>JAYXIM010026125.1:0-225461 GCA_037575425.1 Anastrepha fraterculus
CCGAGTAATTTACGGTCGGTTTTGAAAGGCAGTCTGACTTGAAGCCTTCCACATGGTAAAACCTGTGTGGTTTTCGAAAAAAATTCCTCACATTTTGCCTGCTCTGGAGTCAGTCGTGTGGAATTTATTTGTGCAGGTATTTCTTCCAATTCCCAGAATTTTCGGATTGTGGTATCAATACTAGCAACGCTTTCTTCAAATTGACATAATGTGCTACTTACTTGGGCACTGGAGCTATTTTCTGTGGCATACTTGCCTGAAATTATCCAGCCTAACACAGTTTTTTGCAGCGTTGGCTGCCTTGGGCTGGTTCTGATCTGACCCACCGATAACAGATCAAAGAATATTTCAGCTCCTAAAAGTATGTCTATTTTCTGACACTTGTAGAAACTTGGGTCAGCTAGTTCAATATTTTGTGGGATTTTCCAGCCATTTGTGTTTACAGTCCGATCGGGATGATTGACTGATATCGAACGCATTACCCAAAAGTCCGCCGAAAATTCAAAATTGTTGATCCTCGATTTTATATAAGTTTTAAGCTTGCCTTGGACCTTTTTATTTGAATTGCCAATTCCAACTATATTTAGAGCGAATTTTTCTTTACGGATTCGCAATTTCTGCATAAGCTCTTCGGTCATAAAGTTTACTTGAGAACCGGAGTCAAGTAGAGCTCGCGCTTGCACGTAAACACCGGAGCTGGCCTTTACATTAACTACGGCTGTAGCTAACATGACTCGGTCAGGCAGGCTGCTAATATGCATGGCCTGTGACGTCGAAGGTTGCGGCTCGGTCTCAAAGGAGATCGGATATTGATGCAACATGGTGTGATGCGAACGGTTGCATACACCACAGCGATTTGCTTTGCACTTTGAGACCGTATGTCCCTTGCGCAAGCAATTTATGCACAGGGAAATCGATTTTGCTAATTCAAATCTTTTAAGTGCAGTAAGCGCTTGGAATTTTGGACAAGCTGTCAAATAATGGTCCTTGGAACCACAGTGAAGGCAAGTTGGCAATTTGGAATTCGTCGCGATAAATGTTGTCTTTGAGGGTCGCAGTTGTTGATTTTTTGTTTTCTGCCGCGTATCTTCATTATTTGGCCTTTGTTGGGATGAGGAAGCTTCTTCAGCTGATAAATGCTGGTATCTCTTGTTTAGCATAGCTTCACACTCAGCCCAAAGCGGCAGCTTATCATAGTCAAGTTGCTCCTCCCACTTTGACCGAGTAGTGGGATCAACCTTCGACATGACTATGTGAATCAACATTGCATTTGAAATAAGTTTATCGTCACCCAGCGATAAGAGGGAGTCATATACTGCAGACACTGTATCGATCATTGATCGCAAAGACGACGCAGAAGGCCTTTGGATTTTTGACAATTCAAAAAGTTTAGACACTGTATTAAAGAATATCAGGCATTTATTGTCATAAACCTTTCTCAAACTTGCCAACGCCTTTGGATAATTTTCTTCCGACATTTGGAAGGACTTCACTGTGCCTAAGGCTTCACCGGATAGACATGATACTAAATGATTAAATTTTTCAATATCCGGGATTGTGGGATCATTATGCACGAAACTCTCAAACAGACTCATAAAGTTTTTAAACTCGGAATATTCTCCTTTGAACGTAGGTAACGACATTTTTGGTAGTCGCGAGCTGTGAGGTGCAGTAAAAGATGTGTCGGCAATTGACGATTTATTTCTCGCCAGAATGGACTTTATAATGGACTTTGTTTCTACAATTAAGTCCTCTAACTCTCCACGGGCAATGTCTTCTTCGTCGATTTCCTCAATTT
This sequence comes from Anastrepha fraterculus, assembly GCA_037575425.1. NCBI lineage: Eukaryota > Metazoa > Arthropoda > Insecta > Diptera > Tephritidae > Anastrepha > Anastrepha fraterculus. The sequence continues at coordinate 1,799 of JAYXIM010026125.1, forward strand.
TCGACTGACATTTCATGAGTTTTTCACTGTGGGAGTTCAATATGTCGAGTCGGCACTCCAATTCGATTGGATCTAGCGACATGGTCTTTTCAAGGAGACCCGTTTTTATGCGCACTATGCTGGTTTTTGCAACAGTTCTCTGGCGCTTTAAAGACTTTAAGTCAATCATCTCCTTACTTGGAGAGAGACTTGAAATAGCCGTCTTTGGTTTACTCATGTTTTGAGATTAAAGTTCGCTGCTTTAGCCTGTGGCTTTTGTAAAATGAAAACGGTTCTGGAAGTTTGTCAGCACGAAAACGAAAACGAAAGCGATAATACTGAAATATATTATATAATAGCTCAAACTTGACCAGAACCAACGAAAACGAGACGAAAATAAGCAGCGAACAATTGAGTCTTTGCTCAAACAAAATTTGTATTGTCGAAAAAAAAAAAATTTTTTTTTTTTTTTGAAAATATTGTGGTTGATTAACAAACCGCAATTTCGTTTGGTTTTTTGAAAAAATCCCGAAAATAAACCTAAAAATAGTACTCGCAAATTATTTGGCGACAAACAAGTTCCTCTACCTCGGGTCCCACTGTATCCTTCACTTCATAGGCAGTATATGTATATGTATATAGATATGTATATAGATATGTGTATATATACGGATAGAAGTTTATTTGCATATAAAAGTGGATACAAGAGATGCCAACAATTGAAGCCCTTATACTGTGAGACGATTATTAGCAACTGTAATAATTCGGTCAATCACAAAGCCAATTTCTAGCTTCAATTCTTCGCACTCAATACCTGTTTATCGTGGACTGGTTTGTTTCCAGCTTGAACTTCCCTTTTGCAGGCCACGCAGTTGCAGGTCATTCCTCCCTCGATGTTAACGGTGTAACGGTGGATAGATATGTATATATACAAGGTGGCCGGTGGATATTGGTGACTGATGAATATTGCAGCTGTAGTTTCACTCCCCTTCGTTGGCGATGTTCTATATGTTCTCTATGTTTTTTTTTTTTTTTTTAACTTTTTTGGCTATAAATATTATATTTTTTTTTTTTTTTATATTTTAAACAATTTTTTTTTCAAATAAATTCAGCCGTTTTTGATAGATATTTAATTTTTTTCTCTCTTTTTTTTTTTTTTGTTTTGTTTTTTGGGGCCTCACTGTCACTGCACTTTTTCCACGTCACTGCACTTGTTTTCGTATATGCATATACATATGTATGTACATATATTGGTTTCGCTGTCTGTTTGTCTGTTTTGTTATTTTTCTTTGGTTTTTTGTTTGCGAGACGACTTTTGTTTTGCAACGGACCGCGCAGGCAATATTCTTTTACTAATTTAGTTATTTAATTTAATTCTTAATTATAAATATTTTGCGCGCACAAATTGCCAACTTGTGGTCTTTTGTCACTATCACTTTGTGTTTGTTACTTTCGCTTCCAAGCTTTGTACCAATTTTTAATCGTTTTTAGACTTTGTTCAGCATCCAGCTTAGTATCGCCTTTTAATTCAAACACAATCACTGATTTGTAGGAATCACGAGTCTCTTCAAGCACTACTGTCCCTGCTCGGGCGCCATGAAAAATCTTCACTATTTTGTGAAGATAATTAATAATATAATAATGATCTAATTTTAAGAAAAACACTTGTAAGGGTAGAAGCGCGAACTAAAATGAAGAATGCCTGTAACGCCGCGTAATTAAAATATTAAACACCGTGCACGTCCGATTAACAATTCAAAAGTGGAGTTTATTAAACATGTACTGTCCTTATATTAAGCCTAAAACTAAGATACGAGAAATAGCGGAAATGGAAGAACAGTAAGTGGAGAGTTAGAGAGAGTTTGCAGTTAGTAAATAGAAATAGGAAGAACGGAAAATAGGTATAGTTGTAGAATAAGGTCAATGTTCGGAAGTAAATAGAAATAGCGACAGCGAGAAACAGTAAAGTGTACTACATACCTACTTATAAATAAACAATTTTTAAACAATATAAAATAAACTTAATATTAGGCTTTAATACAATTTCACTTTTTTAAATTCAATATTATTTAGTTTAAATTCAATATTTTTAAATTCAATATTATTTAGTTTATATTATATTATTATTTTGCCAGAATCTGGCTTAACACACCCTATATTTTAAGGCGTTTAAAAAGTTATGGCACATCCCGAGGTTTATGGTTCCATAATTTATATGAATGCACGGCAGTGCCACCTCGGTCGTCCTGCCTGGTGCAGGAGATAGGTAGGTAGGTGAAATGGCTTCAATTCCACTCTGGCACTCCCCAAGTAGCACTAAAGTGCCATTTTGATACCGTTACGAGACATACTACAGGCAAATATCTACAGCCAGCCAAACCTGTTGATGTAATTGTGAAGATTTATGGAATTAAGGTTGACGCGCTGCCACAAGCTGTCGAAAAAAGGAGTACCCAGTGGGCTTAATTGCTTAGCTGCCAATCGCGGACATTTACAGAGAAAACGCTCAACAGTCTCCTTCTCTGAAAGGTCCCCACCTCTTCTGCAATGGGGGTTGAATGGTAAACCTAGCTTTCCCGCGTGTGTGCCGATCGCCCGCTGACCGGTAAACACAGCTACGAGTTTGGAAATAAAATGGCGTGGGAGCGCCAGGGCTTACTGAGTCTTCGTCTATTGCATTGGGGTCACAGGGTTTTCGAAATATCACATGAAGAAATGGAGCTCCATCTTTTCTGCGCTTGCCTGAAAAATAAGTAAGGGGGATGCTGATGGCCGGATAGGTGGTCTCTGAGACCAATTGGGTTCCCTTCTTTCCAAGTTCATCGGTAATTTCATTTCCCTCTATGTTACAATGTCCTGGAACCCAGATCAGAGATATGTTACCTGCACACCCAAGAGATTTGATCTCCTCCTTACAGGTGGAGGACATTCATGAAGAATGTGTTCTGAATTTTTAGTGCCCAGAATCGAGAGATGATGCTCTCAGGGAAATCAGTTTTGTTTAAGTGTTATCTCAGGCTACAGTGGCCTGTAAAGTAACCAGTTAAAAGTCTTAAGTTTGTTCTGCTCAGCGAAAGTTAATAGCTTATCAGAAATTCTTCTGTTCGGCGTTGGGAATTATTTCGCCTGGCGTTGATCCACAGAATTTCGCCAGTGTTCACCGAATTTCTTCTCTTGCTACTTTCTGAGAAATTCGTTAATGTGACCTTTTATAAGTCCACAGAGAGCTAAACTATTAGGGAAGGTATAGTTAAGAATATTTAACTTTTATTCAACCTTCAGTTAAAATATGTTACATACGTACTTAGAGTGAGTTATTTATTGTATCATGATTTTGTTTATTCGCATAAAGGTAACTTTAACTCAGTACTCAGTACTGACTACCAATACGTTAGATTTCTAAGGATTTCTCTACTTCTAAGGGCCAGCTGTATGCTAAATGGTTTGCAAGTTAGGCAAGCTAATAAGATATACTGAATGGGGCTTAATGATACTATATTTTATGAGGGTTATACTGCCTAGGTTCATAACAGGCATAGGCCAAATATTGGACATTCTCGTCACAGTTTCTTGGCCTTCCATGTACATGTCACACCAGCCATCTAGTCTTCAGAGTCCTGTGCTGAGTTTTGTTAAGTTTTTGGAATAAAGCTCGAATTCATATCGAACTTCTCAATGAATGATGTTCCACATATGACTGTAGACTTCCCTCCTGTCCTGTCTTCCAAAAGAAGGACTTTTGTTATCACGAGAGCAAAATATCAGCAACGCGTGAAACATCCGAAGTCATTGCAAATCGAATAAATATAGACTGCACAATCAAACAGCAGATTGCCTTCAAAACTATTATCAGTCAGCACTAAGCTTCGGTTCTTCAGTTCCAATGTTCCTGCTATATGATTGCGAGGCTATATGATTACGCTAACATCACTGCTGATCTGGAAACTACAAAATTTTATCAACTCTTGCCTGCGCAAAATTTAAAAATCTGGTGACCGCATTTCATTTCTAATATAGACTTATTGGGATCGATCAATGAACTCCACATTGAGTAAACCGTCAAGCGCAGCAGGTTTGGTTGGATAGGCCACACACTGCGCAAAGATGCCGGCGAAGTCTGTAGCGAAATCCTTTCTTGGAATCTGCAAGGCGTTAGAAGCTGAGGTATATCAAAGACCTCCTAGCGATGTATGATAGCTACCGACCGCCATACTAACTGTAATAACCTCAAAGAACTTGTTAATAATCGTAACGACTTCACTAACTTTATTTTGGCCCTACGATCCACCTGGAGTTAATGATTAAGTCAACAATGAAACTTTACAGAAACTTCATTTCGACTAAGTCTACGGCATCAAGAGCATTATAGACTCATGGCGTGATCCGAGGTTGTGCCAGTAAACGATACGTTTCTGATATCCATACGACTATGAAAAATATATGCAACCACAGATAAAATATGTATAACAAATGTTAAACTGGTAGTGCAGAGGAATTTTTTACTTGATTGATGTTGTGAAATATTTTATTTTGATTTCATATATGTATGTATCTTTATTTTTTCTTTCTTTATTTCTTTCTTTATTTTTAAAATTGATTTTCAAATTTGAAGTTCTCCAAATTTTGTTTTAAATCTTTGATTAGTATACAATTTAGGCAACGATAACAGTGACTCCAGCTTTAGGTTAGGTTAGGCTAGGTTACGGTGCTTGTGACTGTCCATAAGGGTGTAGAACGGCCCACTTAAACTTAGAGGCTGATTGTGATACCACTAGTCTTCAAGTTCCCTCTTTAATTCCCAATGTGGTGAAACGATGGATGGAACTGTGGATGGCTGCCGATTCCCAGTTTGCTAGTGATCCAATGAAGTATGAGTTTAGACATCGATATCGCGTTCTGACAAAAGTGAATCAGAGGCAGAGAAAGTGTCTCTAACACTTTCCACATCTTCCTCGTTTCTGCAGCTGCGGTAAAAGTAATTTAAGGGAAACTTCATACATTTTCCATGTGCTCCCAGGAGGCAGTGCCCGGTGATTTTATCAACCACCGTACTAATGACAAGCCGGTCTCGATTGATGAGGGACATAGTTTTATGCCCATTCCTTCTAACGCAAACCTGTCTTGTTATCTCGAAAGTGAGCTCTGTCTTCCGTTTTCTATTGTCCTACGCAATGTAGACCAACCTGATCCAGAATTTGCTTGAGGATAAAGCGATGCTCATATATTGGGCAGGAATGAAAGACTTAAAATCAATTCACAGCCAGCTCATAAGCGATGCAAAATCCAGAGTTGTCTCTGTGTCCAGCCACTCAGACAATCTTCGTGGTACACTGCTTATCTAACTCATTAAGAATATCACAATAGAGGTTTTATGACAGCTTGACAGCCTGACCTATAACGCAGCCTCCTTTATACCTATTAACTCTGCTTGAAAGACACTGCAGTAGTCAGGTCGCCGTAGACTTAAGTTCATCTGCGGTACTTCTGAGTGGATGCCTTATTATTTAGTCTTCAGCTGTCAGTGAAGTTAGCCACTGACCCTGGGCCAAGGTCCTTAATGTAATTCCATTCACATTTTTCTGGGATTCATGTGGAGAATTTTTGTTTTCAAAATAAAATTGTGGAACAGCTCCCTATGTTCTCCGGAGGAGCTAAAAAAATTTGTGAGTGCTCAAATCTGATATGTTTCTAGAATATGAATCCATACATGATTTCAGTCGTTGCAATTAGCCCGGAATTCGCCATAGATATCTGTGGAAAGATATTTATAGAGTCTAAAGACCCTTGATTGGGATAGATGGCAGCGGTCCTATGGATGATGCCCTTTGTATCCTTTTCAATTTGCTATTGAAAACTATATTTACCAATGTTGGCCACGGTATAGTCCCTCCATGGATGAAGATATTCCTCACTACCATACTGTACAGGCAGTGTACTATGCGCGGTTTTAAGACTCATCTTTTACCTAAAACCGTTTTGCATGCGCAAAGTGCAGTGGCCATTTTTCTTGACCTGTCTTAGATATTAAGTTTCCAGTTGAGTTTACGGTCTAGAATAATTCCGATGTACTTTACCCCAGTAGCCATTGTAAGCCCCACCCCATTTAGTGAGAGAACCTTGAAAGCTAATTTTGTTTTATTTTTTTGTGGATATCAGCATTGACGTTTTTATGGCGTTGAAATTCAGTCCACCCTACCTGGCCCAGCTATTCACAATTTAGAGAGCGTTTCGTTACAGTTCGGTCAGAGTCTGGGGATGCGCATAGCTTTACACTGGGTAGTTTGTAATGAAGAACATTTAACTGGTGTTACTTGTTTCGGTTAAAAAACTTATTGAACGACGGCAGTGAGAACTCCACCAAAGGTTTAATAAAAGCCTCAAAAGAAGGGATGAGCGGTGAGTCATAGAAAATTATTACAATGATTACAAATGCATGCCGATAAGGGCTGAAGAGGACGTGAGTTCCATTAAATTTTAATTTGTTGCTTCAATTGTTGATAGTTGATTACACAGTTTGTTCACTGCGTAAGTTCCGTTCGATCATTTAAAAAGTTCTCAAAACAGTTGAATTCTGAATGAGTTTGAGATGTGCAACATATTTTAGTGAATTGTAACTTTATACGGCGAAGTCCTGGATACCTAATAAACTCTGCGTTGATTTTTGATCATTCCGGACCAGAAGTAACGATCAAACAGCGTTATGCATGACTAGCATCCAGTTGGCTCGGGGTTCGATGACCCCTGTTAACAAGAAGTATCGAATTATAGAACGTACGTATTTTCCAACGGTAGTCAGCCCCCAGCAGGCAATGATAAACCTTTTTGCCATGAAAAGGAAAAAATGTAGGCGTACGTGTATGACAACATCAAAACGCACATCAGACAGCGGAAGAGAAGATCGGCTGAAAGAGGCATGCCCAAATACAATATTAGTTATGTATGCGAATGTCACTTAAATTTCGTTATAAAGAAGTAGAAATGAAAGTTTATTACCTACTAGACTACTATGACTAGGTTAGGTTGTAGTGGTTGCCCAGAAAGTGAGCCCACTTGGACGAAGAATTTTATTTAGTTCATCCTTCGTGATAGCCAAAGCGGGCTAATTTTTTTTCCATGAGGATCAATACTCCTTTGCATGTGCCTGAGCTAAGTTTCGAAGCAATCGACATGCACTTTTTTGAGCGATTGCCACATTTTATTAAATGCTAATGCAATACTGCATGTTTGGAGTATAACTTAATTCCATTTCTTGATCTATATCAATGCTGCAGGTACGTGTAACAACGCAAATAGTTAGCGAATATATGTATGACTAATTGTTTTGAATACGATTATCACTAAGAATGTCACAAAATCACTAAATGTCACACTTCACGTTAACAGACACTGCTGTTGGCATTGCTCAACCTACGTACATACGAGGGTCGTTTGAAAAGTTCGTGCAAAGTCAAAGATATGACATAACTGGGGCGTATCGAAGTTGTGTTTGGTTAGTAGCATCTCTTGGAAGAACACACATCAAGTTTTAGCCAGATGGGTCTATTTCTTTGTGCTTGGCATTCGTTTGAATCGGGGAAGTCGAGTGATTTTCCATCACGACAACAGACCTGCTTATGCTTCAGTAGTTCTGGGCGCGAAGTTAAGCTAAAAAGGTTTCAACTCGCTTCACATCCCGCCTATTCTCTATATTTGGTTGCCTCGGACTACTATTTGTTCCCCAATTAGAAGAAATTATTTTATTCAAACGAGGAAGTGATTGCAGAAACGTATGGCTGTTTGTCAGACTTGGACAAATCCAATTTTTCAGAAGGCGTCAACTACCTAGAACAGCGTTGGGTGAAGTGTATAAACTATGTCGAAAAATAAAAGAAAAGGTGTACCCCAAAAAAAGAAAGAAGTTGTATTTATTTTGGCACGGACGTTTAAAACGATGATCGCGATTCATATATATACATTAGGGCGGGTCGATTTAAAAATCCCTCATTGCTCTGTGAAAATCGTATTCTAGGGATCAAAATAAGAAACTTTGCCGAAGGAACCATACCTCTAAAACGAATTCTGATGTCCCCCAATTTGGGTCGAACGAAAAATCCCACTTTGACCCATTTAGAGTGCTCCAATCGAGTCCGAATGTATGACCGACCACCACTAACTTTGGACGGCCGATCCATCCATGCCAGAGGCACACCCCCTGGAACTCCCCTGGGGGGTTCCCCATACAATCATTTCAAAATATCACCATTTTTGGCCTTTACATGAGAAAAGAAACTAAAAAGTTCGACTCAAATTGGGGGACATCAGAATTCGTTTTAGAGGTATGGTTCCTTCGGCAAAGTTTCTTATTTTGATCCCTAGAATATGATTTTCTCAGAGCAATGGGCAATTTTTTTGCCTCCCCACAAATCGACCCGGCTAATATACATATATATAATTGGCGCGTATATACCTTTTTTGGGTATTTGGTCGAGCTCCTTTTCCTATTTGTGGTGTGCGTCTTGGAGTTGTTTCATAAATGAAGGGACCTACTGTTTTAAATCTACTTCGAAGGGCAGATTCATAGAAAATAATTTTTTCATGGCAGATATACACTAAGAAGTTTGCCATTGCCATTGCCTCCCGAGGGGCAGCCGGTTTTTAAAAAAAACTTTTCTTTAATTTTGGTGTTTCATGCACGGAGATTTGAACTTACTCGCATTCGAATGGTAATCACGTACCAACTCATTCGGCTACGGCGTCTCGTATGTATTTATTAAATTCGATAAGATCGCATCACTAGCGAAGAAGTTCGCAATCAGCTGAATCGTAACAGAAATTTATTTCACTAATTCAAGTTTTCCCGGCAATCAATATATTCACATTGAACTTGAACAGCGAATGTTGCAAGTTCGCCAGCAACATTGTATCACAGCTATTTCGGCTGGTAATTGGAAAGTTGTAGAGGTAACTGGTTAGTTTTGCATTTGCCAAATTTAGCAAAACCACGTAGTAAACGTGCCAAACAAAGCGAGAGAGAGGAATTTCAGCAACAAAATTTACGAGTAAACACATTTATGTATGCTCACGTAAGCTACGGGAGGCGTGTTTAGCTGCTTGTGTTGTGTTGATTATCGCTGTGTTGGTGAACCAAAAACATACGCAAAAACACTTTGCGACAGAAAAATAACGCAAACCGTGAATAAAATATAAAAATAAAAATTAAGTACAGAAAGATTTAAGGTATTTGTATATTTTTAAATTATGATCTGGTTAATTGAGTATACAGAAAGTTGTGAAGAGCAGATAGAGTATAGGTCCAAGGATACTTATTTGGGGAACACCGGCATTTATTGGCGTACCGCTTGCATAAGTTCCATCGCGCTTGATCCTGAAGTATCTATTGTTTAGATACGAAGTTAAAACGCCAAAAAATTCCTTTGGAAGCAAGATCTTTAGCTTATGGATCCATAGCTTACCGAAGGCCTAAGCAGCATCGAGCAATAAGAAAAATCATACTTTTTTCTTATGAATTGCGTTTTCTATTACGTTTCGATTGCGGCTTCTATTACGGTGGATCGGTATAACTTTTCTAACAAAAAAAAACCTTATGTAAACAAGGTTTTCCACATTTTATGTCAGAGCACCTTCATTGCCTTAAAGCAGTTATATGTTTAAATTTCTTATTGTGAATATTTTTTTTTTATTGTACAATAGAATTTAGAAAATCCATAGAAAAGCAAAATCGAATTCATGGAGAATGAAGGAAAGAGCCTAAGAAAGTATAAAGATTTCAATTCTGCAATGACTTCAAACAGGTTACAACATCCGTTATCGGTCAAGTATCCTCTAGATAACTTCTCATTTCAATCAAGGTTGGTCTAGGAATGTTTAAAAATCCTCAACACCCTAGCATCAAGGAACTTTGTTACGTTGATGCGGGTTCCGGGACATGAGGGGCACGAAGGGAATTAAATTGCGGACACTTTAGCGAAAAAGGGGGCAAACCCCTTCCTTCATAGGTCCTGAACAGCTTCAAAAATGCCTTTCGGCGTGAGCAGGAACAACGAGGCCTAATCTATTACTGGAGAGCCCAACCGGGCATGCGGTTATCGAATATGGCTCATAGATCCAAACGGATAAAGGCAGAAGCAATCCTTAACCTAAGCAGAAAGGACATAAAACTTTACAATGAAATACCAACAACACACTGCCAACTTAATTATCACATGAAACAGATAGGTCCGATAGAAAACGATTTCTGTAGACCCTGCAAAGAGGCACAAGAAACAGCAGAACATGTTCTATGCGACTGCCTAGCAGTGGCACGACGCAGACTAAATTACCTGGGAAATGGAGCTACAGATCCAAACCTTTTGGTAGAAATAAAGGCTACAGTAGTTTTAGGATTTATTAACAGCCTAAAACTGTTCGAGTAGGCTACTAGGCTGCACAATAGATCTCTTTAGGACGCAGTGCACAAACAGCCAATCAATAATAATAATCCTCTGACTAGCAACTAAACACCTATTTAGGGTAGGCCAAAATGAGAAGGCAAGCCTCGGTGGGCTCGCGATCGAGGTTTTACAGCTTAAGGGTTAACCAGAGCTTGCATGGTCGGAGCAAAAGGCTCGCTAAATATGTTAGGGTGTTCTTAAATAAAATATCTCAAAACCTCGTTGTTAAATAAAGGTCGAACATTTATTTTTGTTTTGGCTGGACATTTTTTTTACTTGCAATCTTATTATATTTATCACAGAAATGTCTGCTTAAGATTTTAAGTTGGAACGCCCAGTTGTTAGGGCGCTATAGAAAGTAAATTTGAGCAAATTTCAGGAACGGTGGTCTAAAAGTTGTTCGAAACAGTATTTCTTTGTATGAATATTTAATTCAACGTTTGCTGAAAAATATTTTATATATATTATATATTTAAAAATCTTATTATATATAATTTTTGGAAAAAGATTAGCACTTAAAAGCGTTTTATTGAATTAAAAAAATTGCACGCCAACACATTGCAAATTGTTTCTCAAACGAATAAACGAATTCTTATTTGATCAGATTTCGATTGACTACCGTTATTATTGCGGTTTATCAAATAAAAACAAAAAAACGCTACTCGTAACCCTACAAACAAACGAAGCTGGGTTCCATGAAAGGAAGCGCAGCAGAGCGAAGAAATTGTGCATCGGATTTATGGTGGCATATGCTTCGTTGCCCAGTACTTTTGTTAACTCCGGCTAACGAATAACTCGACGTAATCAGCATCATATTAAGATTTTATATAAAAAAAAAATAATAATAAAATAAATAATTGACGTCTGTTAGGTGTTTGGGGCCGAGCACTTCCTCCTATTCGTGGTGTGCGTCTTGATGTTGTTCCACAAATGGAGGGACCTACAGTTAATGCCGTCTCCGAACGACAAATGGTTTTTATGATACGCTTTTTCATGGCAGAAATACACTCGGAGCCTTGCCATTGAATGCGACAACTATTCGAAAACCCGTTTACAATAATTTTTTTATACATTTTTTTTTCAGGTGTTATAAAATATTTATTATCTGAACAATGACGCGACCATATACCACTTCTTTGAGTGTTTGGAGTGCACTTCAATTCCAGACGGACAAGCGGAAGAATTAGTTCCCTGCCAAGGCTTCTACTAATAGACTAAAGCAGCTGGAGCTCCACCTAATACGCTTAGTTAGCCAATCAAGAGGAATAATGAAATTTATGTTAGTTCTAATTTAAACTATTTACAGAGGGAACAAGCCACTTTTTCATTCCTTCCTTCACTAATAATATTTCCGTAATTTTTAATATTTAATTTAATTTAATTAAAAGTTAATACTTAGTATTTCGTTTGATCCCGTTCCAGCCACGATCAGTGACAAAAAAATGTTTGCTTGAGCGAGACCAGACTTGCACTGGCATGGTTAATATTGTAAATACTCTATTAGACTACTCCTTATACAGTACTACTCGGTGCCACTTTATCGACAAAAAGAGTGATCAAATGCCTAGAAGTACAACTATACTCTAGACAAACTTACTGGGCGCACATAAATCATGCTTCCACAAGTAAAGTAAGTTCATGGCAAATCCAAATTCATGGAGGTCAAACTCAGGGCACGCGAAAACTTTTAATGAACATAACGAACTTGATTCTTCAATCCGGCTACGAAATATGGGTAGATTCGCTAAGGGTGAAATGACGGTGGAAAACTTTACCATCTGTGCAAGGCAACTGTGCTCTCAGAGAGGCTTCGTCATACAGAACAGTATCAGAAGCAGTGGTTTTAGTTATCAGCGGAATCATCCCTATAGATATTTTGGCCCAAGATCGCAAACGGTTGGTAAACAAAATGGAACTCTGAACAGTACGGTAAATGGACAGCGAGACTAATACCCGATTTAAAAAAAGTGGGTAGAAAGAAAACACGGTGAAGTTAATTATCGCACAGTTTTTGTCCGGAAACGGGTCCTTTCGCAAGTATTTGTGGCGAATGGGAAAGGTGAACGTACCAAATTAAATTTATGGAAATACTGAATGCAATGAGGCGGACCACACCTTTTTCTCCTAAAGAAATAATCGATCAAATGATGATATGCGAGGAAAAATGGAATACCGTCGCAAATTTCATTCAGAATGTTATCCGACAAAAGAGGCGTGAAATGGAAGCTTACGTTGTAGAGCAATATGCATATGTTCTTCAAAACAGGCGACCCTGCACGCAAGGTGGTTAAGTGAATGTGTCCTTCTTGGAACTATGCGAGAGCAGTCCCCGGGTTGAGAGAAATGGGATGTTTTTAGTGGAATCACCACTCACCTAGCACCGATGCTTGTTTTATAAATGACACGAAATTACATTGAACAATATCTTATTTATTTAATTTAACAATATCACAGGTCACAGTGAACAAGTTTAATGATGAACAACATGGGCAACTGGGGCAGCAAAAACTGATTTTACAACAGGTGCAGCATGGACGACTGGCACCACGGGAGCAACAACAGACTTCACCACTGGAACATGATGAACGACTGGAGCGGAGTAGGACTTCACAACAGATACAACGGGAGCAACAGTCTTCACAACTGGAACATGATGAACTACTGGAGCCGAGTACGTTTTCACCACAGGAACCGAATAGGTCTTTACTACGGGAACAACGGGCGCAACAGCCTTAACAACTGGAACCGCTGGAGCAGCATGCACGACTGGAGCCACAGTCTTCAAAACGGGTGTTACAATATGGCCATTGTTATGCACTTGAGTGATGCTCTGATGGGAGACGGCAGTTGGAACGCTGTGCACTACAGAACCCACTTTGGCAACAACGGGTTGTGCGATGAAACCAGGAGCGGCGGTGGCGATGGCGAAGAAAGCGATGAAAGTGATCTGTAAGGATATTGAATTATTAATGTTATTTTAGAATATTTTCTAAGTCTAGAAATGTAAAAGACTTACGTATTTGAACATTTTGCTTTTGTTGACGGAGTTGCGGTTGTTCACTGTTTAAAGGGTGGAAGCTGATTGATGGCTTTCAAATGAATTTGTGCGAAATTTATAGTGCCAAAAAATATACGCTGCATGCAACTGAACTGAGCATAAAACATAGCGCATTGAACTTGAACTTTAAAATTTTGCGATACCAACTGCCCATAATTAACATTATTCGCGAGCTTTGAGTACGCACACATTCACATATGCGCATGTAAATAGATACCCAACAATAAACAATACTGAAGTAGTGAGTTTAGGAGGCGCGAGTGATTGAATTTGTTTCGCCTTTGAATATTTTGCCTTGGAAAGCAGAAAATAAGTATCTTATTTAGCGCCACCAAAGTATCTGCCAGAAAACTGACAGTGAGAGCTACTCTTCAGGAGCTTTATTGAAATGTTTGGGTAATTAAACGCACATTAGTTAGCTTAAATTCAACTCTAAAGCCCAATTACAATGATTTGGCAAATATTTTTAAGTTGCAGCTGAAGTGATTGCCGGGGCCGACTACTAACTCTGTGCATACTTCATAGACTCAATACTAACGGCTTTTAAAAAATATTTTCTTAAAAATAAGTAAGTACTCACACAAAACAGGGTCCAAAAATACATATACATATGCACAATGCATACATATTTATTTTAAATAGTTCATTTGCGTATTCGATTTCGAATCATCGCCCAATAATTTGTTGTTTGTATGTACTCGTTTGTATTTTGTGGTCAAATTTTTACGCGTAAGTCAATGTCAATAATCCATTGACTTGGTGTGTAACCGTTGAACTTAAAAAATCGATGTATACTTTAACTGAATATATAAATTCATCGCAGATCTCTTAGCTTATCATCAGTTAACCAACAAATTTCAAAGAGCTAACACTAGCAGCAAAAATATAACAGCAACATGTTCAAATACGTATGTTAAATAAAAATTCAGTATTTGCAATAATTACGAAACTATTTTCTCTTCCGAGCAGGTCGCCTTCACCGCTTTCTTCGCCATCGCCACCGCCGCTCCTGGTTTCATCGCACAACCCGTTGTTGCCAAAGTGGGTTCTGTAGTGCACAGCGTTCCAACTGCCGTCTCCCATCAGAGCATCACTCAAGTGCATAACAATGGCCATATTGTAACACCCGTTGTAAAGACTGTGACTCCAGTCGTACATGCTGCTCCAGTGGTTCCAGTTGTTAAGGCTGTTGCGCCCGTTGTTCCCGTAGTAAAGACCTATTCGGTTCCTGTGGTGAAAACGTACTCGGCTCCAGTAGTTCATCATGTTCCAGTGGTGAAGTCTGTTGTTGCTCCCGTGGTGCCAGTCGTTCATGCTGCACCTGTTGTAAAATCAGTTTTTGCTGCCCCAGTTGCCCATGTTGTTCATCATTAAACTTGTTCACTGTGACCTGTGATATTGTTAAATTAAATAAATAAGATATTGTTTCAATGTAATTTCGTTTCGTTTCGTTTTTCATTCTTTACTAAAATTAGTTGTACTATATACAATTACATATAAGTGTGTATTGATGTTTTTCTTTTTGCTCGCTTGTGGGGTTGGGTTAAAAGTGCCTTTGCACAATATAGCAACCATCGGCACTAAGTGTGTGGTGATTCCACTTAAAGCATCTCACCTGTTCTCTTGGATTTTTCCCTCAACCCGAGGACTGCTCTCGGATTGGTCCAAGAAGAGCATATTCATTGCGTGAAGAATCGCCTGTTTTGAAAAACATATGCATATTGCTCTTCAACGTAAGTTTCCATTTCACGCTTATATTTTCGGATAATATTTGAAATGAAATTTGCGACGGTATTCCATTTTTCCTCGCCTATCATCAATTTATCGATAATTTCTTTAGGTTAAAAAAGTGTGGTCCGCATCATCGCATGTAGTATCTGCATAAATGTAATTTGGTAGGTTCACATTTCCCATTCGCCACAAAGACTTGCGAAAGGACCCGTTTCCGGACAAAAACTGTGTGATAATTAACTTCACCGTGCTTTCTTTCTACCCACTTTTTTAAATCGGGTATTGGTCTTGCTGTCCATTTACCATACTGTTCGGATGCTACCTTGTTTGCCAACCGATTGCGAGCTTGTGCTAAAATATCTATAGGAATGGTTCCGCTGGTAACTAAAATCGCTTTTCTGATACTGTTCTGTATGAAGAAGCCACTCTGAGAGCGCAGTTGCGTTGCACAGATTGTGTACTGTATAAGGATTCGTCTAATAGAGCATTCACACTAGCGGCCAAGCCGTTCCAAATCTGGTCTCGCTCAAGCAAACTTTTTTTTGCCACTGATCGTGACTGGAATGGGATCGAACCGAAACTAGACTGTTTCTGATAGTGGTAATGCGGACATTACGAAACAATGTATTACTAATATTCAACCAGAGGTCAACGAAGTCAACGAAGTAATGCAAATGGTCATTCATTCTTGCAAGTTGCTCTGGGAAGAGTTGCTAGAATAGTTAATAAATTAAACAAATTTAATGGGAAAATTGTTGCCCTGCTCACAAGCTGAGATCAAAATCTCACTCACAAGCCAATTTACAAGGTCAATAGGAGAAGCAGTCCAAAAATCCAAGCGAAGTTACTTTTTTATTGATATTTGCCAAGAGCACCGTGTCGCACATCCACCACGGAAGAATCGCATAAGTAGGCCTAGGGAAAACAAAGAACGGTCCTAGATAAAGAGGTAAGCACACATAGATGATCTCCTTAGTTGAATACGTCAGGCACTAAACAGGCAGCAAAGCACATACGAGTCATGGAGTGCAAAAGTTAAGCAAGAGAATCCTAGGGTTGTAGTTCAAGAATCCTGAAATGGATGTACATCATGATAATTAGAAAATGATAACATACGAACTGCCTTTTCGACAGTATAACACATGGGCTGAAATGTCCTAAACCCACTAGTGTGTTGGGTTGGTCTAGTTTTATTGCATTCGCTTGTTTTCAGTTAGTACAGAACATTAAAAATACAAGTGTTAAAATTTCATGATATTCTATTTCTTAGTTCGTGAGTTATTGTGCTAAGGGTGACGCTACTATTGGCAGTATCACCAGAAAACATAAAAAAATAAATCCGTAAAATCCTTTTGATTGATGCCTGAGTTAGCTGACATCGTAAAGATATCAAAATAACGAGTTGGCTTGATAGTGCATGGGCATTTGACTATGAGAAAGCTTTGTTCAAAGTGGGTGCCGCGTTTACTCACTGTTGACCAAAAACACACAAGCCATACTTATCAAAACAATGATAAACCTACAAAAAATGCTCACCGGTAAGAAATTTCGCTCTAATGAAGAGATTATCGCTGAAACTGAGGTCTATTTTTAGGCAAAAGATAAACCCCTCTACAAAAGTGGCATTGAAATGTTAGAGCGGCGCTTGAATGGTTGCGTTGTTGTTGATGGAAATTACGTTCATGAATAAAGCTAATTTTGAACAAAAACACATCACATGTTTTCTTTGTCAGGCCCGGGACTTTTCAGCCCATGTGTTAGATAACAGATAACAGATAACAGATCCATAGTTAGTCAGAAAACAAACAAGCGTACCGTGTTTAATATAATTAGGGAGCGTTTTATTAAAGAAAAAGTGATTTCTTCCAAGAACACAGCTGCGTTGAGTGCGCAGCTCCCACTTGCGCAACTACATAGAGATGATATCACTAAGGTCACTAGATTTGAGAATAATTTCCGGATCGAACTGAGCAGTGAAGTCAACTGGAGTACACCTGATTTTGAAAGGAAACTCCAAGAGTATACAAACGGCTCGAGGGCATCTGAAGGTATAGGCACTGGAAAGTTTATATGACCCCAAAACAAAGCGGTCTTTTTCGAAGGATAGTTTTCTCAGAATCTTCCACGCAGAAGTGTATATCACCTGTCTATTTGAAGGAATGGGCGTTTGACCCCCTTAATGCGAGAAAATGCACCCCGCCTTTGAAAATTTCACATAATGACCTTTCAGCTTTGGATCTTTGTTCTTTGAAGTTACACGAAGCTTGCTGAATAAAAATCAGTACCCATACCAGGAGCAATTTTTTGGTGCTTTCTTTGTAATAATTTTCTTTCAAAAAATTATACGACAGCGGCTTCATACCATCGCACTGGTCCAGCCGAAGTGTAAATCTACCTTAAACTTATCGTGAAAAATCAAAATTGATTTGTTCTTAAAGATAAATATACAAACAAACGATAACAATAAGCAAGAATATGCGCCTATTCACAGCGCTGCTTCCCAAACCTAGGTCAGCTAGACTTCCGTCCATTGGCACTCAACTGAAATATGTGTGCAAAGCATAGAGAGTAAAGTACCAAACAGGTTACTCTTTATTTCGCATCAACTGCATACTTAGCTAACCTCAGCGCAAGCGTGTAAGTATGTGTGTGTTTAGGTTTTTATTTCGACCAACCTTTATCAATTTTATCTATGTACTTATGTTTCCTTCTGTACCAACAACAAATAACCTATGGTAAGTAAATTAATTAATGCGGTGGCGCTGAGCATTACGAATTTCGTATAAAAACGCCAAGCAAATCTGACAATGCCATCAGTTCCATTTTACTTACAATCAAAGTAACAAATTTGCACTAACGAAAAAAAATCAAAATGTTCAAATACGTAAGTGGGATGTGGTTTAATTTTGTAGTATAATTTTCTAACGATAATTTTCTTATCCTTTTCGTAGTTTGCATTCTTCGCCCTCCTCGCTGTCGCCGCCGCCAAACCTGGTCTGTTCGCCGAGACACATACCGTTGTGCAACCAGCTGTAGTCGCTAAAACTGCCTACGTCGACACAAGCGCCTCCTCGGCCATCACCCACCAGAGTCACGTGAACTTGGTCAGGAAGGTGCCAGTTGTACCAGTAGTCCATGCTGCTCCGGTCGTCCATGCTGCTCCAGTCGTCCACGCTGCTCCAGTAGTCCACGCCGCTCCAATCGTCCATGCTGCACCCGTTTTGAAGACTGTCGTCACTCCAGTGGTTCATGCCGCCCCTGTTTTGCCAGTCGTGCACTCAGCACCTCTTATTAAGACTGTTGTCTCATCTCCTGTTGCTTACAGCATCCACCACTAATTATCTGATTAACATGATTGTACTTTCAAAATAAGATTAAAAAACAAACAAAAAATAGAAAAATTAAAATCTATAATTAGAACTAACTGTTTATATGGTATTTATCGCATCGAATATATGGCAAACGTTCAAGGCATTACAACTGTCTTAATGATGGACTATTCATCTTTGATCCTTACGAATTTTATTACATCCACATTGCTTCCGTAAGTTAGGGCAGATGGCAATTGTCGAATAATGGACAAAGTTAATGATATAAAATTAAAAAGGCGCCATTCATTTTTATAAAAATAAAAAAGAAAACGGAAAAACAAAACGGAAGAGTAATGGAAATATCCGATTAGTGACTATTAGGAATTGCGGGTGAAGAAACGCTGCAAGATAATATGGAAATTTTGCAGGCAGATACAGTATAACTCCGCCAGTCTATTAGAACTGAGTGCCAGGATGTCTGAGTTATCTTCGCAATGAGTCTTTGATGACGACCAGCCTCTAGACGAAATTACGTACCTATTTTTAAACAACCAGAATTTCTATAACATTTTTCAAAAATTAAGACACGGTGCATAATACAAAGACAAACTTCTTTGAATATTTTGGCCGCTATATGTCATGGAATTTGTCATATACTTTGACAGCTGCTCAAACATAACCATTAGAAAAACTATCATCGCCATCTCATGGCGCTTTACTTAATCAATGAAAGCTTACCGGATGATGGGAAATTCTGTGTTGCTAAAGCGTCCATTGAGTTTTACGTGGGTATCTCGCAGCATCGACTTTACAGTACGTTGCTCAAAAGCACATCGGATCAAAATAATGCGTCGATCAGCTGAAATAATTTATGGTACCAGTTGTTAGTGTGGAAAAGACTTACTAGTAACCTTGGTGAGGTTCGAGGCTTATCTAAGCCTCTACCATGCCTTGGCTCCGACACCCATCTGCTATGCTACTCAACATTGAGCCAAAAGCTCTACACTCATTTGGCTGTAAAATCACAACCACGGAGATACTCCTGCGCGCTTTGATACTAGATTTAAATCTCGGGCGGACCTTGTTTTTATTAATACTCCTTCCCACACAAAAATTGTCAATTCGTTACGTAGATTTTCCACATCAATCACTACTCCATCATTCACACTGACAATAGAAACTTTTCTGGCCGCGAAATACCTGCGCCAGAGACACTTCGTTCGTACAGAAAAATAAGATGGGGTAACATGTGATCGGACGTAATCCTATTCAAAGTGGAGAAAGAAAGGTGGCGTTCTTACAAAATACTCGTATATTCATGAAGTGTATCTACTTCGAAATATTTACAAGGGCGATTTCGCAATCTGTGACCTCTGCTGTACTTACAGTGACAACTGATAATTTTTTATTCAATTAATTAAAGCGGCAGAGGAAAATGTGAAGAAAAAAGACGTTTTGATTGTAAACTGTTATTTTTTTTAATCAGTAATGGGTATAACCATCATTCCCCATAAAGTAATTCAGGTTGATTACAAAATTGTGGATCAATCTGCTTTAATCGCATGAATTAATGAAATTTTCTTCAATTTGTTTCTCATATCCCTTCGCCATAATTTTAATCCAAGCAATCAGCACTTATATATAATGTACGACTGGGGAAACAGCCTTCACAACGAGTATTACAATAGGGCACAAAAAAGTCTAACGGTGTCGAATCGCAGCTCCGAGGTGTCCAACTGACATCGCCGGGACGACTGATAACACGATTACTGACCTTGCGTGCCAGAGATCAATTTTAGCATGGGCTGAGTGCGTGGCGCGCCATATTGCTGAAACCAAAGATCGTCCAAGAAAGTCCATGTCTTCAATTTCCGGCCACAAAAAATTGCTTAACATGTCTTTGTAGTGCTCACAGTTTTCCGAAGTGGAGTTTCCACCATTCAATGATGCCACTAAAATAAGCATCAAACTGTCACTCTTTGAGGATGCATTGGCTACTCGAGAGTCACGTGCGGTTTTTCCGATCACCAGACGTGGTTGTTTGCTTATCGAAATGTGCTTCACCAGAAAAGGTAATTTTGACCACCCTTTATGTACAATGTACCTACTCGTATGCCCATAATTAGCGCATTCGTTCTTTATTGGTGGGATTCTTGATGCAGTACCCTAAAGAGGTGTATGTTCTCAAACTCAGATAGTTTTTTAAGAGCAGATTTTCATGGCAGACGTGAACTGAGAGGATTGTCATCAACTGCAAAGGGGCGATTAGTATTAGAAAAACATCTCTTATCACTCGATGTTCCATTGTACACAGTGGCCATTGAACCCAAAACCGCCGAATGGCAGTCACGCTCAAACCCATTCGGATACGGCCGAATATAAAATTTATTAACTGATTCTCAGCGATTACCGCAATTGACTGGCAACGTACTCGCATTAGACACTCCACGCCTTTTGAAAAGCCTCTTAACGAAATGGCGCCAGCTGTATAAAGTCTAAGTAAAACAAAAGACAAAAAATAGAAAAAAAATTAGAGGCATAACGAGAAACATCAATCATTGATTGCCTGAGCGCAGGGCATGCCAAGATGAGCTTTGGAGGCCTATTCTCGTGAGCCCTTAATAAACCCACGCAAGATTAGAAAAATTTTCGTGCCAAGCTTTGTATTTGTATTTATTTGTAGAATAATCAGGCAAGGTTCAATTTTATCACTTAATTAGTAAGAAAAACGAGGTACACACTAGCAAAAGAGGTAAGCAAAATCAATAAAGTTCATTCAGTTTGAAGTATGAATTCCTTTTAATATCGTTTCTAAGGTCTTCGTGTACTTGTGTGCATTCACATGATTGCATTTGAATCAGCACTTTTTGAAGTTGGGCTGAAAAGGAGCTAGAAATATCAACTCATTGCAAAGCAAACATAAATTTTATGTATATTTGGATGTAGTATGTTTTTGTTGTATGTAGTAAAAAAAATACTTTGCAAATTGAAATTTTGTATACATATACACATTTAATACACAATTAACATTTTAACGAGACTATTCAAATAGATTTTTGAACAGTAGTTTTAGTTCAACATTTTCTCTTTAATTACGACATTCGCTGTACTCTACGAAGGAGGAAAATAGTAAAGCTTTATGTAGGTATAATATTCCTTTTAATTATATTCGCATATATTTGGCTAACCTTTGCGGTTATTTTAAGTATAATAATAGCAAAAACCTGCTTGCTGCGCACTTTCTTAGTTTCAAGTGCAATAGAAATATACACCATTGAGCTAGCGGATTTTGAACTTTTAATTTTCGTACTATAAATTTGGCTAAAATCCATAGGAAGCTATCAAACGCCTTCTACACTTCTAACAGTAAACAACCACAACTCCAACAACAACAACAACACCATGTTCAAATACGTAAGAATCTGAGCTATTTTAGTATATTTTGGCGAAACGAAATTAATTATCATCATTTTATTTTAATTCAGATCGCCTTCGCTGCTCTCTTCGCCATCGCCACTGCCGCTCCTGGTTTCATCGCACAACCCGTTGTTGCCAAAGTGGGTTCTGTAGTGCACAGCGTTCCAACTGCCGTCTCCCATCAGAGCATCACTCAAGTGCACAACAATGGCCATATTGTAACACCCGTTGTGAAGACTGTGGCTCCAGTCGCACATGCTGCTCCAGTGGTTCCAGTTGTTAAGGCTGTTGCGCCCGTTGTTCCCGTAGTAAAGACCTATTCGGTTCCTGTAGTGAAAACGTACTCGGCTCCAGTAGTTCATCATGTTCCAGTGGTGAAGTCTGTTGTTGCTCCCGTGGTGCCAGTCGTCCATGCTGCACCTGTTGTAAAATCAGTTTTTGCTGCTCCAGTTGCCCACATTGTTCATCATTAAAACTCTTCTTTATGATACCGGTTGTCTTATGTTTGTTAAAATAAATTTGAATGATGTTATTTAATTTTAAATGTGATGTGTTTTGCTAAAAAAATTCTGCTCAAAGATTTTAGACAACACATTAAATTATAAGTGATGCTTGTTTAGGTCAAGATGATGGCAAAGGGATTAAAGCCAACATCCGTTTTGTTAAGTCTAGTAAGCGTTCTTGTTGAGTTGGGAGTGCTGTGAAGGATATATTATTAACTATTCCAGCTACTCTGCCCAATATAACATGCGTGAATGAAGGAAAAAGTGTATGAGAATGGAAAACAGATACAAATGATAATTTCATTAATTCATGCGATTAAAGCAGTTTGATCCACAATTTCTTTAAGCAGCCTTGACTTACTTAAAGGGGCTATTCCAACTCGAATAATTAAGTAATTGTAAGGAATGGTGGTTATACCCATTACTGATTAAAAAGAATAACAGTTTACACTCAAAACTTCTTTTTGTCTCCATCTTTTTCTCTGGGGTTTTAATAAAATGAATCAAAAATTATTACTTCTTCCGGCAAAGGAGTTTAAATTTGCTATAACCATGCATAGAAGAAGAAATTTTAGTAGTCATACTCGTATTACTTAGAATATATTTAAATACTTGGCAAAGCAATTTCTTAACGACTCTCAAAAATTTTTGTATACAAAAATGAAAATAAAATATTTGGTCTTAATCTCCCTTAGTGAGAGGGAGATTATTTAAGAAGTACGATGTCATAAGAGCGGTTGAATGGAGCAGTAAAACTTATATTTATAGAGGCTTAAGTTTCCACGGTCAAGCTTCCACGGTAGCCGTAGCCGAATGGTTTGGTGCGTGACTACCATTCGGAATTCAGAGAGAACTTACTATAGGTTCGAATCTCGCTGAAAGACCAAAATGAAGAAAACTTTTTTTCTGACAGCGGTCGCCCCTCGGCAGGCAATGGCAAACCTCCGAGTGTATTTCTGCCATGAAAAAGCTCCTCATGAAAAAATGTCTGCCGCTCAAAGTCGGCTTGAAATTGTAGGTCGTTCCATTTGTGGAACAACGTCAAGACGCGCACCTCAAATAGGAGGAGTAGCT
The DNA here is from genome assembly GCA_037575425.1 of Anastrepha fraterculus. Taxonomy (NCBI): domain Eukaryota; kingdom Metazoa; phylum Arthropoda; class Insecta; order Diptera; family Tephritidae; genus Anastrepha; species Anastrepha fraterculus. The sequence goes on from JAYXIM010026125.1 coordinate 25,302, forward strand.
CGGCCAAACACCCAAAAAGGATGTACGCGCCAATTATATACATATATACGAGGTGTATTCAAAAAGTATCGCGAATTTTGTGTTTTTTCAAAAGTTATTTATTTATTCATTAATATCTATTTTATCCCCTTCACAGTAATCCCCATGAAATATTATGCACTTGTGCCAAAGTTTTTTCCAAACTTCGAAGCACTTCAATGCTTCGATGCCGTCTTTATCTCGCCAGTCGTATCGTAGCGTCGTTCTTTCATAAGCCTCTTCATTTTCGGGAACAAGAAAAAGTCACAGGGAGCCATATCTGGGGAATACGGTGGCTCTGGCATCATTAGTGTGTTGTTTTTGGCCAAAGAGTCCCGCACAAGTTCGTGCGGCAGCTTCTATTGAGATGATTGAGCTTTGGTTCCCACGTCATAACCATAAATCCACGATTTGTCACCAGTTATGACCCTCTGGAGCAAATTTGGGTCGTCGCGGACAGAGTCCAACATCTCATTAGCAATGCTTATGCGTTGCTGCTTTTGGTCGAAATTGAGCTGTTTTGGTACGAATTTTGCGGTGACCCGTCTCATGCCAAATCATTGAAAAAAAATCGAATGGCACGAACCAATCGATATGTCTAGGTCCTCAGCAACATCTCTAACGGTGATTCGACGATTGGCCAATACCCTTTTCTTAACTTTATACATTATCTGTTGTTGAAGTGCTCGGGCGTCCGGCACGTTTTTCGTCGTTCACATCTTCTCCGCCTTCTGAGAACATTTTGACCACGATAAAGTAGCTTCTCTGTATGACACAGTCAACATTTGGAATGCATACGCGCACATGCATTGTTTTTCACACAAAATTGGATACAGGTTCTTTGAAGACGAGCCGAAACACGTGCAAGCAAAGCAGCTGTCAACAATTAACTGAACATTCAAATGACGAGTTCGGGTCGGCATGAGAGAGAGACATGAGTACCAACATATCGCCACAAAAAAGTCTAAATTCGAATATACGTAACCTGCGAAAATTCAAAATTTGCAATAATTTTGAACACACCTCGAATATAGGCCTCCTCGGTGGAAAGAGTTTTAGAAAAAAAATTTCAAAAACAAGAGGCGAGTCGAAAGTAATTAAATTTATTAATTGTTTTTAGTTTTCATGCGGCTAAATGTCAAAATGAAACAAGTGATTTGGATTTAATTCGTTTTCAGTAAAAATTTTTTTTTGTCTTTTTTTTTTTTGTAGAAACGCAGTGTCTCTGGTGAAGATATTTCGCGGACAGAAAAGCTTCTATTGTCGGTGAGAATGATCGAGTAGCGGTTGATGTGGTTGGATGCTCTACGTAACAAATTGACAATATTTGTGTGGGAAAGAGTATTAATGAAAACAAGTTCCGCCCGAGATTTAAATCTAGTATCAAAGTGAGCAGGAGTATCTCCGTGGTTGTAATTTTACAGCCAAATGAGTGTAGAGCGTTTGGCTCAATGTTGATAGCAGATGAGTGTCGGAGCTAAGGCAGGGTAGAGGCTTAGATAAGCCTCGAACCTCACCAAGGTTACTAGTGAGTTCTTTCCACACTAACAACTGGTACCATAAATTATTTCAACTGATCGACGCATTATTTTGATCCGATGTGCTTTTGAGCAACGTAGTGTAAAGCCGATGCTGCGAGATACCCACGTAAAACTCAATGGATGCTTCAGCAAGACAGAATTTCCCATCATCCGGTCAGTTTTCATTGTTTAAGTAAAGCGCCATAAGATGGCGATGATAGTTTTTCTAATGGTTATATTTTAGGAGCTGTCAAAGAATATGACAATTTCAGAGATTTCAGAGAAGTTTGTCTTTGGATTATGCATCGTGTCACGCTTTCCGAAGAGTCTTAGTTTGTGAAAAATGTTATTGAAATTCTGGTTATTTGAAAATACGTAATTTCGTCGTGAGGCTGGTCGTCGTCAAAGATTCATTCCGAGGGTAATTCAGACATCCTGGCACTCAGTTCCAATAGACTGGCAGACTTATAATGTATCTGCCTGCAAAATTTGCATTTTATCATGTAGCTTTTCTTCATCCGCAATTTCTAATTGTCACTAATCGGATATTTCCATTACTCTTCCGTTTTGTCTTTCCGTTTTCGTTTTTAGTTTTATAAAAATGAATGGCGCCGTTTTAACTTTGTATCATTAACTTTGTCCATTATTCGACAATTGCCAACTGCCCTAACTTACGGAAGCAATGTGGATGTAGTAAAATTCGTAAATGTCAAAGTTGTATAGTCTATCATTAAGACAGCGCTAAGGACTTGAAAGTTTGCCATATATTCGATGCGATAAATACCATATAAACAGTTAGTTCTAATTAAAGATTTTAATTTTTCTATTTTTTGTTTGTTTTTTAATCTTATTTTGAAAGTACAATCATGTTAATCAAATAATTAGTGGTGGATGCTGTAAGCAACAGGAGATGAGACAACAGTCTTAATAAGAGGTGCTGAGTGCACGACTGGCAAAACGGGGGCGGCATGCACTAACGGGGCGGCATGAACCACTGGAGTGACGACAGTCTTCAAAACGGGGGCAGCATGAACCACTGGAGCGGCGTCCACCACTGGTGTGGCAATGGTCTTTAGAACGGGGGCAGCATGGACTACTGGAGCAGCGTGGACGACTGGAGCAGCATGGACTACTGGTACAACTGGCACCTTCCTGACCAAGTTCACGTGACTCTGGTGGGTGATGGCCGAGGAGGCGCTCGTGTCGACGTAGGCAGTTTTAGCAACTACAGCTGGTTGCGCAACGGTATGTGTCTCGGCGAACAGACCAGGTTTGGCGGCGGCGACAGCGAGGAGGGCGAAGAATGCGAACTACGAAAAGGATAAAAAAATGTCATTAGAAAATGATGCTACAAAGTTAAAGCACAGCCCACTTACGTATTTGAACATTTTGATTTTTTTTTGCGAGTGCAAATTTGTTGCTTTGATTGTAAGTAAATTGGAACTGACGGTATTGTCAGGTTTGCTTGGTGTTTTTATACGAAATCCGTAATGCTCAGCGCCACCATACTAATTTATTTACTTAGCACATGTTATTTGTTGTTGGTACAGAAGGAAACATAAGTACATAGATAAAAGTGATAAAGGTTGGTAGAAATAAAAACCTAAACACACACATACTACACGCTTGCGCTGAGGTTAGCTAAGTATGCAGTTGATGCGAAATAAAGAGTAACCTGTTTGGTACTTTACTCTCTATGCTTGGCACCCAGATTTCAGTTGAGTGCCAATGGACGGAAGTCTAACTGACCTAGGTTTGGGAAGCAGCTGTTTAAATGGGCGTTGCTTTTGTGTATGAAGAATAATATATTTTGATTCTTGAGTTATTAATCAAATGCATTATATTTATTTATAATTTGAGTATTGTTATTTATCATATTTATTTATCATGCATCGCTTAATGGTACTGCAATAGCTAATTACTGCGCAACAAACTATTTAATGTAACTAAAGGGTTTTTTAATAAGAGGTGTTATTTTGATATTCAAAGAAAAAGGTTATTTTTTCATATAAATGATCGGATGTTTATTTCATTATAAAGAGGAAGGCACGCCGTTAATAGTGGAAAATAACATCAGGCAAATGACCACCACGACCAAACTTACAGGACAATATCCTTTCATGAAATTGTCCATAACCGTATTGCAAAGTGGCTGTCCTATGTCCCCGATAGCCTCACGAATTCCATCTTTGAGGTGACCCTGGCTGTTGTTAAATTATTTTATAGGAACCCTTAAAACACCGTGGAATAATAGGAAATGTTAAAAAGGAAAAAAAAGATATGTATCTGGTTTGGTTTTTAATTTTTGGAGAGATAAAGTTTTAGAATTGAGGTCGAAATCGGGAAAAGTGTATCAAAAATATTTTATATATACATAATTCTTTAAATATAATTCCTGTCCTCAAACGTCTATAAAAGAAATTAACGAATAATTCTGTTTTTTAGTGCAGTCTACCTCCTACCTGAATGAACAATTTTGAGCCTTACTTAAGTCATGTAAAATGAAAATTCGTTGAAAAAGCAGTTAGAGGTTTAAAGTGTTTCAGAACAGTTTCAACTTAGGTATCATTGAGGACGAAAAACTTGCAGCTTTGACTAAGCTTATGTGACTGGGAGATTCACTTTTGAAATCTGCACTGACAGTTCTAAGATAAGCTGTGGTGGGCGAGCTGGCCTGTATTCGGAGCCCTCAAATTATCCAAATCCGTTAGACTTCCTGAGCAATCAGACAAGCATGCAAATCACTAAAAGACTACAAAGAAATTTGTGCAAGAGTAGCCATCTTTTCAGACAGTCAAACAGCTATCAGGACCTTAAATTCCAGCTCCATTTCATCCAAACCAGTCTTACATGTTTTGCGAGAAACTAGAACTGATTGACTATTGGCTGAGAACGTAGATGAGCTGGCAAGAAAAGGTTCGGTACTAAATATAGTATAATAGATGTGTTGGAATGTGCTACACCACTCAACCCAGTAGAAACATCTACATATTGCTTCAAACAACTAGGCTTTGGCAGAAGGAAGGTGGAAGCAATTAACGACATGTACTATAACAATAAAAACATGGTTGTCGTGCAACATCCAGAGGACGAAGTACCTGTTAGGATGCTCTCGCCCAAGCACAAGTCACTGGAAGGTAGGGTAAGGCTTTCCTACAACAAAATAATGCAGACTCAGGCATAGAGATAACACGTTTGGATCTCACGAAATCGATCTGACTAAAAAAACAGACTTCACACGAGAACACTGATGGTAAAACGGCGCTAGTCGCTAGTTAGAATTATTTCAATAGAAATACTCAACCTCTTAAACAACAACAACAATTTAATGAGACTCAAGCATAATTATCTGGTTGAAATTGCCGTGAAATTCTTTAGCCCTCTAGCTGGTGTTTTAATGAACTTTAATCCCCTTAATCACAGCGTTTAAAAATACCCTTTTAGGTAGTAAGTAGAGGCTTAAAATTTACTAAAAAAAATCATCGTTAAGTTCTGTTAAAAAAGTTTGGGGACAGAAATTTGAAGATGTCTTATACATAATATTTATGATAAACTGTTCGCCCTTTCCGCCATAATTTTAAAAGTTTAGCCCTCCTTAGACATTCTGGGGCAGTATTGTTTGCATCAAAATTGATCCTGGATATATTCTCGTTCATAATTAGTAGCGTTTGTTCATGTTGAGTAACAGTTTTGCAAAATTGTTGGACTGTGTGATTGTTGATGGTTTTTACTATGACTACTGCCTGTACTCGTATCATTGAAAATATGCGGTGGGTATCTAAAGTTCGATTTCTTCGAAACTTAAGCACTTCTTATTATAATTAGAAACAGCCGCTAATTATAATACCCTAAACATAATTTTCGCATCTTCATATACGCACATATACATATATAGACATACATCACACATTTAACCATAAAACTCAACTCAACGAAGTTCACTGTTGAACGAAATTTGATTACTGCACCGAATTTAGCAAATCATTTAATTAATTAAATTTTAATGCCACTGAAATAAATGTTGATGAGCGTGCGCGCTGTGTTTCTTTTTCACATTCATGCCATTTTTATTAATTTTCGTAAAATACTGGATTGCCTACTTGTAACTGTGGCTATTTGGAACTTAATAGGCGCGAAGAAATTTAATCACAAGCCCTGATTAGTATCGCTAATTTGGCTTAAGCCTGTTGACGAATGCTTTAACTAGAGTAATAACAAAGATTAAATATTACAATAATTAAGATTATTAACAAAGCCAGTCACATTTAGGGGGCACAGCGCTATAGTGGCATAGTTAATTAGTCTAACTAAAGGGTGATTTTTTAAGAGCTATATAAAAGTTTTTCAAAAAACCACAAGTAAAATTCAGAAAAATGCATGAAATTTTTATTTAAATCGATAGTACAGTCCATATAATTTAATGTTTGAAGATTATTTCATGCAAATGTTGACCGCGACTGCGCTTCAAATGGTCCATCCGCTTAGTCCAAATTTGGCTCTTTCCAATGTTTCGGCCGGTATCTCACATATAAATGCTTTAATCTTGTCTTCCAATGCGTTAATTGAATCAAACTTGTCTGAATAGACATGAGCTTTAACATAGCCCCACAAAAAATAATCGCCTAAAATAAAATAATAAAAATATAACGCTTTTATATCGCACGATCTGGGTGGCCAATTGACAGGTCCCGAACGTGAAATAAAATGTTCACCGATCTCGCCCCTCAACAAGTGCATTGTTACGCGTGCTGTGTGGCATGTGGCACCGTCTTGCTGAAACCACATGTCATGCAAGTCAAGCTCTTGCGTTTTGGGCAAAAACAAGTTGGATATCATTTCACGGTAGCGCTCATCATTCACAGTTACGTTACGATTCGCAGCATCTTTGAATAAGTACGGTCCAATGATACCTCCTGCCCATAAAACGCGTCAAACTGTGACCTTTTCTGGATACATTGGTAGCTCTTGCAATTCTGCTGGCTGATCTTCACTCCAAAATCGACATTTATGCTTATTTACGTACCCATTGATCCAAAAATGAGCTTCGTCGCTGAACACAATTTTTCGACTTTAAACTTTCTAAACAGAACACACATTTTTATAATAAAATTCAATGATTAGCAAGCGTTGTTCGTTTATAAGACGATTCATGGTTAAATTATAGATCAAACTGAAGATGTTTGACAGTGAAACAAAACACGAAACGTGCGTCAGCTGTTTAAACCAACTGTTTAAAAAGATAAAAGCTAAAAAATAGATCCGGCTGACTTTGAGTTTTGACCCAGGTTAGAGTACTGTGAGCAACCCATGGGAGATGTGTGGAAAACAAGAGGTCTGTCTGACCAAGAAGTAGATCTCTGGCTGTCTACTGATCAAAGGCTGATCAAAGAAGACTCCTGCTATAAACCATGTTCAATGGAATCTGCGAAAATGTATAGGTAAAATGCGATAACGGGAAGTATGACGAATAAAGAATTTGGTGTGAAGGTGTGCACCTGAACCTGCACCTTCGATCAGCCAATGATGAGATGAAAAATGAGGTTCACTGATCGTAATGGAGGTTTCGCGATCAAGCGTCTAAGCAAAGACGAATTAAATAGTGAATTGTGTGCTGACCTCATTATTGGTTAACTTATATTGCAGCTTATCAAAGACATGATTGGCTCCCACTTATATGAAAGTAAGCTGTCCACATATTAATTCACTGATTTACCTGCTATTGACCTACTTGCTAAGGCTGAGTAGAAAATACAATAATAAGCCCATAGGTCTATTTAGTGATTTCTCGATAACTGTACTTGCAAGTAAATATTTCATACTTTTTCCCGAAGCAAGTAATTTTTTCAATAGTTTTTTTTCGATTTTGGTACTGAGTATCGATACTTTTTGCCAATATTTGCTATATGGCAACGATGAACCTAGAGGATTCATCACAAACAGTTGCATTTCTTTATGAATTTTGTCATATCTGATTTGAAAGAAAATCCTTTAGAGAAATGAAAAACATCTTTCTTTTCTGCTCTCGGAAAAACTAAGTCAACTGATTTGAGCTCTGTTGTTTTTTTCTTTTGTTAGGTTTCCACATCTGTGATTAACAGCCGCCAAAATTGTATCGCCATTGCTTGACATTTGTAAAAATTACACCGTCTTGAGTAAATCTATCTCCGCACCCGTCCTCGATTTTTTACAATTTTAAACATTGATTTTAATTCGCAACAACAAGTTTGTATTAAAGTTTGTGTTAAAAAAAACGCAATTTAAATTCAATGGTGCAAAAACCTTAGATATTTTGGGAAACTATAATATTTTCGCAATGATACTCTTACCGACGCTTACGAGTGGAATGAACGCCTCAGAAGAAATCATAAGTCCATCGAGGATGACGAACGTAGTGGCAGGCCTTCGACTCCGCAAGCTGATGAGAACTTCAATAAAGGAAAATTGATCAGTAAGAACAGTAAAAACAAAAGGCGATGTTCACGGTTTTTATGGATTACAACAGTATTGTATGCCATATATTTTTCTTAGAAGGTGGACAGTTAGACTATATAAGGGCTATTGTTTGGGCGTTATGAGACGTCAATGTGAAGCATTTCGCTAAAAAAGATGGGTTCGTTGGAAAACAACTCGTGGATTTCACATCGTCTCACAGTGCCATTATAATCCGTGGATTTTTGAACGGAACCCAAATACATCCAACAGTCAACGAACTTGCACCTTAATAGAGTTCTAGGCATGTTTCGCGAGCTGGATCAAACGCTGGCATAAATGCATTGCACTTCATGGGGAGTACTTTGAATACGATAATATCACTTTTGAGGAATACACTTTTTTTGGAATTTTTTTAATAGATTGCGGTAACTTTTTGATCAAGGTGGTGTTTAGAAAAAATGCCATTTTATATCTCAGTTAGTGAGGGCGATTGTTTTGCTTAATGTGAATGCTTTTTTTGTTGAAAAAATGAGTTTCTGTTCAAAGCAAAAATTAAAAAAAACCTAAATTTCTCATTTTAAAATTAAAATTTTTTACACCAAACTTGATTATACGCGATACTTCTTACCAATATCTATTCAATACTCGAAGCTTTGTTCCGATACCAAGAACAAGTGAAAAAAAGTAAAAATGCAAGGCCTAATGGGATCAGCATTTTCAGCACATTTTTGAAAAAAAAAGGAAATTCGAATTTTAATAAAATAATTTGATCATTCAGCCGAGGCGTTTTCTTGTTTTTCGTCTTTTTGCCAACAAAAATTGCACAAGACAAGAAAAGTAATGCAAGCAAATGAAAGCTTCAAAGTAGACCCTCGAGTGCATGAAAGGAATAAGCAAAAATTACAACAATAATAAAGATGCATTAAAATGCTTAATGAGCGAACAACGGCAGAAGCAGCAAAGCAAGATTAATATCATTATGGTTACAATTTGATGTTGCACTCAATGGAGGCGACTGTGGCATCAGTTGCAGTTGTCAAAATTATAGGTTAAGTGCTTTAGGCAGCCTTGACATAGGGACACAAAAAAATATATGCGCAGACACAAAACCACAACTCACAGTCGTCAACTTAAATTGGTTTTAGTTTTGGATGCTGCTGCAAGTTCGTGGGTTGGTCCTACTTCAATTTGAAGCTCAGACGGCTTAACTTTATTTTCATTTAAATGTGTTTTTTATTTGCTGCTTTAATGCTGACCGTGAATAATTCAATTGGATTAGCTATAAATGTACGCAGTGCAGCGTTAAAGTGTTTATTATGACTTTTTTTATATTTACATACATAAATGCTGTTCACAGTTGGTAAGTGTAGCCAGATTGGGATTGAAGGGCATGCACAAAAGCGATGCTGCAGCGCTAAATTGAAAATGTGTTTACATACATACATATCTCTTATTTACTTCAATAGTATCATAATAAAAAATAATAAAATGTCGAGAAAAGTTATTTAAACATTTTCAATTTACCCTGAGTAAAAGGGTAAGTCCACAGTGGTCCACAGTCAAATTATATATTATTAAAATATATTTTTTATTTTAATTTCTATATCGCAATTAACTGATCATTTGGACTTACGAAAGGTCTGTTTCACGTTTAATTCCGCACAAGTTAACTGAGGACCAAAAATTACTCAGAATTCAACATTCGAAAGACCTCATTAAACCGGCGAGAAAAGACGAGAACTTCCTTTACAACATCGTAACTGGTGATGAAACGTCGGGTTTCTAACATGAACCTGAAACTAAGCGTCAAAATGCCGAATGGAGGGCCCCAGACGAGCCACCACCGAAAAATTCGTGTTTGGAGAAGTCAAAAATCAAGTCGATGCTCATTTGTTTTTACGGATCCAAGGGAATTTTCCATAAGGAGCCAAAGGTACCAAAGGACTAAACCGTTAATGCAATTTTCTATCTTGGCATTTTGAAGCATTTGTTGCATCAGATTCGAGGAAGCTTATTGCATAATACTGCACCATCTCATCGATTCACTTGCATTTTAACCATCAATCACTCACAGTATTCGCCTAATATGGCTCTCTGTGACCGCTACCTATTCGTAAAATTGCATTTGGCCATGAAAAGAAAACGTTTTGCGTCCGTAGAGGCCATTCTAAAGGCTTGCACCTACATCCTGAAGGAGATTCCTGTCAATGACCTGAAACACTCTTTCAAAAAACTTTTAGATCGCCCAAAACAGTGTATCGAGGCCAGATACTGTCGTTTCTATTTCAGCTCAGTCTTGTTTATTTTGGACTTCACCTTGTAATTTATTTATCTAGAAGCGACCACAGGTTCTTAATGACATTTAAATATAACATTAACGGCGATGCTGCGGGCCATCCCAAATTAGCCAATTATGTAAAATTGTCGATTTATGCTTTGGGTCGTAATCCTAATAGAAGCGAAAATTGTCCCGATTGCTTAGGTTAGGTTAGGTTAGCCTGGTTACCAGATGGAGACCGGCCTCTATGAATACTGAAAACAGACAATAGGAAGGATGTAAGCGCTTTTGGCGATTCTAAGCAGAGCTGGGAGATCCGCTTTTGAGACGTCCACCAGATCCTCAAACAATGGGGCTCCCAGGCATTTTAAACGCGCCAATAATGCCGGACAGACGCACAGAAGGTGTTCTAAAGTTTCCTCAACATCCTCTCTGCATTTCCTGCATTTGTTCGTGTTAGCAATATCCCTATCTTGTACGCATTTACAGCCAATAGATTATGACCTGTTAGCATACCTATAATAGTTCTGCAGTCCTTTCGCGAGAGCGTAAGTACGAATTGAGTCAGTTTTTTGTCATCAGTTCTGCAGATGACTTTTGCTGTTTTCTTTGGCCTCCCTGCTCCGTTGAACATTTTTGGACTTAATACAATATGAGCTTATTGCTTTTATTGCTGCTTGACTGTCCACGTATATATTAATTGTTGAGTTCTTTCTTGTTCTTGTGTAGGCTAGCTCCGCGGCTTTCCCCACAGCAAAAACTTTCGGTTGGAAAATACTGCTGTGGTCTGGCAGCTTGATAGGCTGCCTTATCCCTAGTTTTAAGCAGTAAATGCCCGCTCTCACTCCGTCTAAAGTTTTAGAGCCGTCTGAAAGATGTGAAAAGTCCTATAGCCAGGCTTTATACCTGTGTGCTATCCCCCCGCTTCAATTGTAGTGCGAAACCTTCTCTCCCAATTAAAGTACGGAGTCCTGTAGTCTGTGCAACCTGAATGCTTAAGTTTGTGGCAATTTGTAGCAAGTCTTGTTTTTTTTTTTTTTTTTTTTTTTGTGGAGGAGGGGAAGCATCAAAAGCCTGTGGCCGAAGCCGTAGTGTGGGACTTTAACCCAACTAAACCCCCCCTCATGTCCTACGGTATGTCCTCCTGGAACTTCATCGTTAAGTAGTACGTCAGGAGGCCGTTGTGAGTATATTACTACTCAATCGTCTGTTATTGTCATTCCGTTCTGTATATTGTTTTAAGGAGCTCTTTCTATGGACCTACGTGAATATTCCGCGTATTGAAGGTTCTTCATGATATTTGCGGCCACTTCACATGTAATTTTCCAGTTTTCTTCGCTTTCGCACATATGTGGGATAAGATTTGTCTCACTTATGTTTTATGTCCATCGTATTTCGATTGCCCTGCACAGATTTCGTGGTTGTAGCTCTGCATTCTTCAATGACGGCTCAAAGATGGAATCGACAGCCAGAGCAGGGGTTTTCTCTAAATCAGCGAGGAAGATATAAACATTTTTTTCGATAGTCAAACCACGATTAAGACTCTGACGACGCCATGGTGCAGATCCAAACTAGTCTACTCCTGGAGGAGAATATCAAATCTCTTGGGTGTGCAGGTAACATCTTTCTGATCTGGGTTCCAGGACATAGGAATATGAGTGAAATGAAATTGCTTGCCAGGAAGGGGACTGAATTGGTCTGAGAGACCTCTTCCTTGCTAATCGGCATTCCCCTGACTGTTGTTAAAGGGGAATTGCACAAATTATTTCTCAGGAAAGTGCAGTAAAGACGAAGCTCGATTTTTTCATGTGCTATTTCGAAAACCTTTTGGCCCCAATACAATAGACGGAGAACTTAGAAAGTCCCGGGTACTCCACGCCATTCAATTTCCAAACTCGCAGTTCTATTTCCCGGTCATTGGGCGATTGCCACACACGCGGAAAAGGTAGGTTTACCATTTAACCCCCATTGTAGAAGCTGTGTGTACCTTTGAGAGAAAGACACTGTTGATCACTTTTTCTGTAAATGTCCGGGTTTGCCAGCTAGACGATAAGGATCACTAGGTGCACCTTTCTTCTACGGCCTAGGGCAGTCCGCCAACTTAAATCCCATCAATCTTTTTCATTACAGCAACAGCTCTGGTTCTCTCTGTGTTGGAGGTGTCAAAATGGTATCAAAACGACGCTTTAATGCTACTTGGTGATTGCCAGCCTGGTACTTCAACCATTTTACCTAACTACCTACCTCTGCATTTGGTTTTCTTTAAATAAAACGTTTGCCATCTGATCTGAAAAGGTTAAACTGGCTTAGGCAGCATAAAATATAGCCTTACAGAAGTTCTCATCTTCAACTACAAGCAAACTTCACTCATCAGTTCGGTTTTCGGCTGGTTGCGTACTGTGCGTCTATGGAAAGGAGCTTCTATTAGGATTATGCGGGCGACAATTTTTCCCAAGACTTTTTTGAACTATCTTATGCTCTTATGAGCGCTCTTATGCGGATTTCCACGTACTCTTCGCAGGATTGATCTAGAACCACTGTGAATGAAAATGTTGTTATTCGCTTTGCACACAGTTTTCACGCACTCAACGCTCAGTTATGCGTTGAATAATGCGGGGATTAAAATTAACCACTTCATCCTTTGTTTTGTTGGATTTTGTGATCTGTACATTGATTCAATACTATTTCACGCACTTCAACATATGACGTTCCATTTTACGCATGATTGTGACTCGCTGCGCATTTCCGAACTTGTTGGTATATAGAATTTCATTCTTCAACAGAGTGCAATTATGTCATGTATATAATATATACCTGCATGTGTACTTTGTAGGTACATTTTTTTATTTTCTATGATTAGTGGAGACAATTTGTCTTTTGAAGGGCTAACCACTTGCATGCCTACATCCGTATGCAGGCGTGAACTTAATCAGATTATGTGCATAGTTGATGGGCGTGCGTTTAAGGCTCTTATGTTAAGTGCTTGATAAATTGTTTACTCGTTTTTTGGACACTATTACATACCATTTGCACTTGTATTTACTATAAAGTACAATTTCATGTTCATATTAGAAAAATCTAAGATATGGTATTTACCCAATACTTCTACTTTATTCTCTTCAATTGCGCCAAACATTATTTTACCTAAGACCTTCACAGGTGAACAAATAAAACCTGTTGGTTTTTTGTTCGATTTGCGCTTTGACCATTTATCGTTTACTCATTAAGTTTTCAGATTGTCATTTGTTAGAAAAATATTAAATTGATTAACTGAGTGTTTGATTTCCGTTCATTTATTTCCGCTTTCAGTACATTCAGGCATTAAGCTGAATAATGTCGTTGTGACAGGTTTGATTTGTTTTGGCCATTGTCTTCATTTGTAAGAATGCAACTCATTGACTTGATGGACTGTTTACAATTTGATATAATGGTCATGGTGGGAAAATAATCATTACTGGCGGCGGTGGTCATCATCATCATCGCTTCCTGTTTCTCCCATCGCAGCATAGGGCCCCAATAAGACACCTCCATTTGTTTCTGTTTTTAGCAAGAAGCTTAATTTCGTTCCAAGTATTTTCTGATGCTACTTCTTTCTGAACCGTCCTCCGCCACGATATTTTTGGACGACCCACTTTGCTAGCATCTTGCGGATTTCAATCCAGGGCTTAACGACTGATTTCATTTGCCTTCTTGCGAAGCGTGTGCCCAATACACCTCCACTTTCTTTACTTAAAAAAAATTACTATCCGTTGAATTTTCTATTTATCGTACAGATCGTCGCAGCTCTTTGAATTTTTTTTACAATCCCATTATTTGTGAGCCAGTGTTCCGATCAACGTAAGACCACCGATAGATTAGATTAGATTAGAATAGATTTGTGGGGGGTTGGACAAGTCCAAGCAAGTTCAACCCAGACCAACGACCTCTGTGGGTAGACCTCATGAAGTCGTCAATCCGTAGTTGAATCGATGCAGAATTGACATCTAGAAAGGGGTGAGGTCCCAGTGGCATACTTGCAGAGCCTTCATTAGCCAGTTTATCAGCTAACTCGTTCTCTGTAATACCACAATGTCCACACACGCAAAGAAGACTAACTTTGTTGTGTTTTGCAATACCGTTAGAGCATTAGATTTGAAGGTTCGGAGTTTTGTATGCAACGTTCTGTGGTCAGATCATCCACCTTATTCGGATGTTCTTAAGGCTTGCGGTTTTTATATATTATTTAAGGTAAAATGTACTGTGAAAGAAATAAGATTTGAGTCCGTTGAAGCTGTGAAAGAGAAAGCGATACGCTTCGTGAGAGAGCTGACCACAGAAGGCGGATGCAACGTGGTAACGCTAGCAAGTAATTTTGCATGATCTCGAAATTAAATCTTTTACAATGTCAGAATCGTTATTCAATAGCCACACACCGTAGAGCCTCTGCGGGACAGGCTATTTGGTTGGATTAATATAAATCTCCCCCCTAGAAAGCTAGTGATTGGCCTTAAGACAATCGTATCATCACATACATAATAAAGTCGGGTTGAGCTAAAAGTTTCATTTCAACTTATTTCAAACGAATTTTATTCTTCACACAGCGTGAAAACTATCTGCCTGTTTTGAAAAAGGAATAAATGGTGGTGACTTTCTTAGCCTTAGACGATAGTGCGCAGAAGTGGTTTGAAAACTTTACTTTTTATTGCAGATTGTTATGATTACCAATTAAACGTTAGTGGAAGTTCATTCCGAGAATTAGACCACATCTAGGTTAGGCTAGGTGGGGCTATACTGGTTGTCCATTCTGGGACACACTCAGGCTCATAGCCCATTGTGATGCTGCGGAGGAACTTGTCCTTATCTCTTCTAAAATCACTGTGAACTTTTCAAAAATTTTGAAGATATCTTATTTGCACAGTACTGAGCTCCTCTCATTAAATTAACTAAACAGATCTAAATTATTAAAAATTGTCTACCTAAAGTGGTGAATCTACGTCTGGATAGAGAAGGATATGGGCACAGAAGGTGCGAGTTCGTTTCTAACACTTCTTAATTTATTACAACTTCTTCTGCATCAGATTCAGAAGTCCTGCGTCCGCACGCCCATCCTCTGGGCATGTTTGCCTGTTAGCCAGTGTCCCGCTATAACCAAAATCAGGTGGGTTCGTTTGTCTCAAAAATAAGTAGCTTACATGCCATTTTCTGTATACTCATTAATCAACTTGGTCTCAAGTCTCGCTAGTTCATCCGTCCTGCATTTCCACTCAATGTCACATTGGTATGGAACGCATGTTACTTTTCGATGAATCGACTCAATCAATTCGTGAGATGTGTTGCGATTCATGGTTACCTTAGATGTTGTCCACTGCTTTGTGAGGAATTTTATCGTGGCCTGATTATTACGCGTGAAATGTAGATATCATCCCCAGGTATCGTATCACACTGCACCAGTGTCATGGCTTTTCTTATTGCCATTAGTTTAGTCTGAAAGTCACTGCAGCAGTCGAGAAGCCGGTAAATCTGAAGGGCATTCGCAGATATTCCGCCGTTATGCTTTCAGACATTTGTGTATAAATGGATGGACACGTTCTGTCTTACATCCTCCCGTTCCCACTTATGGGTGAACGTGTGAATAAAAATTGTGAGCGGAAATGCATAGTTTACAAGTCTGCGAAGCTCCGATATACCAGTTAGAATCTTACCATAGAAATATACCATGTTTGACCACTTACTTAGGGTATTCAATCTTATTACCACTCTGCCAGCAATATATTTTGTCTGCAGATCTAATAGAAGGAAGTTTAGTGTCTCTGCGGTACAGACATTGCTCCGGTTATGAGAACAGATGCGAGTCTTTGAACCCTGTCAATCCTTTTAATATTTAATAGCTCACATCTAAGTTAGTAAAAATTGCAAATATCTTCATAACTCCAAAAGCATAATTTTTTTAGAGTAGAATGGGTTATTAATATTTACTCATAAAAAAAAATTTTCCAAACAAATTTCAATTTTTTTTTTAAGTTTATATCACAAATATTTATTTTTTATTTCTGTTTCGCATTAAAAAAGACAATTCGTTATTCTGTCAAACTTTTCATCCTAATGATGATGCAGCGTATAGGCCAATGGGGCAGAAACAATACTCTTCACAACAGGAGCAGCATGCACCACAGGCACAGAGTGTACCAATGGAACGCTGTGTACGACCGGAGCGGCATGCACCACGGGAACAACGGGAGCAGCGTGGATGGTGGTCTTGACGGCATGAGCGAGGACGGGCTGAACTACGGATTTGCTGTGCACCTGAGTGATACTCTGATGAGAAACGGCTGAAGGAGCGCTGTGCACCACCGAACCAACTTTGGCCAATACAGGTTCATGGACCACATGGTGGGTTTCGATGAGACCAGCACTGACGGTTGTGGCGGCAGCGAATAGGCAGACGGCAGCGAGGATGGCGTTCTAAGCGTAAATTCAAAATCAAAAATTGAAGAAACATAATTAATTGAGTAAAATATCAACTTACGAATTTGAACATTTTTGTTATTTTTTGTTTACGTTGTTGATGTGTAAAACAGTGAACTGCGACTGATACTAAAAGTGCATATCGACGACGCTTTTATAGGATGTAACCCAGTGAAATAGCCAACATTGGCGCTACGTTTTGAAAATCTGCTACTGCAAAGGGAATCGTTAAAATAAGCAAGTAAACTAAGAGCAAAAAAAAAAACTGCTAGTATTTCGTTTATTTATTTTTAATGGAGGTGTTTTCGAGATGTTCATGAAAGTGCACGCACAAAGTAAACGCCTAAACACACGCACACACATGCACGTATTAAATATCTAGTTTAATTACGGAAGGCGCAAGCACAACAGCAACAACAGCTGGCTAAAAAATATTCCGCTTCGGCTTGGGCACCTCGTTTGCGTTCAACTTCTTACGTTGACATGGGTTTACGTTTTTGATGAATGAGTTATTGAGTCAATATCAGCTGCTTACTATGTCGCTACTGCGCTGAGAACTTCACACACACACACACACACGCCTACATTGGTGTGCCAACTTTAATGCTGTGTTGATATGAAGTTAATGAAGAAGTTTTCAGTTATTTCACATCCCCCTCAAATGGTACAATTTTCGTATAAAAGCCAACTGAAAATCAACATTCAACATCAGTCGCAAACCATCAATTCCAAGTTAAACAAAGCTGCCTCGAAACTTAAACAATCTCAAAATGATGAAATACGTAAGAGTTTATGTTTATAATTGTGGAATTTATATAAATATAAAGTTTATTTTCAATATTCGGTATACATAAATACTTATTTAATAATCCTTTTGATTGCAAACCTTTTACAGGTCACTCTCTTTTGTGCATTCGCCTTCGCCGCCGTCAGTGCTGGTCTCATCGAAACCCACCATGTGGTCCATGAACCTGTCTTGGCCAAAGTTGGTTCGGTGGTGCACAGCGCTCCTTCGGCCGTTTCTCATCAGAGTATCACTCAGGTGCACAGCAAATCCGTAGTTCAGCCCGTCCTCGCTCATGCCGTCAAGACCACCATCCATGCTGCTCCCGTTGTTCCCGTGGTGCATGCCGCTCCGGTCGTACACAGCGTTCCATTGGTGCACTCTGTGCCTGTGGTGCATGCTGCTCCTGTTGTGAAGAGTATTGTTTCTGCCCCATTGGCCTATACGCTGCATCATCATTAGAATATTGAGTGACTCATGACAAGTTTTGAATAAAATTTTATAAATTTGGTATTGGAAGTTGCGTTTTGTTATTTTCCAAGGGTTTTTGCAGAGTTTGGTGTACTTTTTTTATGAAGGCACCTGTAGATAAGTATACATTCTTTTTTTAAATTTAGCGGCGAGGCTTAAAGTAGCTTCATGACCTTTCTGCAGAAGCTGTTTGGAGGTCGAGGTGTACCTAATCATCTCAGCACATTCTTTTCAGCTGCTCTGGTCTCATCGGGCTAAGGTTTATTTTATTGCGAGTTTAATCATCACACATCTGGTGAAAGTCATCAGCAGCTTGAAGCGGTTAGGTTGAAGCGGTTGTCCTGTGGGACACACTCAGCCTCATAGCCCATTGTGATGCCGCGTGGGGAGCTTGTCCCTATCTCTCCTAAAAACAGAGTGTGTTTTTCAAAAATTTTAAAATATCTCTGATTTCTATAGAACTGAGGTCTTCTAACTCATTAAGAAATTGTCTACCCAGAATAATAAACCTGTGTCTGGATAGAGCAGGGCAGTGGCACAGTAGGTGCGAGATTATCTCTTCCTCGTCCTCATCTAGACAACTTCTACAGAAGTCATGTGTTTGCACACCCATCCTTTGGGCGTGTCTACCTATTAGGCAGTGCCCCGTTATGACTGAGATCAATGTGCTAAGACTGGGTTTATTTTGGCTTAGCAGAGATTCTGTGCGTTTAGCATTTAGAGTCGGTCATAGTTGACGGGCGATTTGACAGGTGGCTTCATTTCGCCATCTTTCGTTTGCTTTCTTGTGTAGCTTACATGTTTGTAAGGGTATCCCTATGTCATTATCTATGTGCTCGTCAGACAATTTAGTGCCGAGTCTTGCTAGTTCATCTGCTCTACAGTTACCCTCAATGTCGCGATGGCCAGGAACCCATGTTACCTTTAGGTGAAATGACTCAGGCATCTCGTTAAGAGATGAGCGGCATTTCATGGCTACCTTGGAGGTTGTCGACTGTTTTGTGAGGGATTTTATCGCCGCTTGGCTATCAGTGAAAATGTAAATATCATTTCCGGATATCGCATCACACTGCCTGAAATACACTACAGTAGTCGGGGAGCCGAAAACTGAAGGAGATCCCCAGATGTTCAGAATATACAACTCCGCCCACCCTGCCCTCGAGCTTTGAGCCATCTGTGTATACATGGATGGACTCACCCTGTCTCACGTCGTCCCGTTCCCACTCTTCCCTTGAGGGTAGGAGGGTCGTAAACGATGTAATGGCAAGTATAGGCGGGAGTGCATAGTCCACCAGTCCGGGAAGTCCCAAAGTGCCAGCCAGGACTTTACCGTGGCCATAATCCGTGTTTGACCACTTATTTAGAGTGTTAAGCCTTATTGCCGCACTGCGTGCGTTATATATTGCCTGCAGATCTACCGGAAGGATTTTTAATATCGCATATAATGCTTCGATGGTGTGGTTGACATGGCGCCGGTTATCAGAACAGATGCTAGTCTTTGCACCTTGTCAAGTTTCTTGATGTTCACACCCTTCTGAAGGGCATCCCACCATATTACAACGGTTAATACGAACGTAAATCGCAACTGTTGGTCGTCGTCCTCTAATACAAAGCCCTTTCTTCCTTGTTTTCCTCCTGTCTGGTGTCTAGTTAAGTAAATATATTTTTTTTTCGAATTTCCCCAATACTTTTGCAAGCTAAATTTTTTCACTATTTTTTATAAAAACATAGTTCGTTGTATAACAAAAACTTTATAAATCAGAGTTCCAAACTTTGGGCGAAATTCGCAAATTTAAAATTTGAATAAATCTCTTGAAAGTTCTTAAATTTCTAATCAGAATGTTTAGGAAACTTTGGAGTACACAATTGTATAAACTATTCCATTTAAGTATAAGAAAATGTATGTTTGAAGTCGCTCAAAAATCACGTTTATTTTTCAGAATTTATGAGAATTTTGACTACGATGTTGAGCATTTTCTTCCATATTTTTTATTTAATTTAATTTTTGCTTAATAACGGTTTTCAGCTAATGAATAGTCCATATATTTTCCCCAAAGCACAGCGCTATTACATATTCATTTAAAAATGCGATTGCTTAGCTGATTGACGGCACAGCGAAAACTTTATTGAATCGATCGCTTTAAGGAAAATAATGTGCATACTTTTAGGCAGTGCCAATGATGATCATTATCATAATTAAATCAATGCGTACGAAAATGTGCATACAAATACATATGAATATGAGTATTGCTATTACATTTTGTTGCATAGCCTTTATGCACGAGTTTATGGTTAAGTAAATAATGGATTTGTGGACCAACATCAAGACGCACGCCACAAATAGGAAGAGGAGCTCGGCCAAACACCCAAAATGGGTGTACGCGCCAATTACATATATATATATCTATACTATAAAGGTGAATGTCTATACGTTGTCCGCGTATCACTACGAAACGACAACACCAAATGACGTAAAAATTTTTATACATTTATATTTTCACCCAATGAAGGTTATATGCATATTTTTATGATGGAAGTCCCTTCCCACAGCCCCCAGGCCACGCCACCACTCTCATTCGTCACTAATAATTGAATATTTGCTTAAATTTAATCTAAAAAATCTTAGTTTTCCCTATTTCCCACTATTTATAGTACACTCTAGACTTCATAATCCGCATAAGCTGTTCAATTATGACCCAAATGCAAAGTTCAAAAACGGTTTGAGATAGAAAATTAATAAAAATAATTTTACTTGATATTTTTCTGATTGGTTGTTTTGATTTTATTCAACGAGGCATAGCAACGGATGGCGGGTATTGTAATATTATGGTTATTAATAAAAACTTATTTTCTATGAAATTATTCTTTGTAATTCTTTTATATACATATCTTAAATCTCTCAAAACTACTCCTACGCGAGCGGGGCCGCGGGTTTATACAAATAATGGATTGCTCTTAGATAGCAGAAAATTTTCAGTAAATTGAAATAAACTTCTTATATTCAATAAAACTATTTATTTCAAAAGTTATTTGTTATGACATTGAAATGAAAATTTGAAAAAACGCACGAAGGAATTCAAAAAGCGGCTGACTCTAATGGCAAAAAAAAAAAGAGTTTAACTTTGAAAATTTATATTAGTCGTATGGAGAATATTGGTGATAGGATAGGAATTTTTTCTTTTCGTTCGAATAAAAATAATAGCGCCAAAGGCAATCTTCGACATTTACCCTTTTTTGTAAACCATTTCATGGGCGGAGAGATTTCTGTTAAAGTGCAAGGCCTGGAACAATAAATAAAGTTCTTATAATCTAAGAAGTACATATATAGAAATTTTTATTGTCAATAAAATTTTTTAGAAAAAAACTACAAGATTTTTGACCAAACAAATCAGAAGCCAAATATTAGTTTGAAGAACAAAAAATCCATTATGTTTGTGTAAAATTTTTACGCAATGGCTTGAAAATGTTTTATGGTCGACTACTATTACTAACATGCGACGTTGCTCAATACCTGTAGCGCCGTCAAAATTGGGAAGGACCCCTCCTAGCCGTTTGATACCAAACGAGGTTTCAGACAGAGTGACTCGCAGTCGTGTGACTTCTTTAACCTGATGTTGGGGAGAATCGTGCGAGAAGCAGAACTTAATCGCTCAGGCACAAAATATTTGTACAATTCGATGGTTTTCGAGAAAAGCGACACAACTCAAAATTAACTCAAAATTCGGAGTTTTGCCGTTAAAAGCAAAAATTAAATACAGAGTTTATATATTTTTATCTGGAAAAGCATCATAAGCGAATCTTGAAGCAATTCTGAGAGATGGCGTTAGTGTCGTTTTGTCAGGTGATCGAATTTGCGCGTCACTTATCTAGAAAACTGACCCAACTCAGTATTTTGTATTTTTGAATTATGCCACTTTTCTCGAAAACCATCGAATTGTTGGCCTATGCCGATGATATTGACATCATCGACCTTAACAACTGTGCTGTTAGCTCTGCCTTCTCCAAACTGGATAAAGAGGCAAAGCAAATGGGTCTGATGGAACGAGCACAAAACGACGTACCTCCTGTCATCAAACAAACAGTCGGTGAACTCGCATATCGGCACCCACGTCACTGTTGGCAGTTATGATTTCGAGGTTGTAAAAGACTTCGTTTATTTAGGAACCAGCATTAACACCGATAACAATGTCAGCCTGGAAATCCAACGTGGAATCTCTCTTGCCAACAAGTGCTACTTTGGACTAAGTAGGCAACTGAGCAGTAAAGTCCTCTCTCGATGAACAAAACTAACACTCTACAAGACTCTCATCATGCCCGTCCTAATTCGATGCGGTACCAGCTGGTGGTAGCAGAGAAAGACCTCCTCTGGGTAGGAAAGAAAGAAGGACTTAGCTTCACTTGGTGTGTCCAACTAGCGCCGGTTAGCATGAGAAATAAACGACTGGCGCGCTTTGTTAAACTCGGCCAAAATCGCGTAAGCGGTTATCGCGCCAATCAACTTCGATTATTTCTATGATTTTATTGACATTTTTGACCATATCACCTTTTCCTTTAACATCAAAAATGCCTGAACGGAATTGACAAAATCAAAATTGCACGTAATTAGCTGTTACACTATCGTCACCATAAACACCAGCGGCCTGGTTAGCATTTTCGCCTTTATAAAAGAAGAACTGTACAACGCACCGAATTTTCTCTTTGTTGACTTCCATTGCTAACACCCTGTAATTCACAACAGAATGAATAATCCAATTATAACAACAAAGTTTCCTGCACACTTTTCGGAATCGATGAAAAAACGTGTGATTACGATAGCCTTAAGAGTTGATGCCTTATCGCGGTGCAGATTTATGGTATCAGACTTGTCTATGTTGTGAAAATGAAGCGTTTGGGTTTAGAAGTCCATAACTCGAAAACCATTTTCAATGCTTACAATTCCTCCAAGTGCAAATAATAAGTTGGACAAAAAATCGAAAAAATTGACATCCCTATTCCTTCATCACTATAGAGAATTTCCTAGTAAACATGGAAATCATATCCTTTCTGCGCAAAAGTGAGTTTTCGGCACTTCACAATGCTTTAGAGAAGTATACTCAATTTGTTGGCGGCCGCCATAGTCGAAACGGCTGCTGGGTGACTACCATTCGAAAGTGCCAAAATTTGAATCTCCGGGCATGAACAGATGAAAGAAACATTTTATTTCTAACAACGGTCGTCTCGCGGCATGCATTGGCAAACCTCCGAGGTATTTCTGCTACGAAAAATATAATATAAATATTTAAAAATCTGGATTTTCATTTCATATTTGCTGTGGATTTTATTGCAATTGTTTAAATTAAATTGGATAACAAACAAAAAATCAAAGAAAAATCAAAAAAAGAAAGAACAAAAAAAAAGAAAATGCACTGCAACGCAACGAGCGCTTAGTCAAAGAGAAACATATTGCAGGGCTCTTCATACAAATACCAAACATAAATACGTAGATTTATGAATATGTAAGCGATGATAGTGCAATTATGCGTGTGTATGTGTGTATATGTGTATATGTGTAGGCGGTGGTGTAATATTGTGGCAGGTGCTGAGTATTCACTTTATAGAAAAGTCCAGTCGCTGGTTTATCATGGCGGTCATTGTGTTAACAACAACAACACTCTAACCAATAACGATATGCTCCGGGTGATGGATGATGGGATGTGTAACAATGGGATGCACTGCAGTCACAATAGGCGTAGCTACGAGCACTGGATGATGTGCATGTATCTGGGTGACGCTCTGATGAGAGACTGCAGCTGGAAGGATGACAGGTGCCAGGATGCTGGGGCGTGCGGCAGTAAGGCTGAACAGCGCAGCGAGCACCACGAACTGCAAGAAAAAAACATCCATGAAAATCTGTTGTACTCAATTTTTTTTTTAAATATATCCTTACCAATTTGTAGAAGTTTAACATTTTTGCGCTAATACCGTTGCGTTGTACTTGCAATGAACACGAAAAGAAAGAGTTTGATGATGCTGCTCGAACGAGCTGGCACTTTTATAGTAAGATACTGCCGATGCTGTCGTCAGTAGCAGCTAACATAGTAGCATTGATGCAGCGCTCCGGTCTGTTTGTATGCTTGTCATTTGTATTTTTTTCACGCAAACTGCTTTCTAACACCTCAATGAGTCTAAGTGCACCGCGGCTAATTGCATGCAGCTACGTTTTAGCATAACAACTGCAGTGAACGCGGAAGGTAAAGCAGAATTGAGCGGCAGCGAGGTGCAACGGCATGCCTTTAGCATATTGGATTGCAATTGAAGTTCAATGCTGACAACAATGCAGCTCGGTTGGTTGGCTTTGAACAGTGGGATGCGTTCGCAAATGCTTGGGGTGCGAAATATTCTGCGTAAGATTTTATTTCTTTATATTTTATATTTTCAAAAGCTTACATGTTACTAATAAAATGATTAGTAAGCACAAGCTTTCGGCTGAGGCGTAAGATTTAAATAAAAAAATTTTGGTGTGGCGCAAAATTAATCATCTAATTTTGTTTTTGAATAACTTTTTTGTTAAATCAAAAAGAAAAATAATTTTTGACATTTACCAAATATATACTGAATAAAAAAAAATATTTGGAGTAATGCAAATATTTATTTTACATTTACGCACTCCATTGCTTGTCTGTTTGTGTATTAAAACTGTCTAGTTCACAAGTATCAAATATGAGAGACGTTCGACTCCATTTTCAAAAATGATAAATCTTCCGATAGGGTGATTAATTTTGCGCCACCTTGTGCTATGTGTTATAGACGTTCGCTTAAATAAATTTCTAAACTTTTCGAGTTATTGTTTTGCAGCAAATAACTTACTATAACTTTCTAACTACTTCGCTCTGATTTCGATACTTGAGAACAATACAAACAGAAAAGTTCCTGGAACAAAAGAAGGCCGGAGACAGTTATAACACTCTACTTGATAGTGTAATAATTCACGTGGATGGCTCTTAACTTGGCTGTGATTAAGACTCAATCAAGGCTTAATCAATTTTAATTCCATTCTTTGCGCTGAACTGACACCGATCTCTTTAGACTTCTTCTCGCATGAGACCCAGGACATAGGGGCGGAGGGAGCAGATGAGCTTGTAAGACAAGATACGAGGAAGTATGCACATAAATACATATATACGAGGGGTGCCTTTTATATGTCGAGATTAGAGAACAAAAACAAATTTTAATCTTCGAAAATCACTTTATTGTTTTTCAAAATATTCTCCATGAAGATCTATACACTTTTGCATGCGTTTGAACCAATTGTCGAAGCACTTTTGCACTCTGAATGAAGTACCTCCAAAACATGCATTCTGAATGCCGCAATCGCTGCTTCAGATGTCGAAAAACGTTGACCTCTCAGTTTGTTTTTTACATACGGGAATAAAAAGAAGTCATTCGGTGTCAAGCCAGGACTTTACGGCGGATGACTCATTAATTCGATGTTTTGGGTGCTCAAAAATGCAGTTGTTTGAGCAGATATGTGAGAGCTCGCATTGTCCTGGTGAAGAGTGATCCGTCTTTGGCGATTGGTTTTCCTAATTTCTTGGAAGACAACTGGCAAACAAATGGTTGTGTACCACTCAGAATTTACTGTTCTGCGTTGTTCTAGTGGTACGGTTGCGACATGTCCAGTTTTTCCGAAAAAACAGGCGACCATTTGCTTGGAAGTGCTTCGTGCGCGAACAACTTTTGTTGGATTTGGCTCATCTTGAAACACCCATACAGTCGACTGCTGTTTACTTTCGGGCTCATACGCGTAAATCCATGATTCATCACCTGTCACAATGTCATAGACGTGTTTCGAAGCCCCGCGATCGTATTTTTTGAGCATTTCCTTCGACCAATCGACACGAGCCCTTTTTTGAGCGATTGACAAATTGTGTGGGATCCAACGCGAACAAATTTTTTTTGACTCACGATAGGTCACATGACGATCTTGCAATATATCAGTTCGCGCACAGCATCAATGGTTTTCGGAACAACAACTGATTTTGGACGACCTTCACGAAATTCGTCTTGGACTACGACCACGATTGAATTCACCATACCATCGATAAACACTGGTCCTTGATGGAGCTTCATCGCCAAAAAATGAATTAAGTTCATCCATGCAATGTTGCTGAGTTAATCCACGTCGAAAGTTGTAAAAAATAATCGCACGAAAATGTTCACGATTTAATTCCATTTTTGGACCGAGATGAATCTTTTAAGTTACTGTAAACAACACAAATAGGTCTGGTATTTCAAAACGTTCTGAGTACGTAAAGGCCAAAAAATGTCAAACTTTGCGATACAGCTGTCAGTTGCCAGATTGCAACACCAGGGTTGCCAAATCCCGACATATAAAAGGCACCCCTCGTATACTTTCCGGAAAAGAACTAATTTTTATACCTCATGCCAGCTACGGTAATGCTACTTAGTGTATTTATTATTAAGCAAGCAAAGCAAACAAGATCAAAATTGGACCGAAAGGAAACGAAGAAACGTCCTCTAGAAGCGTGTCTTCCATCTATCGCAACATGATCGATCTGGTTTCGCGAGGCGGGTCTCACACTCAACGCACAACCAGCTACTCTGGGATGCTTCGCCTTCTCACGTTGGCTCGTTCTCGAACGGGTGTTCGGAAGCTACCCAGAGGATGCTTGAGCTAATCTCTGAAGTTTTGAGCTGCTTGGACCGTATGCAGAAGAATCGTCGTGTCCACTCCCAAGTGAATGGGCGATCAGTAACTTTCTCCACTTGCGTAGACTTCTACATATGGACCCATCCTCTGTGTATACTTACTAGGGATGTAAATTTTTTCGATTTTAACGATCCCAGGATTAGTCTCGAACTTTATATACATTCAGCTTTTTATATTTTTTTCTGCATCCAATTCAAATATATAAATAAAAATATTGCAATTTTCTCTACCTAAAGACAGAAATTTTATATCTCTCCTGCTCTTGTTTTGGGCTGCAATTTCGAGTTCGGTCTGCCTTCTTCAGATATGGGCTGGGCGTCCTGGCCTACGCCTCGTTAGTCTACGCAGGACGAGGCCAATCCATCGCCATTTCCTTCTCCTGACTTCAACGTTAACAGCATCTTGTTGCATTATCTCCCATAGTCTGTTATTCGTAGGTACTTCTGGCCAGAAAACGCACAATATACGTCGCAAACGCTTGCTGACAAAAACTTGCACTTTTTTATATCGCTGGCAGCCATGTTCTACGACTCACAGCCATACAGGAGTACTGACTTTACGTTAGAGTTGAACATTTTTATTTTGATGAGTGTTGACAAAAAAGAGGACCTCCAACTGGTTATAGTCGCCTAAAGACCTGTTTTGGCTTTCTGAAATCTGTGATTTACATCAGCTCCAGATCCGCCATCGGTGGTAATAATGCTACCCAGGTAGCAATAGGAGTTGACATCTTCTATCGGCTGGTTATTTATTGCGAAACAGTTGTTATTCGTTGCGTTGATTCGTAGTGTTTTGGTCTTATTAATATTGATTTTGAGGCCATAGCAGACTGCCACTTCTGCAAGGCGTTGACTTTTTGTGGCTATGCCAGTAAAGCTATGCGTAAGCAGACAGACATCGTCTGCATAGTCAAGGTCGCTAAAGCTGCCGTGTAGCCTAGAAGTGCCACCTCTTACTTCGCGCATTGCATTAGTCATGACCATGTCGAGAAGATACATGTGCTTCGTATGCAATTCTAATTCTCGAGATTACATGGCAACAATTCGGGGATTTCCGGGACTTAATTAAATTTCATAATCTCGGGATTCCGTCCTTAATGTTTACTGAAAATGGGAGATACGTACTTATATCTTCTGATTTCAGAGTCCTTATAGAGCAGTTTCTAATATAGATACATGTAAAGAGGCTGGTAGTAGTTTTATTTTGAAGACCCAGCAAAATGTAGAGAAGTGACGAGAAGAAATAGATAATTTTGCAGCTTCCCTGTTATTGTCTGCCGTCCCACACTACGTAGAAACAGGCTTCATTCGAAGCACTTTTCTTAGATACTCTAAACCAGGTATAAGATATTGATTTAAAAGGATGGAAGTCATATGGATGAAACAAGTGGTATCTCAAGGGCGCTTTTAAGTGAAACTGTTAGTCCAAGCCTTAGACGACAGCCGCTACAACGGCAGCCGACAGTAATCCAGAGCTCTATTCCGGATCCGAAAAAAAAAGATAATGATATAAAGGTTGGTTTGTTAATAGTGGACACCCTTGGTCATCATTTGGATGTATTATTGCTTTCATGAAAAAAAAACCATGCGTAAACTCATTTACGATTTACACAACTTTAAAAAGTATAAAAACTTAGTTCATACTCTTGCCAGGGATATCTGCACAACAATGGTAGTTAGTGTATTATTATTTCTAAGAAAAGTTAGAGATCGACGGATCGGTGATATTCCCACTCGGAGACATAATGGTTCACTATGTAATCCCATACATATAAACTTATGAGGGTAGTGAGACTTTACATCCATCTCACCGGAGTTCCTCAATCATTAAATCTAATTTCCTGCTTACCCATTGACCATCCCAGACTAAATCGAAGAGCAGCTATTCTTCATCTTTACTTATGTCTGTCACGCTAGTGAAGAAGCATATCCAAATCCATAACCGTGAAACTGTGAGTTGGGTCTAATGAGTCAAAACTTGTTGTGATTGCAAGAGTAAGATAATGTTTGGCACTTCTTGACTGTGCTTAGTCCGATTTACTAAGGTATATGGGTACTTACGCTTTTTTAATTATTTTTAGTGTCTCTTTTGTCGAGATCAAAGCTTCGGATGTTAGAATCAGTCACACCTACAGTGACGGAGTGAAGTTGCAGGTGTAGTGAGCTGCTAGACTTTTCTCTCCTCTCTTCTGGCCGTTCCTTCCCCGACTCAACTTGTAATCAAGAAATTTAAGGAAATTCAAGCAAACATTTTTTGTTCAATTATTCGCAATTATCAAACCACTGTGCACAATTCATAGTTATGTTATGCTTTTGATTAAGTAAATCATAGTTACTATGCTGTTCTACGTATATTTGATATCTAAGAAGAATATTAATTTTAAACTGGTATTACAACAGTTTAAAGAAAAAACGAAGAAAGAAACATATTCGAATATTTATTGAATACAGAATAAGTTGCAAGGAATTTCACAAAAAGACAAAATTTGCACCTTTTTTTGATTTCTACAAAATGCAGTTAAATATAAAATATTTTATTGAATGGACAATATGAATTTAATTGTCCGTAATGGACAGTTTGAAATGAAATTATCCTTATAGTGGCTAGGTCTTTTTTCCGGCATGCAGCGACATCATTTATAGTAAAGGACTTAAGTCTGCTTACAACAGCAAAATTTGTTATTTCCCAGAAAGTATGCATTAATTGAAAAAAAAACCTGTTGCTGTATTTTTTATGGAATTCATATTTATTTATAAATTTATAAAAATTAAATTATTTAACTTGTTTGATAACGAAAAAATTAATAAACTAACAAAAATGTGTATATTTCAGAAGCATCGGACATTCTTGTTTTAAAAAAAGATGTAGTAGGGATTTATCTTTTGTATGGGTTCTTTTGAGCACCAATTTTTGAAGTTTTTGCATCCGCCAGTTACTTAAAAAACAGTCTGAACACACTGTTGGCGTCTATTTATGAAAATAAACTTATTACCGAAGACTTGTAAAGAAATCCAAGGACTTGGAAGCTTTCAAAACTATGTTCTCAGAAACATGCCTCTCTATCGTCCCCGATATTATTGATAGTAAAATCCCAGTTTGTTTCGTTCTCAAAGAACATAATTTGAATTACTTTGTCATCTTCACCAGGAGCACCGCCGCACCCCTATGCAATGTATATCCTCTAAAAGGTGTCGCGTTTATGAGAATAGACCAGGAAAAACATCTAAACAGAAAGTTCGATTGCGGACCCAACGTTGGTGAAAGGGTACGCCCTATACTGCTGTAGTAGAGCAATCAAGCATAGAGTTCATAGATTTACACGACCTTGATAAGACACTTCGATCTTTCTCTACGGCGCAGTAGTGTGGCTGAGGGCAATAACAGCACGAAATCGACTCCCAAAATTGAAAGCAACAAAAAATAATATATTAACTTCTTTGTATTACGACTGCGCTGTGTCGGAACTCATTGATATACCTTTGGAAACTGACCACCGTCTGCCAAACCTTCTTACGAATGCAAAATTCGCAGTGTGTTCGCAGTTAGGGATATTAGATTCCATCCATGCGTAAATACAATAGATGGATCCAAGATCGCTGGTAGGGTTGGGTACATTTAGGTTTTCGTCTGCTCATTGGCTTTTATCTACATTGTGAAGTATTCTGTTCAAGAAATCTAAATTTTTGCTGACAATCTTGGAAAAAACTTTGGGAAAATGCCGCCAATCTCTCAAGATAGGTGAGATATTTTCTACATAAATACATACATTGGCTGGGTATCATTTATTGCGAAATAGAGCGTAACTACAAAGTTGACAAGCTAGCTCGCAGGGACCCCACCAAATCCGCAACCTGTCTAACGAATAGTCTTCTTTGGATTACGAATTAAAGGGATCGTTTGGGGCCCAGCTGTCAACCAGCTTGGCAGTTTTTACCGACAATATTCGCCTAACCGCCTTTATTACTAGGATGAAACTATGACACTAACATTTGTTTTGCCATTTGCCATCTCCCTATCTAGGAGACCGGTCACAGGATACATCTAAATGAAACTTTAAGATGTCAGTTCTCTGTATATAAGGAATGTAAGGAAATTTGATTTGAGTAGCAATTGGATTTAGGACGCAAGAGTAATTTGTAATCCTTCTGTGGGGTCGTATAGTGCCTGACGCCTAAGTGCGTCTTTGCAGGTCCGATCGCCGAAGCTAAATTAACTTACGTATCTTTCGCCAGTTTTCTTAATAATTAATTATGATCTCCAGGGCGTCTACCGGAGCCAAGTGGGTTCGTACATGACTACCATTCGGAAGCGCTTAGGTTTGAACATCCGTGCATAAAGCACCAAAATTATAGAAAAAGTTTTTTTTTCAATAGCGTTCGCCCCTCGGCAGGCAATGGCAAACCTGCGAGAGTATTTCTGCTAATGAAAAATCTCCTCATAAAAAATATGTGTCATTCGGAGCTGACTTAAAATTGTGGGTCCTTCCATTTGTGGAACAACATCAAGACGCACGCCACAAATAGGAGGAGCTTGGGCGAACATCCAAAAGGGGTGTAAAGTACTTAACTTAATCGAGTTCGGCAAAATTCGTTGGAAACCATAGAGCTTTCTCATGAAACTCAGAAGCTTTGATACTAACCGAAAAATATCACAAGAAAAAATTTGAAAATGTTATTTACAGAACCAAAAGGGAGAGTTGAAGTTTTAAATTTTTCGAGAATCAGTCCGAGAGTTAGCTAGTAAAAGCATATTTTAAAATGTGATCAAAAATTGTTAATACAAGTCGATTAGTTGTTATTGCTATTGTAAAGGGTCTACCAAAAACGCGCTTAGATGTTTTTTATTTAGTTTCCTTCAGGTTTCACTATTTTTTATTCAGAATACGGCTCTTAGCGTTTATATGTGAAAAATGAAATGAAATTAATGAAATGAAATGAATTGAAATGAAATGAATTGAAATGAATGTATGAAATGAATGAATGAAATAATTGAATGAATGAAATGCATTAAATGAATGAAATGCATAAAATGAATGAAATGAATGAATGAAATGAAAAAAATGAATGAAATGAATAAAATGAATGAATTGAGACCTCTATAGGCTGAGACCTCTTATTGCTGAAAACGTCGAGATATCGATGTTGAAGGGTGTTCAGCAACTTTTTGCGCTACAGCAGTAATATTCTGAACAGGACGTCCAGTTTTTGGACCGCTAGTCTTTCATCTACAATCGACAGAACCAGTTTCTCGAAATTTTTTTACCAACCAATTGTCGGCTCAGTCGTATCCACCAAAAAATCATAAATTTTTTGCTATTTTGACCTTCGAGATCGAGCATTTTCATCATAAGTTTCAATAGTTTGAAAGCATTCGTCTGTCCTGTAAAATTGTACATTTATCTACTTGACAAATGTCTAAAACAAAAAAGCAAAAAAATAAATAATTGGCGCTTACACTTCTATCAGGTATTTGGCAGAGCAACTCCTCCCATTTGTGGTGTGCGTCTTGATTTTGTTCCCCAAATGGAGGGACTTACAATTTTAATCCGACTCCGAACGGCAAATGGTTTTTCATGAAGAGATTTTTCTGGGCAGAAACATTACAAATGTTAAAGCTGACCATTTAGGAATTATTCACTACTGGCATCCAGGCGTGATCTTTCAAATATCCTTTATAACGAGTTATGGAAATATAAGCCTTCATTTAGGAAATTAAGACTTTCATTTTTACTGTAGTTTCGGCCTTGTAAAGCTGCTTGAAAACAATTAGAATATATTTTTTGATAAAATTATTTTTTGATAAAAATTTGTTATAATTTCAACTGAATATTGATCCTTTACTGACATTCATTAGTACTGAAATTTGCTTTTATTTTATTGCATATTTATTCAAATTAAATGGTTTCCAAACAAGGTTTCGATAAGTAAGAAAAATAAGAAAATTAATATTTACAATAAAATTGTTCATAACTGCAAAAGGAAGACGCAACAATACAACGAGCGCAATACAAAATTATAGCAGGGTCGTAAAAATTCCAAACATTCGTGTTGTTCTATGTGACAGGATGAAGGCGAATAATGATGAAGTAGGTGAGCATAGATTGATCGCTTGGGGTCCAGTGGGGAATTTGGGCAGTGCAGCTTTTGTAACTCAGAATCTATGATCTAACCAACAATCACATGACCTGGATGGCCAAGGATAGCGCCATGACCCAATGGCGACACTACAAGTGGATGCGCCACAGGTCCAACAACCACTCTTGGGCCAAGAGCTGGGATGATGGCAGGTCCCACAATGCTGGGATAGGCAGCAGCGATGCACAAGAGGGCGGCGAACACCACGAGCTGAGTTAAAGATAAAAGTAGGTAAAAGGAAAATAAAATTTATGAAATATCCTTTATTTGTCGACTTAAAGAAAATCGAAATATTCAATCCTTACCACTTTGTAGAGGTTGAACATTTTTGCGTTTAGTTTTGTTGTTAAAACGAACACTTGTAATGAGCACGAAGAGAAACTGTTTGATAATTTCCTAAAGTTCGCTGCAGTTTTTATAGTAAATCGTTGTCGCCCAAATGCAGTGCCACAACTTATAATTGAATAAATGTATGCACTTTGAATTATTACCTCTCAGTTGCAATCAGCTGCATTATCCCACCGGGTGACTCTTAAAGGCATTTAGTTATGGCCTGTGTGTGAGTGTGCGCAGCTTATACGCCCCGCTGCAACAGAGGAAATGGGGCCAACCTCTGCTTGTACGGTTAGAGTTGAAGTTCAATGTTGTCCACTCGCTGCAATAGGTGTCGGTTGCTGTCGGTTTGCAAAAACTTGCACATTTGTCGCAAACTGCTTGCACACTTGCACTTGTAGATTGTGGGCAGACCTTTTGTTGTTTATAGCTGTTTGATCGACATATTTCACGCTACATTGCATTTTTCGGCATAAGCTGGCGTTGTAATGCGATACGAGCTATGATACGCCCTATTATATTAATTCGTTGGCGTAAGACCTGTAAGATATGCCAGTTCAAACTGATGTAATGGAAAATTTTAAATTGGAAAAATAGTAAAAATTTATCTGATGTAGGATTAAGAGTATCGGGGATACATAACTTATACTTGTTAACAAAAAACTTGGAACTGAGAAAAGGGGTCAAGAAGGATTCAGTATATTTCAGTATATAATTCAGTTATTTTCGAGTCAATATATTTGCGACATTCTGTATATTCATATAAGTAAGTAACTCCATGGCCGCCGTAACCGAATGGGTTGGTGCGTGACTACCATAGATCATGAAATGATCGAACCGTTTTTTTTCTAATGATAGAGGGGGCTTCATTGGCAGTGAATGGCAAATGTGTATTTCTGTCACGTAAAAGCTCCTAATAGGGGTAAAACTGCTGGCCCCTCTATTTGTGGAAAAATATCAAGACACATGACAAAAGGAACACCAAACACCAAATAAAGGGTGTTTGCGCCAAAACACCTGAAATCCCTTATGATGATTTCACTCCAATTTATTATTTTCTAAAACTTACATATCTCTCTATCACAGGAGCAATGTAAATTTGTTGAACTGCGGTGTTGCAATACCTGGACGAGTGTATACTCTTCGAAAGTTTTCTGAAAGCAGTAACAGCGGGAGTTATATTTTAATAAAAACTTAAGGCCGTCGCTATAAGCTTATTATATTGCATAGTTAACTGTAAATACAATTATCAATATAAAAATCTCGCAGGGGCATTTGTCGGAAGATTCATGGCCTGGGAACGTTCCGAATTTCTTACTAAATAACTTGGAAAATCTGCTGCGGTAGGAAGTTCGAAGTCAGCATCCGCGGTGCCGAAGTCAACTCTTGGGCTTCGTTTAATTTGATCCCAGATATGTACATGCACTGGTACACAGACGATTCGAAGATAGCTGATAGGGCACGGCAGTACGTATAAATGGACCTGGCACCGAAATGTTCACGGCAAGTTCATTGTGCATCATCCTAAATCTTCATAAGGTACATAATATTTATCTTTTCAGAGCATCAAAGACCGAATAGACGTTTACTTTCAGACTTTTGAAGAAGTGCTATGACATCCATCAGCTTCTGGCAGTAAAAACTAAAACTACTCGTTTCTTTTTTATTTATTTATTTATTTATTACGGTCTTATAGACCTAGATAATATTGACAAAATTACATTAAAACTACTAAAAGATATAAAGTATATACTGAACAAACTTCAAGTATATAAGATGGGTATTATTGGCACAATAAATTTCAATTATATATTTCTAACTATCTAAATGCTATGGAAAGCTTAGAATACTCATATAAAAGTTTCTTAAATATTTCTGGACTTTCACAGTTTTTTAAGTGTACAGGTAATTCATTATATGCTCTAACTCCTCTACAGTATAAGCTCCTCCTGTCCAGTTCATTTCTGGCTATTGGGACGTGAAAATTATTTTTGTTCCTTGTTTGGTAGTTGTGAATTTCACTGTTGTATATCATTCTATTACTTAGATATCCAGGTAGATTGCCTAATTTTATATTATGTATGAATTTCAAAGTGTAGTATGTCACTAGTTGTTTCACACTGAGCCAATTCAATTCTCTAAGCATTTCTAGAATTGGCGTGTCGTATCGTTTTCTTAAAATAAAACGCATCGCTTTATTTTGTTTCTTTTGTAGATTCGAGATTTGAGTGTCGGTGAACGTAAATAGAATTGTCGGACAGTAAATGAAGTGAGGCTCAATCATTGATCTATACACCATAATTTTGTATTTCTTGCTGATAAATTTACATGAGCGGAACATAATACCTATCTTTTTACC
The DNA here is from genome assembly GCA_037575425.1 of Anastrepha fraterculus. NCBI lineage: Eukaryota > Metazoa > Arthropoda > Insecta > Diptera > Tephritidae > Anastrepha > Anastrepha fraterculus. The sequence continues at coordinate 60,785 of JAYXIM010026125.1, forward strand.
TAGTTTCGCCTCTGTATATTTCAAGTGCTCATCGAATTTTAGCTTATCATCAATTATTATTCCCAAATACTTTATTTTATCAACTCTTTGCAAGGGATTATTTGCAATATTCAGCGTTATAATGTCTGGATCCACAGTTCTTCTTGTCATCAGCATATATTTTGTCTTATCGATGTTAATTTTCAGTTTGTTGTGGCACAGCCATATGTATATCATATTTAAATCTGTTTGCACTTTAGATATAGCTTCTTCCATTGTTGGAGCACTCAGAGTTAATAAGGCATCATCCGCGAATAGACGAATTTTACAAAATTTTAGGTATTTAATAACATCATTGATGTATACTATGAATAATATTGGTGCGAGCACAGAGCCCTGTTGCAATCCTATTGGAACATCTATTTCTGAAGAGACAGCATCTCCTATTACCGTTTTTTGTCTTCTACCGCTTAGATAACTTTCAAACCAATTTAAAGATTGGTTTTGTACGCCAACATTGTGTAGCTTCTTTATTAAATTTTCTCTGTCTACGGTTTCAAAAGCTCTTTTCAAGTCTAAAAAAACTGATATTGTGATCTCCTTCTTTGACAAATTTTCTTTCCACTCTGTAATTACCAAGTTTATTGCCGATTCACATGAGTGCTTAGATCTAAACCCAGATTGTTCCTGTTTTATAATTTGATGGTCATCAAGATACTGTAGCAGTTGGTCTTTGGCTATTGTTTCAATTATTTTTTCATCACATTGCAATGTGTTTATAGGACGCAGTTCTTCCGGTTTTGTTGTTCCTCTAATCTTTTCCACTGGAATAACTACAGAGATTTTCCAGCACTCCGGGAAAATACCTTGAGAGAAGCTTTCATTGATTAGGCAGGCATATGTATATCCCAAGTACTCCATAGAGTCTTTTATTACACCTTCCGTTAACATTTTTTTACCACCATGTTTATTTTTTAATGACGAAACAGTTTTAATTATATCATCCGTGGTGACCCTCCTAAACTCAAATGTGTTTCTGTCCAAAACTTCACGCTCTTCATTCATTACAATGTTTTCGATACTATTATGAATTGTCATGATGCTTTCCACAAAATATTTATTAAGCTCATTTGCTATCTCATTTTCATCTTCGATCCACACGCCATTTAATACCACTTTCTTTATTTTAGTTGTGTTGGTGGTCATATTAACAGTATCTTTGAGACATTTCCACATTAGTTTTTGGTTGTAGGAATTCATAGATATTTTGCTTTCCATATATTGTGCTTTCTTTAGCTTTACCATTTTCTTATAGTGTCGTTTTAATAAATGATATTCACACCAGTCATTACTTCTTTCAGCCGTTTTAAAAAGTTCAAATTTTAATTTATTAAGCTCCGTAAGTTCTCTATCATACCATTTATTTATTAGTTTAATTTGAACTAGTTTGTCATATGTTAACTTTGACATGATATTAATCAGAATACTACTTAGCTCTTTAGTTCTAAGACAGATATCAAGATTATTCAGCCGAGCCAAGCTGTAGTTGCGCAGGTGTTCAACAAGATTTACTTTGGAATAATTTTCCCAACATTTTCGGATTTCAAGGATTCTCATTTTGTATTTTTTCTGCACAGGCAGTATGAACTGTATGGTTTCATGATCGGATATTTTGTATTTATCTAAATTACATATTTGTATTTCGCTCCTATTAGAAAATAACAAGTCAATTTTTGTCTGAGCTGATTCAGTGATTCTTGTATTGAAGGAGATTCTTTGGTACATTGAGGAAGCTTGGAAAATACTAGTTAGATGGTTCGTATATGTTGATTGATTGTTCATATTTATATTAAAGTCACCAATTAAAACATTGTTATTAGATTCATCAAAACACTCTTCCAAGACATCAGTAATGTACCCCAAAAATTCAGCATCACTGGTGGGTGCCTGGTTACTGCGGTATCGAAAACCATGAGAGTGCCGATACACTGGTAAGAGCGGCATGGGAAAACGTCCTCTGCAGCCTCAGCTGATTATCTTCGATATCTACAATTACTGGTTCTACAGGAAGCTCAAAGTAAGTACTGGAGATCAGTAGAGGATTGAAAGCACAGTAAAACATTAGAGCTGCATTGCACTGGGATTTTTACATGCAACGATTAGATTCATCTACTAAGATAGATTGCTGGCGCTATCTTGAATACATTTCATCTAAATCCACGGCCTTAGTCAGGTGAATATTGAAACATTTTATTGCGTCTACTAAGAATTTATAAGGAAGGTGTAGGTGAAAGCGATTGGACCATTATTATTGGAGGCGTGTTATGCTTACATAGCAGTGGGCTTTCATTCTACTTTCTGCAATTTTATGCATCTCTGTTAATATTGATATTTCAACTGTTGCTATAACAAAACACTGTAGGTCATACAAATAAACAACGCAGCCCATGGTTTTGGAAAATCCTTCTGATCATGGGTGTATCTAAGGTGGGCAAGGAGACCTACCAAAGCTGACTTGGTCTTAGCCTAATGCTGTGAGGCCCATACAAACCTAAATTTCTTCTGCAATACCTATCTGGAAAATTTTAGCGTGGAATTATGTGAGCATGTACCTCTTAATTGTCCTAGGGAAGTAACAGTGGTTTTCTATTTGTACATCCAACATAATAATGTTAAGTATATACGAATATGCTGAAAAGTGGCGGTCGTTCAATGAAGAATTCGTCATGGATAAAAATTTTTGCTCGACATACGAGTATAAGTAACATTTTACAAGGTGGCGCACAATTAATCATCAATAACTTTTTTACTAAATAAAACCAAATGATTTCGAGTAGTAAAATCTTTACTTTGACCTTTATCAGCTTTATTTTGGGTAACTTTGTTCTAATATATTCGGCTGACCAAAGCTATGTGTGGGAATGCTGCATGCAACAGCTGGCCAGAATGAATAGAATTTTCCTGTTTAAATATATAAATTGACATTGAAATTTGAAAAGTCGAGTTAAAAAGCAATCATTTAATTATAATTATATATAAGATCTCATATTTTTTGAATTCCTTACCCTTATGGGATATCGGTAGCATGGCGTATACTTAACTTATAAACTCTCCTCATTTTTTGGTGTGACTCGATCCATCACAAAATTGCCGAGACTGAATCCTTTCCAGCTCATCTTGGGCTTGAAAATGTTTTTTTTTAAATTAATTTTTATCTGATGTATAGGTAAATATTTATTACCGTGTCGCTACTATAAAAACGTTCTAAATTTGGTGGGCACAGCTGAGTAATTTTCAAGACAGGCTGCTAAGATAAAGTTGCTGTGATATAAATTCAGTGCGAAAAGTGAAAATATTTATATATTTTTGAGACGAGTGATGAATTGTTTTCACAGACGTGAATTTTCTTTCTTTCAAATTTAATTCGTGGCAAGTAAAGGGTAAAAAAAAAAATATTGTACTTCGGTAATATCGGCACTGAGAAAGGAAAAAGTGCGTGTAGCGTAGTACACATAACAGAAGTGAAACTTTCAAGGCAGACAAAGAAAGAGGGGGACCCGAGAGAGAATGAGAGAGAGAGAGAGAGATTAAAGAATATATATCTAAATAAATTCACAACATTTGCAGAGAATAAAAATAGACAAAATTTACAACAAACGGAGAAGGATCGACCGGTGTTGGTAAGCGCCGGACACAATCAGTGGCAACAACGCGCACTACTCCGAGCATTTATCAACCGCACAAACGCAGCTATTCCAGGACCGCAGCAAGGCAATACCAATAAATCCGACGCCGGAATGGATAGCACTTTATAGTACGCACAAGCACTAGCCAGGAAACGGAAATAAGCGCCAAAAAGTAGGCACCAAAACAAAACGACAAAAAAATTGAGACCAAAAAACGTCCCAAACAGTAGGCACCAAGGAAATATAACGCCAAAAAGTAGGCACCAATATCATATTTCCTACAAGTTTGCACCAACAAACCAGCGACAAAAAGTAGACAGGGTTATTTCTCACTAGAAATTAGCAACCACAAGGAAAAACTCAGCAAAAATAGCCTAAAGTGTATTTAAGATATATATAAGGTATAGCTCTCTCTCTCCTTTTCCTGTACGTTATATCTTTTTTCTCTCTCGCGGAGCGAAAACTCACAAAACGTTGCATGACCTTGACATTTTACTCTCCATTCTCGCTCGTCTATCGCTGCCGAAGAAGTTTCACTTCAAAAACTAATTATTGCAATAAAGGCTGCCTCATTAATGCCTGCTAATGTTTTGCACTGCTTATTTCAGGAGAACAAAAACAATTGAATTTTTTACTCTGTTATTTTACCCAATTCATTCGCGAAATAGAGACATTTACCACGATTGAGATACCCATCTCAATTCTTCAGATCTACCCTTTTCTATTTGAAAGAGTTGTCAATGGAAAAAGTGTGAAATTAGACTAAGTATGTATTAAAAATTCTCACCATATATTTCCTTAATGAAAATAAACATACACGTTTTTCATTGTATGAGTTACTGCATTTGTTTGAATAAAACAAAAAACAAATAATTTTCAAATAATTCTAAGCATAGAAATTCGTAGCCATACATAAATATTAGTGAGAGAGCTGTGTTTATAAATATTTTTTAAACCTGCAGTTTTTTGTTAAATATGTAACAATTAAGTTTTTTATATTTAATCATAATAAAATGATTTAATTAAAATGCAGTAATTCTTAAAATATTCGCCATAACCCTGCTGCTACCGTGTGCCCTAAGCAAACATATCCGAAACCTCTACTCGTCTTTACAATAATCCAAGGACTCAACGATTCTGATCATCTTCTTTACTCTGCTGTTGCAACCATTTCATACAAATTTTAGTCAAAAATGTTTGCCTTGTTCATATGGTTCCGGGCTCTTCTATTTCACTGAAGCTTCTATAAAAGTCATCGTTAGCCATACTGCGGCCTAATTCTGCTGATGAAATTCATCAGGAGTGCGATGTCTAAAGCTGCAGGTATCTTGGTTCTCCGTTTTTGCTGCACCTGCGGATATAAATCAGCGAACTAAGCTGTCTGAATCTCAGCCCAGCGGGAGTGGGACAGGTGAGCTGAAGGTTCTGAGATGATTCCTCAACTGCTGCAGTAGAAACCAATGCAAAATCTCATTGTGTGAATACCTAAGAGACAATGTTCGGAAGGAACACCTACAAAAAACGAGGGCTGCATCTTTGTTAAGCTTAAATATATGTCGATATATTTATTCATTTCATTTTTTGTTATGTCATTAGTTAAAAGGCCGTGTTCCCGTACTTCGCTAAAGCTTAAAACTTCGAAAGATTCTCCATTTAAATAATTTTTTTTATTTCAATTCATTTTTTATTTTAAATGCCAATCCACGCTTTGAATCTACTCATAATTTTTCTCATATCGTTTCGGCACATTTTATTTCATTTCCTTTAATAATAATTTTTTTTAAGTCATATCCGGTTTTTCGGCACCAATTAATTTCATTCTTCTTCAATTTAAATTGTTTTAAAATGTTATTAAAATTACGAAAAAAAAAACGGACCGAAAACCTTTTCAGAATACATACACACATTCATATGTAGGACTCCTGAAATTTTGAATATTTACGACGAATGCCTCATCACTGAAATCTGCACCTGGCCTACTAATGAGTGACTTTCTGGAAATCATATTTTATACTTCATGAAGCTATAAGTAGTTGTTGCAATTGCCGATTATACCGCCAGCAAATGCTTCGCAATTTAGCTTAATTATAAAGTGCTTTGGAAGAAAAGCAAACATAAAATTCTTATTGAGGCCTTACTGCTTTCATAAATCGCGCGCAAACCATTGATGCTTACAACAAGCGAAAAGGGGAAAAAATTGAAAATAAGAACAATAAAAAGAGTGAAAAATGCAAGTGTGAACAAGTTGACATGTTAGAAATTCACATAAAGCAAAATTTTGTAAACTACCTGTACATATGAATGTTGTTATATGTATTTATAAAGGGTGGGCCAACTTAACTCCACTGGCTACGTGCATATTTGAAATAATAAATTTTATTGCTTTAAAACGTGAATAAGTCTTTTTAGCGCAATTTTTTTGAAAACATTTTTCTATTGTGCAATAGCGCTTATTTGAGTGGATATACCGCAATATGAATATTTTTTTCAACCACAACATTTTTCACATTGTATCGAAAATGTTTGTGAATGTCGCATGGAATTGCATTTGAGGTAACACTGTTTCGGAAAGTTAAACTTCGAATTGAACGGAACTTGTTCTATTTTAACTACTTTAACGATTTTTCTATTTGATAACCCATTACCACAGAATCAGCTAACAAGCCGATTATCACAAACTAAACGACAACAATTTTAGTGTGGTTTAATCGAACGGTAAAATAAGAATTAGTGATTTTAAGGCACTCCTCCCTCCTCTGCGTTCGAAAGATCAGGCGGAGAAGGACTTGGTTTCACTTGGTGCTTCCAGCTGGCGACGGTTAGCATTTTGTCAAACTCAGTCAAAGGCGTGTAAGCGATTATCGCGCCAATCACGAAGCAGAATATTTTAATTAAAATGGGTGAATTACATTACCAAAAGGTTATTAATTATTTGGCTTACCATTTATCGCTTGGAAGGAAGGTAGTAAGTGCTCGAACAATCGATCGACGTTCCTTCTGAGCTGTAGACAATGCATTCCATTTTGCTGCAGTGGAGTTTCAAAAACTATTCTGGTTTACTCCAGACTTGACTAAGGACGTAATTCCTCAGCTTGACAGTCATCTTAGAGGTCCCAGAATAACACCCATTTCGACTGAAAAGAAGTAAATTTTGTAACCTTCAAGTTAGTTCAAATCTAAATTCTGCCTTTACACTACTAGGTTCTAGCTGTACTACGATTTTTCGCTACTGGATATTATCAACGGCCTATAAGTGAGCAATGGAGAATATCCAGAAGCCAGTCGTTCATTAGCCGTAGCATAAATAGTGTAACAGTTGAAATCAAATGCTCCATGTTTTGTGCAAAAGTGAGGTTTCCTATGAACTAAGTGGAGCGGCAAGCTGGAAAAGAAATTTTTGATTGAGATTCTTGGCTTTGGCACGGCTTCTTTTTGGTGCTGTCGATGATATCCTAAAGCAGTATACAGTACAATCGTGATAGTCCGACATTTCTTAATCCGACACGTTCGGTAATTCGACAACCTCATAACGTCTATGGATGCAATTGGCATTATTTTATTTTGTTCAGTCGTAGCAGAGCAGCAGAGGGGGATTGTGTTTTGTTTCCCGGTCACAACGTATTTGTCATTAAATTTGAACGACGCCAGTTCTCTCGCGATTTCTGACGGTGTTGATGTGATTTTTTTCTGTCTTTTCGTGTCGTTATTTTCTGATTTGGTTTTACTTAGTGATGGCATCGACGTCAAACAAACGTAAACATACAACACTTACGCTGAATGATAAATGGGCCATAATTCAGCGATACGAGCGTGGTGAAACACCTATTTACCTAAGTGGGATCTACGGAGTGGAACCTTCGGTAGTCCGTAATATTTGATAATCCGACAACGAGTCGGTCCCTTATGTGTCGGACTATCACAATTGGATAGGTTCAAAAAGTAAACATTAATTTCAAACAAATATCTATATTTTTTTACCTACTTTTCGCAAATAGAAAAAAAACACTCAAAATGTAATTTAACAGCTTGACTTGCATGTCTTTTTGAGCTATTCTTCTTCGCGCTATTCGCTAATTTTGATATTTAATTTGCCAGAGATGCCACTCTTTATCAGTTTGAATAATTAGAAGAAGACCACTGTTTAGGGTTCGTAACAGAAGTTTGTGAATACCACTAACGATTGTGTAAGCGACAAATACTCCAAACAGAAATAGCAAATGTTGAATCGTTCAAAGTTAGTGAATTGCATTACTGCGCTGCAGTTCATTTGAGCATAACGAAAGCGATTGTATAACAAATATTATATATAACACGGAAGGATCATAAGTTCGAAAAAACCAGGATCATTTGTCCCAGGATTAGGGGAATTTTCGATGCCAGCATTGCCGAAAAATGGCATTTTATATCTAATGTGTATGAAAAGTAATGCAACATTTAAAGCGAAGAATAAAAAATACTGACATTGCAGCATTGAAATTCTGGAACAATATGATGAGCACAACAGGAGTAAGTATTTTATTGCATTTTCATTTTATTTTAAAGTATAAAAAAGCGTTTTTCCAATTTCAGATGGACGGGGAGAGGGAGAAAATGGGAAGAACGCGCGAATGATTTATTTTTATAAACAATTATTTTTTAGTATCAGTGCAGCAAATTCCCGTATTTGTTGCCTGCATCCCATCTTTTACTGACAAAGCCATTCAATAAACAAATCAGCTGTTCACTCATCCGCGTCACAACCGTCCGTCACACTACAATTTTAATCAGAATGAACTGCGCCGCTAATCTCGATTAATGCCTGTCTAGGCTATTAGAGCTCTGTTTGAAAGGTGCTATGAAATCGTAGGCTACTAAAATGTTTGTGGGAGAGGTAGGTTGTTCTTTCGACAAGGCTGTATGCAGTCTTATAAATCAACGCTCCTCCTCCTCATTTGACAAGTTTATAAATATTGAATACAAAAAAAAGGTATTTAGGCAGTTTCATGTGTTTAGCTTTGCACGAAAGTGCAGAGGATTCTGAACAAAATCGATGACTGGTGCATGAGACAAGGTCTTTCCGTTAATCCGAACAAAACAACTATAGTCTTGTTTACGAGAAAACGGAAATTGGATGAACTCAGTCTTCCAGCTTTGAAAGATGTGACACTTGGTCTTTCTGATGAAGTTAAATATCTAGGAGTAATCTTTGACCGCCGGCCGCCGTAGCCGAATGGATTGGTGTGTGACTACCATTCGCAATTCGCAGAGAGAACGTCGGTTTGAATCTCGGTGAAACACCAAAATTAAGAAAACCATTTTTATAATAGCGGTCGCCCCTCGGCAGGCAATGGCAAACCTCCGAGTGTATTTCTGCCATGAAAAAGTTCCTCATAAAAATATCTGCCGTTCGGAGTCGGCTTAAAACTGTAGGTCCCTCCATTTGTGGAACAACATCGAGACGCACACTACAAATAGGAGGAGGAGCTCGACCAAACACCCAAAAAGAGTGTTCGCGCCAGTTATATATACATATATATATAATCTTTGATAAGAAGCTGACTTAGGAGACACACGTTTCACTGAAGGTGAATCGCGCATTGAGGATTTTTCAGCAATGCCGCAGAGCTTTTGGTAAAACCTAGGGTCTGAAACCTGCTGTGGTCCTATGGATATACACAGCACTTATCAGACCAATCATCACTTACGCTTCTGTGGTCTGGTGACGACGGAGCATAGTTAAGTCCACAATCCGGGAACTATATAGGCTGCAAAGCAGTGTATGTTTATGCATCACGGGTGCCATGAGTACAACCTCTGGTGCTTCCTCGAACTCTCGGTGTGCGGTAACGCAGTTCATGGTTTTTTCTCTTGGTGCAATCAAATTTAGAATTATAAAGTTCAATAATGAAAAATGCAGCGTTCTAAGAAATTGCAACTCCATTGGATTACCCTGTGCATATGTCTGGCGGCAGCAATACAATTATCTGCTGCAATAATGCGAAGTGATTGCGTCTACTAGTGGCTACTTTGATACCTAGTGTTGTTGTTGTGCAGCTGTCGTCATTGGTCAAGCGCTGACTTGTAGACTGATGGGTTGGGCGCTTAACGACCGTGTGCGTTCTTTGCTCACTCTCGTAGGCTGCTCCATTTTACGGTAGTAAAAAAATGGTTTGCAGCATGCCAGGTGAAAAAACTTTGGCATACTTTACTATTAATCTTATTTTACACTTTGTTGGTGTACATAAGTTGTTGCTATTTATTACTGCTGGCTGTAGGTACCGGTGTACCAGTATTTCGCATTTACATGCAATTTGCATTGTTGATCTTTTAGTATGATTAATATTAGTTTGATGGCTGATTTCGAACAAAAGCATTAATTTAGTTATTGCCACAATTTAGCTATTGCACTGATCGACAGCCATTTGGGGTGACGCCGTAGACGCCCAATTGCAGCTGCTGTGCGCTGTTTGTGAACGCTTACACATACATATGAATAGTGTGTAGGCAGGCGTACATATGTAAGTTGTTAGTTATTAAGCTTTTGCGGATAAGTGAATTCTTCAATGCAGAAATACCATAAGTGAATGCTTAATTAATAAAAATTAAAAAAAAAATTATAATAAATTTTGAATAATCAAAATATGAAAAATTTGCTAATTTATTTTGCAAGCTACAATTCATAAGGCAAGCTAAACGATTTGCTAATGGCAATTGGCCGATGAACCCCAAACCACAAAACGCATGCACGCCTTGTACATATACGCACGTTTCGTTTAGATATATGCACAGGTACATACATACATTCTTACATGCGTATACAAGTATTTTAAGTTTATTTTAATGTTTTCTTTTATTTGGTAATATCTGTGGCGTCTCACTTCTTCCCATAATTTTTACGCTGCGTCAGCTTACCCATGCGGGGCAATGTTTGTAAATAAGCGCCAAAGGTCACATCTAAATATCGGAGCTGGGGCTATGTTTGCTAAAATTAGTAACAAAAGCAAACTCAAAATAACAGTGAAAAGACTAATGAAATAAATTTCATGGTGAAGGTTATTTTTATTTGAAATTAGTAGAAGCCAATTTGGGTAATTCAGGTGGCTTATTTAAGGCAAATAAATTACTGGCATAAGTTAATTACAGCCAAATAAAATAAAATTTGCTTAATTTTTCGTGATTTATTTATAACAATTCAAACCAGGGACTGGATATGACTTTTAAATAATAGTTTGAAGGGAAAAGTTTTTTTTGTTTCTTTTATTTCGTCCCCTTAGTATTAAAATAGCCTATAAATTTTTTGATGTTTTGAGAAAATGAGTTTCAAACTTTTTGTCGAAAGTAGCTCTCACTCAAATCTCGTTATGTCTGTAAATATTTTTTGACTGACGTTTTGACCCACTTTGTGGAACTAGAATTTGACAAAATTTTGATCACATATAAAATCGACGATGGAGAATACAAAAATTCAATAAAAAAATAATAGCCTATGAGCACATAGGCTATTGTTATACTAAGGGGACGATTTCATTTGAAAAAAAAAAATATAAATAAAACTACTGTTGAACGGTTAGTATTTTTATTTAAAAAAAGCGCGCCCAGAAACACTGAGGGATTGATAACTCCTAAAACCCACAGGCTAAAAAGTCCATTGCAAACAAAACTGTGAAAAGTAAAAAAGTGGGTAGTCAAGGCGGAAATAATGGAAAGAGAAGCAGAGATAGCAAGTCCTGTGAGAGTTTTCCAGATTATTTGGCAAATATGAAAATATCCTCCAGCTGGACATCACGAATATTAATCATTCTCTTGACATCGGAACCCAAAGTTTCGACAGGACACTCACAGAGAAAATGCACAGTACTATCCGCCTTCTCCAAGCAAGACAGACCAATCGGGTTCGCAATGATTCCAATGGTGGCCGTATGCTGACCCCGTAGGTTGTATCTTGTCATAACAACGACCATTAACAGAACGTCTTTTCCTCGAAGTTTTAGAAGGCAGCTCGACAGTTTTCTGTTCACTCCTGTCACAAAATACTTTGCACTTCTGCAGCATTCTAGACAGCATTAAATTGCATACATAATGTTTTTTTTTCTTTGTCGGGACAACTAGCAAGCGCAGCACTTAGACATTAATTAAGTCCATTATACTACACTTGGATTCCCTTTTAATTTTCTTTAAATCTAACCGATCTCCGAAGAAATCTGAGTAGATCTTGTCGTGCCAAGGAGCCAAGATGGTCGCTTCTTAACACATCAGTGCCAAAGACCTCAAACCGAAAGCGGGGCAGATGCATAGGAAGTGGTCCGCCGTCTCATCCTCCTCTTCACAAGCTGCGTAGAATACACTGTCTGAGATGCCCAACCTTTCCATGTGCTTCGCCCACAGAAAGGGGCCCGTCGTCAGTCCAACCAGCTGTCTACACACCCTTCTGCTTAATGAATGGCGGGTTTGCGACAGTCGATCGGACATGACAGGTAACATCTGTTTAGTCCATCTGCAGGCTCATTCACCCTGCCAAGCTCGCTTGTGGGTTGTAGTAACCCATTTGCTAATCGTGGCTTTGATGGCCACAGAAGGAGTGGCGAAACGAGCTCTGGGCCAAAGAAGTTGGCTGTATCTCTTTTCAAGTACGACTCTTGATGGCATGGAGTCAAGGGGCATGGCGAGAATCGTTGGAGCGACGTCCATGCATTCTCTGTTTTTCAATGCCGGACAGGGGCCGTACTAGTTCCCATTGTGTTTCAGCTTGCAGATGGCCTTCAAGGCCTCTCCTTGGATGAAAGCATCAAGTGGTGGCAAACCAATCAGAGCATCTAATGCCGGGCCTGAAGTAGTCGGAAAAGCTCCGGTGCAACAGATGGCCACAGTGCGTTGTAGTTTCGATAAGGACCTCCTGACTTCCACGAGAGAGAGTCTACTCATCCAGACCACTGATGCCAGTATCGAACGAATCCAATTACCTAGCACCCGGACTACGCCCTGGCTACTAACAGAGCTACACATACTGTCAAAAGTGGCATTATAAAACGCCCCCTCTATATCTAAAAAGATGCCCATAGCGTAGTTCCTCCTGTCGATGGCTAGCTCTACCCTAGCAACAAGGTTTTGCAATGCCGACTCGCAGGATTTTCCACTTTGATAGGCATGCTGAAATGGAGACAGAGGGTGAGCCTTCAGCGACTTCTGACCTATGCGCAATTCCACCAGTCGTTCGAGACTTTCCAGCATGGTGCAGTCAGTCGTCTCTTCCAACCTTTGGGATGCAAGCGACCCTCACCATCCTCCAAGAGCATGGTATGTTATCCAGTGCCAGGCACGCAGAGAAGATTTTCTTCAGGGCTGAGAGAGAAAGTCTACAACAGATCTCATATCATAATAAATTAGTCTTTACTATTATTTATCATAAAATTAGTAAATGGTTTTATAACTGATTGCATTTCATAAATGTCTCTTAAATGAATTAAATGACTTTAAGTAAAAATATTGCTTAATGTTTAAAAAACAGATCGCAATAAATAAATGAATTGAAAAAAATTTGCTCTTGGGTCAGCTTGCACTACCACAGTCAATTGGCTGGGGGCGTAAAGATTAAAACTCCATTTAAAAAGAGCTTTAAAATCGTAGGCTAAAAAAATGTTTGGAAGGGAGAGTCGATGCTTCCACAAGGCTGTATGCAGTATCTCAGGGGTTTTTAATAAGAGGTGTTATTTTGATATTCAAAGAAAAATGCTAATTTTTAATATAAATGATCGGATGTTTATTTCATTATAAAGAGGAAGGCACGCCGTTAATAGTGGAAAATAACATCAGGCAAATGACCACCACGACCACGCTTACATGACAATATCCTTTTCATGAAATTTTCCGTAACCGAATTACAAAGTGGCTGCCCTATGTCCTCGATAGCGTCACGAATTCCATCTTTGAGGTCTTGAATCGAACCTGGGTTGTTGGCGTAGACCTTCTATTTCACGTGGCCCTAAAGAAACAGGTCACAAGTTGTTAAGCCAGAAGATTTTGGTGGCCAATTGCGATCACCTCTTCGAGAGATAACACGGTCCTGAAACTTTTCCCGTAAAAGATCAATGGTTTCGTTGCTTGTGTGGCACGTAGCGCCGTCGTGTTGAAAATATACGTTGTCCAGATCAATACTGTTCAATTCCGGCCATAAAAAATAGTTAATCATCTGTCGATAGCGCAATCCATTCACGTGTAACACCTGCTATTGGAAAACTCTTATTTAATATTCTATCAGCAAATATCTTTAAAACAGCTGTGATAAAGTCTGCCCAATCATTTGATAACAAAAGAGTCTTAAGCTCTTTAGTACCAGTCGATTCGTCCTAATTAAAGATTTCAGAAATATGTTGGTATTGGATCATTCTGAGTCAGCAAACGAGACAAAAACTAATGCGGTTATTAATGGGATATACATATGTATGTATTGATATCATCCTAAATGGATTTTTTACGCTTTAAAATGTTTCCTCTACTGGGTGCGCCTTTTAGTTACAAATACGTTTTTAAATAATAATTCTTCCAGTGTGGCACTTAACTCGATGTTGCATGGTGTATTAGTGGTATGTTTATATTTTACTTACAGTATACGGATTGAAAAAATATTTAATAAACTTAAACACTTAGAACTTACTTTTCTAACATTTTTATACCCGTGCGCTCAAGGGTATTATAATTTCATATAGCGGTGGTTTGTAACAGCATAAAAGAAGCGAGATGGATATTACATACAAACCTACAAAAATGTTCAGAATCATGAGAAGAATCGTAATATATTGGGAGGTTGAATTAGTTTTAAAGGTGACACACAGATGGCGCTATTTATCACTTTATCGCGTTGGCAATACTGAATATATATTCATAACAAAGCCTCATCCCTAGGCTTTGTTTATCAGTATCTGTCATTTCGCTGAAGTATAAACAACGCAGTGTTTTCGTGCTCCGAGTATGTCACCTTTCGTGCCGTCGAAACGCAATTTGCGGGAAGCTTTGCTTTTCTGCTTCAATTTGAAAAAAAAATACAGCCCAAGCCCGTGAATTGCTGCAGGAGGCCTACCCAGACCATACTCCGTCGATTTCAACATGTGAGTACTGGTTTCGACGATTCAAAAGTGGTGATTTTCACACCGAAGACAAGGAGCGTCTTGGCCAGCCCAAAAAGTTCGAGGACGCGGAATTGGGGGAATTGGTAAACGAGGACTCGTGCCAAACCCAAGAAGAGCTTGCTGAATCATTGGGCGTTGATAAATCAACCGTTTGCAAGCGATGGGAATGATCCAAAAGCAAGGACATTGGGTCCCGTATGAGTTGAAGCTGCGCGACGTCGAACGGCGATTTTTTACGTGCGAATTGCTGATCGAGCGACAAAATCGGAAGGGTTTTTTGCATCGGGTGGTGACTGGCGACGAAAAATGGATCCACTACGATAACCCAAAACGCAAAAAATCATGGGGTTTGCCCGGCCACGCATCAACGTCGACGGCCAAGCAGAATATTCACGGCAAGAAAATCATGCTCTGCATTTGGTGGGATCAGGTCGGCGTCGTATATTTTGAGCTGCTCCAACCGGGCGAAACAATCCGGGGGGATCGTTACCGACTGCATTTGAGGCGTTTAAGCCGGGCATTGAAAGAAAAACGGCCGGAAACGGTAAAAAGGCACGACAAGGTTATTTTGCAACATGACAACGCTCGGCCGCATGTTGCTCAACCTGTCAAAAAATACCTTGGAACGCTTGGCTGGGAAGTGTTACCCCACCCGCCGTATAGTCCAGACATAGCTCCCTCCGATTATCATTTGTTCCGGCATATGAGTCTCGATTTGGCGGACCAGCGGTTCTCCTCGTACGAGGCTACCAAAATATGGGTTGAGTCATGGATAGCCAAGCAGCGGCCAGAATTTTGGAGAAACGGCATCCGGAAATTGCCCGAAAGATGGGCGAAAGTTGTAGCTAGCGATGGCCGATACTTCGAATAAAATATTTTGTACCGTTTTCTCACAATAAAGCCCCAAATCTTCGAAAAAACCTTTAAAACTAATTCAACCTCCCAATATTTCAAATGATCAACATCGGTCAATAACCACATCCATCACTCATAGAACTTTGATTTCTTAAAAGAAAATAAGAAGTGATATCTCTGTTATAAATGTAGCAAACTTGTGCAAAAAGCTCACAAAGAATTATAATGAAAGCAAACAATTTTGAGAAATGCGTCATTTTTGAGTAAACGCGTGCATCTCGAAAATATCTGATAAAACCAAACTTGGTACACGTACTGCCGACCACCTTACTTAGGTCTGACATCAATATTATTGAGATCGATGTTGCAAGCTATAATTTTCACTGTCTGTTATTCACTTTCGATTACATCCGAATTCTGCGATATAAGGCTCATCTGGGTACCTGGTCATAGCGACATTACAGGAAACTGCGAGGCAGATGAGCTGGCTTGACAGGGGACCTCTGAGGTAGTTACCCCTCGTAACGAGTGTACTGAGATTCCGTTGACTACTTGCGGTTTTCTTCTAAAGACGTGGGCTTCGCGTCAATTTGGCGAACGCTAGAAAAGTACATTAACTTATAAGGTCGCGAAATCTTTCTGGCCACGGGTGGATCGGAGGCGCTCGAGGGATCTCCTGAGGTTAACAAAACCTCAGCTTCCGAATTTCGTTACTGCACTTACAGGACATTGACCGTAAGGTACACATGCTATAAGACTCGGCATTACTTCGAGTTCTTTATACGCTAGTTGTATGGAGGATGAAGCGGAATTATCTCAGCATTTTCTCCTTCAGGGGGTATTCTAGTCTAGAAATTTGAAAAAATCGATTTTTTTTTTCCAAATTCGATAAGTATTAAGTTTAGGTATTCAAAAATATCTCCCTAAAAGGATTTTTCAAAACTCGAATTATTTTCGAAGTTACAATTATTTTAATGACGCGACAGCTGGACTGGTTTGAGCGGACGGCTCTCGAAACTACTTCTTTCGATACGGTCGGCACGATATCTCAAGTTTTAATCAACCGATTTGCTTGTAGTTTATCATGAATATTCTTTAAATATATCTCTATGACGCACGAAAAAATGGAAATTCCAATTTTTTAATATATGTAAACAATTCGAGAAAGCTTAAAAATTAGGGAAAAATCGTCCCTAATTTTTGAGTAGCCGCCATTTTATGAAAAAAATATTGTTCCTTTTTTTCTGCGTCATACGATAATGACATTCATATTTATTAGGAATTTGTCATTTTTTTTTTTCAGATGACCACAAGGGCAGAAATCGTGACGTTGAGGACACTGCCTTTTGTTTTCCCCTTCCACTTCAAGGACGCATAATTCCATGAAAATTAATTTTTTTTTAATTCATTTTGTGTGCTCTTAATATATAAATAAATAAATGATAAAAAAATGGATAGTAAAGATATCAATAGCTTTTTTTTATTCATCGTCAAAAAATGCTCGAAGTTCGGACCTCTAGACTAGAATACCCCCTTAAAAGGCCTGCTTTTGGAGAGCTAAAATTTAAGTTTATTGGCTTTCATCTCATCTCCCCACCTATTGATATAGCAGATATTGATATTAGGAACCTAATGAATTCCTTAGGTACTACGAAACGGCTAACACCACCGTAAATCAATCATAGTTCGGTTGTCTTCACCAAATACCAGCCTTCTTATCTCCTATAAAATGGTATTATAAAAGGCGAATTTTCGTCCAAGTGTGCCCTCTCTACGGGCAACCATTTCAGCATATCCTAGTCCAACTGTCTACAGGTATAAGTGATTTGGATTTCAAAAATTAATAGCCAGCCGAAATTAAATTAGTTACTGAAATATGCTGGGGCATATAAAGCGCGGTCCGGACCGAACTTAGCACTTCCTTACTTGTTATAATATTTATCGTTTCCGCACGAATGGAATTAATTAATTAAATCTCATTTTTGTACGCTTGTCAATATGGACAATGCATGTTTTCAATTGACTATGAAAAGCAGCAGTTTAACTTAAAAGTGAAAGGAGTAATTCTGCATGTCAGAGAACTCTTAATCAACGCTATTCATTTGCGTGCTATTCCATGGATACACTTAGCCTCATATGCACATTAAGTAGTATGCAGAAGCACGTGCCTTATAAATTTAAAAGAGTATATTAAAAAAATATTAAAGTTCAGTGTTTTAATGTTTAATTTCAAAATCAATATCTAGTTGGAAAGTAGTTTTTAAAATATTCATTATTTTTCAGCACCAGGATTTAGGAGAAGAATATTCTTATCAAGTTAGTGTAAAGATGTAACTTTTTCTGCAACTAGTCAAATGTTTTTATTTTGAAAGTCAGTAGCATTTAATTATTCTCTTTAAATTTGTGGGCAGGTAAGAATTTTTATATTTTTAAAAGAATTTTTATGATTTCGCCCAAATTTTTCGATTCAATATTCAAAAATCTATGCTTTCTCGAGATATAAATTATATTATAGGGCGATTTAGAGGTTCATTCCAAAGTATCATATAAGTAAAAAAGAAAAAAAATTTGGTTTGAAAAAGTGTAGTTGCTGTTTCGCATGAAAGAGCAAAGCGTTGGTTCCAACAATTTTGTTTTGGTAATAAGAACGCTCTGGTAGTCACATCATCGCATGTGGACCGATATGAGAGCAGCTGTATTATTGCTGATAATTAGGCAAATTTCAATTTTGCATTCCTTTGTCTAAGGCTAGTCTCGAGCAGAAGCTCAGTGGATATGCGTGGCACACGAATTGGTACATAATAACCTTTAGAATCGAATGGATGTCTATTGCTTACTATTCAAACATCCATTAAAAGTACCACAAATTATAAAACATTTGATTCTTTGGAAGTGCTGCTCCGATACGAGTAACTACTTGTAAATAATCAATACTTTGTTAAGTTCTTTCTGTATCCACACTCAGATGGGTATTGAGTACGCGGTTAAAGTATTTACTGTACTTTCTACCTCTACAAGAATTTTTGTTTGAAAATACATATAGGTACTATATGAATAATGCTGTAGTGATTTGGGAGTACTTTTTCATCGCAACTTGAAAACGATTCGATCAAGTAGAGTTCTATAATACCATTGCTATAGCTACAATTCTGGAGCATAAAAATGTATTCACTCCAGGGATCTGTTGCTTATTCAAAAGCAGTCGTCAAGATTAGAGAGCTTGTCCGTAGAAGTCCTCACTTCTTCAAGGCTGTAATAAGTCGATTGAAGACATTGCGCTGAGTTATGATTTGTGAGGGTTTGCGCATGGCCAAAAAAAGATGATGACGAATTCTCGAGACATGTATAAAGCGGCTAAAAGCACACTTCCAATCTCTTTAGAAATATCAAAGATATATCTTTCAACTTAATTATATACTTTCTAGAGGTTTTATTAAGAATTTAAGTATGTTTTGCGGAATTTTAAAATGACTCCGATACGAATAAGTATCGAAAATCTACATCTGTCCGACACTTTTGCAGCATCGATAACGTGTACATGGCATTATCAGAATTACAGTACTCGTATTCGTTGACTTGCGACAATTAGTTTATCTCTTCAAAAAATTTGAGCGAACCTATAATGTTGTCTTTTTTGCAGTCCTTGTGATCACGGATTTCAGAGACAGTTGAGAGAGCCTCTCATCTTAGAGGAGCCACCACATTCGCTGATTTTTGTAATAGGAATACAGTTTATCAACAAGTAGAAACTGTTCGATAAGTTTGAGCCTTTGCTGTGAGAAGTCGCGGACTTATCTTATAGTATAGTATAGTATCTTCTACTAACTACGTCCTACTTTTACCATAACTTTATTATTGGTGTTCTCTTTATTAATATATCTGCGGATTTATAAGGTTGAATATTAGCTGCATTCTGCATTTTCTTACTGACTTTCTAAAATATGATGTTGACTCTCTCTTTTATGCTTCTTCTCCTCAAATCCTGTGTAACTTTGAGACTCCTTCATTAAACCTATCTCATGATCCCTATAGAAAGTAATAAAAGCGGTTACCCAGTGTGAAACACACTCGTGCTCATAAACCTTTGTGATACCGTGTGAGGAACTTGTCCTTATCTCTCCTAAAACCTGTGCTCTGATGCCTCTTGTTTCCATTTTCAATTTATTAATAATTTGTCTACCTAAAATGCTAAACCTATATCTGAAGATCGTCTCTTCCTATTCCTCCATCAAATACAACTTGCAAAGCGTGGTTTCGATGTTTCCAAAGTGGCAACTTCGACGTGAGTGATAAAGACCGAAAGATTCGAAGATATTCAACTACAACAATTATTAGATGAAGGCGCTTGTCGAACCCGTGATGATATATCTAAAGAGTTGCATGTTGACAGATCAACCGTCGATAAACGTTTGTACGCGATGGGAATGGTCCAGAAAGCAGGAAACTGGGTGCCACATCAATTGAAGATGAGGGACCTTTGGTGACATGTGAGATGTTTTTTGAACGACATGAAAGAACAGGTTTTCTGCATCGCATCATCACTGGCGATGAAAAATGGATCTATTATGATAACCCGATGAGTCGAAAATGTTGGAACCTACCAGGTGAACCAGGTCCATCGACAGCGAAAAAAAAAAATTCATGCCCCAAAGGTTATGTTGTGCATTTGGTGGGATCAGAAGGGTGTCATCTATTAAGAACTTCTTAAACCATCTGAAACAATCACTGGCGATTACCGACTGCAGCTAATGAGTTTGAATCGATCTCTCAAGGGACGATAGACATCAAAAACCGAAACTATCTGCGTGATAACGCCAGGCCCCAAGTTGCTAAATTGGATCAAATATATTTAGAGGTACTTAATTGGGAAATCTTCGGAGTACAATCTGTTCCTATCAATGCAGTCAGCCCTTACTGGAGAGCGCTTCGCTTCTTACGAGAGCATCGTAAACTGGCTCATTGAATGGATCAAGTCAAAAGAACTCGAATTTTTCGTCAGAGGAATCCGTATGCTGCCTGAAAGATGGAGTAAAGTTGTAGTTTCCAATGCCAAATACTTCACATAATATCATTTATTAGTTAATTTTTTAAGTAATTCGTAACTTTGGCTAAGAAACACACACTGTAGTTACTTAATTGAAAAAACTCGCGGAACAAAGAATCCGCTCTATTATTGTTATTATGATTCAGTTCATTAATTTGAAAATATTTCGCTTAATGCAAATCCCCTATATGTAGAAGGAAAGGTCAGTGAGATCAATTTTATTAGAGCATAAGTGTAGTGTGATATTTTGTAAAGAATAATAATAATAATAATAATAAAAACTAATTTAAATACAACAAAGTATTATTACGTCAACATATGCATATGAAGTACATACGTGCTTTACTTGAAAAAAAAAAAAAATTAGTTTCTTATGCAATTCCAAGCAGTTATTGCAAATACACCGGTGATACGCTTGTCATTTTCATATAAATATAAATTATTGAGTGCCTTGTTAGCGCTGGCTTAGTTGATATTCAATCCGGGTTAGTGAAGCACAACCACTTTGATTTTAAGAGTCAACTGACATTTTTATAATTTACGAGAACTCGGCTTAGATCATATAAAATAGGACGTTAAAAGAACACTTTTTTGAATTTATTTTGTATCATAATAGCTTTTTCATTTCTAGTAGGGAAACTGTATCCTGCACCTCCTTCTTGTTAGGTGTTTGGTAGAGTTTATCCTATAGTTTATGGGTTGTGTCCTGATGTTGTTCTACAAATGAGACCTGACGACTCAGAATGAGAGCAGGTTTTATAAGAAGCTTTCTGAAGGCAGAATTACATTCTGAAGTTTTCAATTGCCTGCCGAGGAACGGTATTCGAAAATTCGTTTTCTATTACTTGGATATTTCACGCTCATCCATTTTTGTCCGTCAGTTTAAAGCCTTTAGTTGATTGCTCACTTAAAGTAGGGATTATAACTTACTGAAGTTTTGGAAGGAAAATGCGCTCTTTTTCTTTATTGCGGAAAATACTGAATATGTAAATTTAGCTTGAAACAAGACGCTAGAGTAATTGATATTTAAGCGAAAATGGCATGGCAATGTGGCATTAGAAAATTATGACAGTTTATACGCAGGGTGCGTACGGCATTTGAGGACAACGTGAGCGTAAAAATAATTAGGTTTTATTTTGAACAAACTTTAATGAAACTTCACGAATTTTTTTACAGAACCTTAACTTATTATACGAATATCTCTACATTCATTGAATAAAATTTTCACTAGCTGCGACAACCTCCTCAACTCAGTTCTGGAAATGATTGTATGCGAATGTTCCTAATTCATATTGACCATAACGGTATTAATTACAGCCTTCAAAGTAGTAATGACATTATGAGGATGCTTATTGATATCATGCTCAACTACGCCCCATACGTAGTAATCCTGGTGATTATGGTTTGGGGAATTTGGCGCCCATAAGTAGGGAAGTAGGCGCTCAGTGTTATGTGGTCATGGGAATTTTCAGCCATCCATCGCTTTGTGGGAAGGAACAAAGTCTTCCTGAAAGATTTATGGGCTGTTACCGCGTACGCTGTCAATCCCGAGTTTCACTACTGTATCTAAAACTTCGATATATCCAGCGGAATTCACTCGTAATCCTTGAGAAAAGAAGTGTGGTGGTGCTGATATTACATACTTGCCCTTAGTTGCTCACAATAGCTCAAACAATAAAAGTGGCCGTGAACTTAGTGTGCATAGCAACAGGAACCTCTGTAGGATTGAAATACAGCTTTCTATCATTCTGGTAATTTCTGGTCTTGTTTAAAATTTCTTTCGTCAGAAAAAAACCATAACATCTCCGGAGCTTCGGGGTCTTTAATTTTGTTTAGAAGACGGTTTGATCAGATATCCTGCTGTTCTCGTGTTTGTTCGACTGCCTTCTGCGCATAACGTAGGACTTATAGCTTAGATTTTTATGGACAACTCGATAATATTGAGCTTCCTCGCAAGGATAAAATAAATAAACAACTTTATTTGTCACCAAATGGTGCTTGAAACTCGACTTTTATCCAAGAAACAATCAACAAATACGAAGATGACTTTCGCTTTTATCACCCTAGGCATTAGCTATAGATAATGCATTGAGCATATTTATACCAGGTATATACCTATGAAGTGAGACTTTCAGCTATTAGTCCATAGATGTCACTAGGAGTATTTTTAAACCTTCCCAAATGTCTTGTTTTTTTCGTCTGGCATCTGTCAACAATATTCAGTTCATTGTTTGTTACGTTTCAAACAACACTGCATTTTTGTCGCTCCTAAAAATGTCGAATTTCGTGCCTTCAAATTACGGTTTGCCGACATCGTTGATTTTCTGTTATCAATTGAAGGAAAACGCTTCTCCCGGTTCAAAAGGAAGTTTTTTTTGCATTGAATCGTTACGGGTGATGAAAACTGGGTGTATGTATCCAATCCCAAGCGTAAATGATCGTATGGTCCGCCCGGCCACAAGCCAAAAACAACGGCCAAACCAAATCGCTTCGGCCGCGAGGAAATGCTGTGTGTTTTCTGGGATCAGCGTGGTATGATTTGGAACGAGATATTAAAACCAGGTGAAACAGTTGACGGTGCACGCTACCAACGACAATTGGCCGATTTGAACAGCGCTATACACCGAAAACGCCCAGAATATGCCGATCGGCGTCACCAAGTAATTTTTCTTAATGACAATGCACCGCCACATCGAACAAGAGTGACCCGGGAATTGATGGAGACGTACGATTGGGAACCGCTGGTGCATGCGGCTTACTCATCAGACTTGGCGTCTTCCGATTATCTTTTGTTTACATCGATTGGCCACGCCCTTTCCGAGCAGCGCTTCAATTCTCACGAAGAAGCCAAAAAATGGCTCGATGATTGGTTTGCGACCAAAGACGGCCAATTTTTTTGGCGCGGTATCCCCAAATTGCTTGAGAGATGGGAAAAATATGTCGCTAACGATGGCTATTATTTTGAAGATTAAATTTGTAACCTTTTTTTGTTAATAAACGTTTGAAATCGAAAGAAAAATTTTAATTTCATAGGTATACACCTGGTATATACCATAAATGCCCCCATATTGTTGAAACTCCTGAACAATCACTGGATTTGCACGTAATTTAAAATTTGTGGACGGTATTGAAGAAAGACATATAAGAAAATATGACATCCATAACAAATCTGAACTCAAAAATATTGGTTGACTCCATGCCACGTAGACTTGAAGCTGTAATTAATAATAAAGAATAACCAAAAAAGTACCAAAACCGTAAGATTTTAAAAATTAAAAATAAATAGTTTATCTTTTTTAATTGATCATTTAAGCTGCTGCGTGACTTCTCTGTATGTTTTTGCTTCTTTTTGTATTACAATGAAATAAGTGCACATTTCATTTTTATGTTGACAAATGATATAAAAGAAAATAAAAAAAATATCTGCATACTCTGTTTTTCCATTTTCGCAAAATATTATGAAATATAGGGCACTTTACAAAAAAATCGTTTTTCTATCAAATAAGGTGGGACAGACAAATGCCATACAAAGTATTAAAAAAAAAAAAAATTATGCCATGCAGACATTTTCAAACAGATTCTTTTGAAGCGTGGAAATTGTTCCTTCGTCAAAAAAAATATCTCAGTATGAAGTAGCAACAGCACTGAAAATAATGATGATGATAAACACATGCATGCATGTATGTAATCAAGACAATACTAAGCTATTGTTGGCAGAGTAAGCCCTGAAAGAAAAACGGCTGCAAATAAAATTGGTACTATACCAAGAATGATATGCATACATACATATGCATGGCACAAGGCCCTCGTACACGGCTCGTAACGCAATCGATTGACAATTCAAACAGCAGATTATTCATTGCCACGAGGGAGTTACAAGGGGATGATTACAAATTTCAGACATTTTACAGGTTGTCTAAAAATGCCTTTAAGGAGCTTTGTGAAAATTGCGAAGCCTATGAAATTAAGCTATTCAAAAACAGAATATTAATAAGCGCGAATGCATTAGCCGGAGAAAAGATTATGATTACGCTGAGGCAAGTATCATTCCTTATGATGTTTTGGTGTGGTGGACGGACTCCCTCTGAAAAGCAGTGTCTGAACTTCAACTAAAGTTATCCCTCACCTTATAGAAAACTAAGGAAACTTTTTTTTTCAAAGCATTACTATTTTAAGCATTTATTTGATGACGCTGCTCTACGATAGGCGTCATGCTGTCTGCTTGATGTGACGAGCACGATTTTTTTTCCCCGGGACGACGTCCTTGAAGAGCAAACTCTCTCGAAGAGTTTTACCGGCATATCAGTATGCACGACTTGTAAACACCTCTCCACAATCTACCACTATCCCCGTGAAGGTGCCAAAAAGGTATTACCTCACGAGGCTAATTATCAGCTGACTGCAGCATAAAGTCAACAATATTTTCTTCGTTAAAGTTTTTATAGGTTTCGGGAGCATAGCGTGGGCATTGGCACAAGACGAGATCAATAACATTTTCTTCCTTCTCCATGCAGATTGGGTAGTTTGGTGAGCTGTCATGGCCAAATCTATGGAGGTAAGAAAGGAATTGAGTTAGGTAGTAATTTGCTCCTCCATGCTTCCTTTCTAACCACGTCGTATTGGTGGGTATTAATTCATGTGCCCATCTACCTTTTGGGTGATCTGTTTCACCTGTTTTGCCAGTGGGCGATGGAATGACGCCTTTTTTCTGCTGTAATTTCTTTCCGGCCCTGCTCTACCGCCTTGTTCGGATAGCCTTATATGTACTGTCTTTATTTCTTCTCCCAAATTGGCAACCGGAATTAGTCCTGCATTGACGAAACGTCATCAGAAATTGTGCGGAAACCACAGATAGTCGGCAAAGCGTTTAACTGATAGATGGATATGAAAAGACAGAACTGATAACCCTACTATATAGTAGCTTTTTGCTATCTATCTGTTACTACCCCTAGGTATTTGATAACGGGTTTTGAATTGATAGTTACCGTCCCAACATTTACCTTCATAAATTCAACTGCTTTACTGCTGCTTATTAAAACCGCATTAGTTTTGTGCTCAGCTAATTCCAGGTTCATGGACGTCAACCAAGTCTTGACCCTATTTACACATTCGCTGGCGATCCTCTCACTATCTTGGATGTGTTTTGCTACCATTTCCATCGCGATATCATCCGCAAATCCAATGACTTTGGTTTCAGGAGGCATATCTAATCTTAAAACATCGTCTTAGCTTAGGTTCCATAGTAGTGAGCCTTAAACTGATCTTTGGGGACCCCTGCTCTTACGTTATACTCCTCAATACCTTTGTCGGTTCTAAACTTAGTTTCTCCAAATTATTCTGATAACATAAGTGATGCGCCTACTTACTTTTGTGAGAGCTTCTAGAGTGCGTTGCCAGCTAGCTGTCTTAAAAACATTTGTAACGTCTAGTGTTGCCAGAGTACCTATCGAATCGTGTGCGATTCACCATTTGAACACACGTGTGGAGCAACGAAGCGTGTCTCTCACGTACATTTTGCCCCATACGCTACGATGACTACACGAACCGTGTGCGAAGGGCCAAGTGTGCATTCTCTGGAGCAATCAACTACAAATGCATAGTACCTTAGATAACATAATTTGAGCGATGTGTAAATCTGTGTCTCTACTCATCTGCGTGTTGCAACGTACATGCATACGTAACGTCAAAGTGTGATGAGCTCGAAACTTGTGCTAAATATCTGTTTTCCCTCACTTCTAAATATTAGTTACAAAAAGGCAAAAATAGTAAGGGCTTAGCATTAAGTATGTTGACAACTTTAGGCCGAGACTTTTTTTGGAAAAGTGAGGTTTAAATTTTTATTTTTTTGATTAGGATTTCCATAGTAAAAGTGCTTACAGAAGCTCGCCATCGCCTGCGAAGTCATAGAATTACTATAAAAAATTTTCTAATATGGTATGTAGGTATGTGTAGGGAGGCTGTGTGGTGCAAAATCTCACCAACAGCTACGCCTGCAAGAGCATGCAATTCATGTGATATAAGATGACAAATAAGCAGGGCGATGCTGCATGAAATGCGATGATATTTTCCATTGTATGTAGAGCGGATTATTGTGAAATATGTATGTGGAGGCATTTACTTTCAGCAACGCTTAGATAACGCAATTGGGCTATTAATAGTTTGTTAGTTTGTGCCATATTTAGGCATCATATAACGTTCGATGTTGAACAGTGATTGTCAGATGACTGCATTTTGCACGACAAAGTTAGGTTATGCAAAAACTTTATTTTTAATATTTTGTATGCTCACGTTTCTCTGCAGCAAATAGGAAATTTAGGAAGAAAACAAAATACTTTGTTGTTATTTTTTAATAAACAATTAAGCTATTTATTTTGTAATGAACAACATCTTCTTCGCTTTTTGCGGTTTTGTGCAATTTATATAAAAGAATTCGTTTTTTTTTTTTTTGGTTCTAGTTTGTAGTTCCATAAAATAGAGTAAAAAATATGGAAATGTATTAGAAATAATGTGACAAGTTTTCATGTAACTTTTCAAAAAAAATAAAAAGTATGATGAAATCAGCTCTCTTCGCCTCTCCAACACAATTGAGCGCAATATTTCGGCACAAATCTTTCTTCCAGAAGTCGCCTGTTTGTTTGTTAACGTTGACTTCTGACTCAGTGATAGTGATGAAAATCTGAATGGTCGTAATGATGATGATAGGGATCTAGAGCAATAGGATGGTAAGCCTTAATTATGGGTGCTGCATGGTACGTTTTGACAATGGGCTGTAAAACAGTCTTCACTACGGGCACTATGACTGGCTTAATGATCGGGGGGCTATGTATGACTGTTGAGCTCTGATGTGAAATTGCTGCTGGTATATGCACCAATTTGGTGAAATGCAAAGGTTCGTGGTGCTGATGCAGTAGCGGGTAGTCAATGTGAGGATAGTGTCCATGCAAGTAGCCTGGATGCGCGCTGGCCAAGGCGACGAGTGTGAAGAGTATGAGAGACTAAATTGAAAAGAAAATTATGTGTTAGTGAATGAAAGAAATGTATTAGTAATTTGATGGGAGTTTTTAAAATATAATAAACGTGTCAATACTATTTGTGAAATTTGTCATTCGATTTTTTGTTGAAATTTTATTATACTCTCGAAGTACAGATTTTACACACAATTCGAACGACCAGATATTTCAGATAAATTATAATGATGATACGTATTTTCGTTTCTTTTTGCAAGTGTAAACTCGTGTCAAATAGGATCGTTACTTATATTGTCTAAATGTCAGGGCAAAGTACCATTTAATTATTTATTTTTTCCTCCAGGTTTCAGGTTTTTATTTTTTTAATTTCTAATTTTTTTTTTTTTAATTTAGGTGGGTAACTAAAAAATATTAAATATTTTTTTTGTTTGAGCGTAGGATATCATTTTTGGGGACGTTTAAGAAGGATAATTAGGAAAGGAAAAATAAATAATATTGATCTCAAACATTTTATGCCAACTTTTTGGAAAAGTGCGTTTTTTCCTATGCGAACTCACAGGTGACTTTCATCGCGTAAGCGGCATGAATAAATTAAAAAAATAATAATAATACAAATATAGGTGACTAATTTTTTTGACTATGAAAAATATTTTTTGGTTTTATTGCCATCATATAGTGGCTGCCATAGCCGAATCGGGTGGTACGTGATTACCAATCGGAATTGCACAGGTTCGAAAGGCCGGGCATGAAACACCAAATTAATGGAAACGATTTTTTTCTAATGGTGGTCGCTTCTAGGCAGGCAATGGCAAACCTCCGAGTATATTTCTGCCATGAAAAAGTTCTTCATAAAAAATATCTCCTTTTCGGAGTCGGCTTTAAACTCTAGGCCCCTCTATTTGTGGAACAATGTTAAGATGCACATCTAAAATGGTAGGAGCCGCTCGGCCAAACATCAAAAGAAGGGTGTAAGCATCATATTAATGGTGCATTAGAAAATGTCGCGAGTCTGTATTATCGACAACAAATAATGTATCAAACTCCAGGAATTTAAGTTTCTACTACATCGAAGTATTTTTGAAATGAAAGGTAGGTAAGTGAAATGATCAAAGTGACACTCGCCAAGTAGCACTCAAGCACATTTTTGATACCAATATAAGGCCTCAACAAGCAGATATGTACAGCCAGCCAGAGCCATTGGTATACTGGAGGAAATTTATGTGATTTAGGTTGCCGCACTGCCCCAGGCTGCCCAAGAAAGGAGCACAAAATAACTTTGATTGTCTAGCTGTCAAACCCGTACATTTATAGAGAAAGTGCTCAATAGTATTCGACTTTGGATCTGCACTAAAACATCGCCAGAGCCTTATGCGAGCCTTAACTATTGGAAAAAATGCGTATATAGGTATACCTCGCTTCCACGTTCCCTATAATATAAATAAAAATAAGTCCACATAGCAGTTTAGAAAATGCAATTTTTCAAAATTTTGCAGAATTTCTCCAACCTTAAACTATTTAGAAAGTTAGCATTTTGGAAGGGGTTTTCACGAGTTTCCACATATACCTTAGTCGCTCTCTAAGGCGTAGGAGAGTGAGGATAACTTGGTTAGTTGGTTTAAGTGGTGATTCTTTCAGAATCCAACTAGCGTTTCCGCACCATTTTGTTGCCACATCCTCGTTACCAACTTGTTTACCAGTTATTTACAGCATGACTATATCCAGTCTGTGCGGTTCAGGAACTTTATCAGGTTGTTGACATCTAAGCCAGACAGCTGTTCCAGACTCTCGAACAGCGGTTTACCCAGGGTTAACATTCTGTCCTTCCATAGGGCAGGGTACTCGCAGCGGTAATAGAAGATTGTTTCCTTTTTTTCCGATTCGGAGGTATTTTAGTGAAATTGCACTCTTGACTGCACTCAGTGGTGAGAATACCGATTCTGAAGGAATGTTATTCATATCAGATAACCTTCTTGCCAGTTCATCTGCTTTTTCATTACCTTGCTCCGATGTCCCGGGACCCAGATTAAGGTAACTTTATGGTTTTCACTCAAGGTGGTAAGGCTAGTCCTGCTTTGTTCCACCACCTTAGAGGTTGTTGTAGCTGAACCCAGTGCCTGGATTGCAGCTTGGCTATCCGAAAGATTAGCGATATTGCCCTTAAAAGAGGGATCTGCGATCAGTAGCCTACAAGCTTCCCCAATTGCCAGTACTACCGCCTGAAAGGCACTGCAAGCACTAAGGAGACGCTCAGATCTTTCAATTTTAAGTCTATGAGAAAATATACCAGCTCCAACACCACAATCCATTTTACAGCTATCTGTATAGACTATAGTATCGAACTTGTTTAGTGAGAATCCCTTATTCCATTCTTTCCGAGATGGAAAAAAAATGACAAAATTTCTACTGAATGTTACCGTCGGGACGATGTAGCCCGTCCTCTTCGAGGTATACTGGGTTTGTCGCAACAATAGACTGGCATGGCCATGAACTTTTTCCTTCCAGCGACCCGCTTCATTTAACCTAAATGCCAGGATGTACGCTCTAGTATTCCATTACGTATATTACATGTTTATAAGCGGCCAAATATGAAAGGACTCTTTGGCCTATCGTTTTTAAGTTAGTTATCACATTTGAAAGCTTGTGATGGTGTCTATGTAAATACCTACATAGCACAAAAGTTCGGAAAATACTTTAATGGGTAAAAATTTTTTTCGATAACTGTTCGAGCGAGATGAATCAGTAGTGATTGAAGAGCCGAAGGAGACGGTAGTGTAATAAGAATAGCTGAAGCTAATAATAAAAAACCTTTTAATTGAATATACACCAGCTGCCTTTTATTTATGAGGGGAAACAACAATAACTAAGCATCCTTTTCCTTATCCATCTTTGGTATTCCTTGATCGCGAACTATTTTACTCACAATAAATTTTCTTGAAGAAAAATTTCATTCTTTGCCGCCGTTTTTGTCCTAAATATTTTTTTTCTGTAGTAAGCAACTCAACTCCTTTACACTTTCCTTGTCACTTGCTGTGCTTTACCTCATCTTCACTTACCAGCTTTTGCATTTTTACTGGCGCCCGTTTTGACTTGGAGCTGTTAATAATCCTACAAAAGTCCTTAAATCCGTGTGGACAGAAAACAGTTCAGGTCGCCTTTTGTGTTGGTTTTGCGCGATTTTCGCGTTTTCGTTTATTTGCTTTGTGATTTTTTTGCGTTGCGTTGCAATTTGAATGAGAATCTCAACTGATGCCACCACGTCGCAATTCACACTCTTATATATTTTTTCTTTTAATAGTTGAAAGGTGTATTTTTGTTGTAATTTAAACCAGTGACTGAATGTCTTTATGCAGCAGCTTCAGACATCACCAGCGCATTGGCAACAATAGCAATGTGCAATAGCAGCAACAACGGCAACAACACTAAACAGCTGAAAACCAAACTGTTAGTGCAACAATAATTGGTCTCAAAAATTACCGCTGCTGCCACATTGTAAATGCTGATGCGGCAGCTGTTTCATTTAGCTAGCTTATGCATGTACTATAGTTACTCACCTACATTTACATACATACATACATACATACAAGGTATACTTGGTACTTCTTTAATACTGCAGGTACCAATTGGCATTTCCCCCGCAAAAAGTAAAGGACGGTTGTTGTTGTTCTTACATTTGAGCCTTCTCTATTACACTATGTACACATTTGAGATATTAATCCCAGGATTCCGGGATTTTGGAATTTCGAAGTCCCGAAACATCCGAGCACATTTGCCTACAATTACGGGATTCTCGGGATATGAAATTTCTTACGAAGCATTTGAAATAGAGATGGAAAAAATGACTAACTTTTCAGCAAATACAAATACATACATTTTTGTTTTGTTCTCATTCTAAAATAAAATGCAATATGCCTCTGTTGTAAAAAGTACCACTGATTTATTAGGTGTACAACTTCCCGCTGTTTGTCAATAGATGCCACCAGCAGTGTGTGCTTGTCGATTCTAACATAACCTAAACGTCATTAACCAAGCTTTGACATATGGTAAACAAACTGCTTCGACACATTAGTGATTTTGTTTTGCTATCATAGCCTTTTGGTTTTATGAGAATATCTGATTTTGTGCCGAATAATCGTCATTTGCGGGAAGTGTTCATTTTCCTCTTTCATTCGAAAAAAACGGCGGCTGAAGCGCATCGAGAGCTATAACAAGTTTATGGAGATGCTGCTTTAAGTAAAAGAACGTGCCGAGATTGGTTCCGCGACTTCAAAGACGGTGATTTTAATGTTGACGACTGTCCTGTGATGGAAGGCCAAAAACCTTCGAAAACGCTGAATTGGAGGCATTGCACAAAGAGGATCCGTGTCAAACGCAAGAAGAGCTTGCTTCAGTATTAGGAGTTACCCGCCTATCCATTTCCAAGCGATTACATGCTTTGGGAATGATTCAGAAAAAAGGGACTTGGGTTCCTTCTCCTGCTATTCCTGTGAACAACTGCTCCAGCGGCAAAAAAGGAAAGGCTTTCTTCACCGCATCGTGACGGGCGATGAAAAATGGAATCATTACAGCAATTGAAAGAAAAGAAAGTCATGAGGACTGCCCGGTTATACTTCTACGTCGTTGCCTCGGCCGAATATTCACGCTGCAAAGGTTATGCTATGTATTTGGTGGGACCAAGTTGGTGTTATTTATTATGAACTGTTAAAACCAAGCCAAACCATCACTGGGGATCGGTATTGACTTCTATTTATGAGATTGAGACAAGCACTGCGCGAGAAGCGGCCGAAATACGCGGAAAAATGATTCTACAGCATTACAATGCTCGGCCTCATGTTGCCAAACCCGTTAAAACCTACCTGGAATTATTGAAATGGGAAATCATACCCCACCCGCCACATTCTCCATATATTGCGCTGTGCGATTATCACCTGTTCCGATCGATGGCATATGATCTAGCTGACCAGCAGTTCCATTTATATGAATACATCAAAAATGGGCCTGATCCGTGGATAGCCTTAAAAGAAGAACAGTTTTACCGCGACGGCATACGAGATCTAACACAAAGATGGGAAAAAGTAGTAGCCAGCGATGGGCAATACCTTCAATTATTCACTTGTAACCATTTTTCTAGAATAAAGTTGTATTTTCATCAAAAAACAGCGAGAACTTAGTTGATAAGTTAAAATGCGATTAATACCTAGATGTTTTGGAGACATTCAACTCCGATTCCACGAATTTCAACGATGATTTCGGTTAATTTTTGATAAATTTACGAGCAATTACGATGGAGTTTTCGCTGATTAGTGATTTTGGGCGGCCCATATGTTCATTGTTTCTTATGTCTTCACAACCATCTCTGAAACGTATAAACTACTCATGAACTCTGACACGAGATAGACAATCATCATTTCATCAACTCAAATGTTTCGGTAAACGTTTAACCGATTTGAACTTATTTTGGACTTAACCTTTTATAATATTTTATTGAAAAATAATTAATATCTTGGTCTCGGGTTACCGGAATACCGGGATCGTAAAAATCGACATCTTTAGTACACTTGCAGCTATGTACATACATAAGTATGTGTGTAGTTGATGCCGCGTTAACGATGGCGCCTGCAAAATGCATGCCATAAGCCTCGACGTTCATTCGTTCACTTATTCATTCATTCAATCGTGCTGCAATTACATATATAGGTACATATATATGCATATTTCTCTGTATTGATATTCACCAAAAGATATCCAACAAATATTTAGCATCCGTTGCCGTTAGAAATTGAAAACACAAACGAAATCAGAGATTAAAATGTGCATTTAAGTTGCATACCCACGTACATGTATATGTATGCACTTTTTGCTATGTATACTTACTTACTGTACTTACTTCTATGCATGCTTTAATGTATGCGCATCGCATGTGGATGGCATAAGTGTTACATTATTTGTGTTTGGCTTTTTACCGGCGCGCCGCGGCGGCTCGAAACTCTTCATTGTATTTGACTTGACACACTGCCTCTGAGGCACTTCCACTTTGCCGGCAGCCGGTTGCATTGTCCCAATTACATGTTACACTTGAATGTTTATGTAGATAGAAATATGTGTATGTGCACTTGATGTATTTTTAATTGTCCACAGAACTGAAGTTCTTGTATTGGCAGTGATTTGTACTCATTTATGCTGCAAGACTATATGTACATATGTATGCGCATATGTGAGTGCCTCAGCGTGGTGACAATGACACGAGCGCTGCGCTTGAAAGTTTACACTGACCAATTAATGTTTAAGGCAATAAATGACAAAAAAATAAGGGCGAAACATTTTATAATCAAGAATTATTTTTTTTTGCTTTTAAGAAGAAAGAAAGCAATGATACTTTTTCCAACTGTTTTGTTGCAGCAGCCCAATGGGTTGGTTATCGATAGCGTTCAGACAGTTTTGATGTTAAAGGAAATGTCGATAATGTCGGAAATATCGTTAAAATCACAAAAATAATCGAAGTTGAGCGGTGAGATCGACCATAAAACAGTTTTAAATAATTTTCGCAAAAATTGTACGCAAAAATAATAGATTTACTTTCCTCAAACTGTTGTAGCAGCAGTTAAGGGGACAGATTTTTCATAAAATGTTAATATAATCCTTTAAGAATATGTCAAAAAAATTTTAAAACGTAAATTTAAGTATTTCTTATATTATAGAACGTCAACCGTGACGACTCTATTCTTTGCGTCCGAGTGCTGGGAGAGGTATAGTTATGCATTCAAACTTTAGACGCGTTTTTCTCAAAACTATATTTTTCGAACTGGCCTACTCGATAACTCGAAAAGTTATTTACCGATCTCCCTAAAATTTCGCACACATCTTTCTTATGATATTCCTTTCTATGTGAATTTACAAGTTTTCGAAAAAATAGTTTTTTCGAAGCAAAAATAGTAGACAAATTCGCCCGAAAATTCATTTTTTTTTTCGAAACATTTTATTCCGCGAATTTTTTTTTCCATTTTTTTTTATTCATATAGAAATTATGACATCAATAAACAAAAAAATTTTGGTTTTTTTTATTCAGGTCACTGACGCCGATGCTACAATGCCCGCCGATTGAGAAGCCCCGCTGCGACCTTCCTGGAAGAATTGAGTATACATCCGCCATTTTAATCAGGGGAAAATCAGGGAAAATATGGCCGTTTACAGGTATCTGTCCCCTTAAGGCCCAATGCACGTTTGCTTTGACAACTATCAAAAAACTATAGAAATGTACTGTAATGTGTGAAAATTAGCCAAATGACAGTTTCGATTAATTCGCTTCAAGCGCTTTAAAGTTTGGAATAGCGCAATCTTCTATTTGACAGCACTTTGTCGGCCTTTGACCTTTCAATTCCATGCACCAATTCGTTCTTTTCCTCTTCTACCAGCGTTCAAATCTACCATCTGGCCATAGAAGCTTTCAAAGTAAAGCAGAGCAACCAAAAGCAAGCAAGGCGAACAAAGCAAACCGACCTTTAAGCTAGCAACTGTTAAAGTTACGAGTAACTTCCAGCTGTTAAAATATTCAGTGAGGTTTGTTTGCCGAACGTGTGGAAAAATTGTTATTGTTGTTGTAAATACGCAAGAGCAATTTTGTCGTGATGTCAGTCGTCATCCTAGATTCAGAGCGCAGGTAATTCGTTGTACCGTTCAGTAAGTTTGATCGTAAGTACCCTCTTACACACTGCCATACAGGCGATGCAACGCAAAGAAATCTGATGACTGGATCGTCTTACATTCGGAGACTTGCCATTGGTTGCCGAGGGGCGACCGCTATTAGAAAAAACGTTTTCTTCATTTTGGTCTTTCATCGGGATTCGAACCTACGTTCTCTCTGAATTCCGAATGGTAGTCACGCAGAAACCCATTCGGCTACGGCGGCCGCCTGCTGTTAAAAACTGTTGTTGGGATCTGGCTTAGGCCAGGGTATTCGTTCAGGAGTTGTTGCACTAATAAATCTGGTCCATTGCAGTATGAGCATGGAGCGTTCAAGGCTACATTTAGTAAATGAATAGGAGTGAGAATTGAATGCCCAATTCTTAGGCGCACAAAGATACCACTGCAAGGAGCGTCAGCTGGAGCGTATATCCGCAGATCTTTAGGAGTGAGGTGTATACAAAAATGTATTGCATCCGTGCTTTATTTGAACGTTCATCAGCGACTTCGTTGCCTTAGATTCCAGCATGACCAGGAACCCACATAATTTTTATTGCGTCTTTTTATTTTAATTTATAATATTTCTTATCATATTGATGAGTAACAGATCGTTTTTTGGGTTACGTAAGGCTTTAATAACAGAAAAAATAACATGTTTTTTGCTTTTTTGGGAGGCAAACACGACCGCTTCATGCAGTGCAGCTGCTCCTGCTGTGAAAGCTGAGCAGTATGTAGGCAGGGCACCGACAGAAATTGTGGCACCGTCGCAGTAAATGGTGTGCTGGTGTCCGATTTGGATGCGTCAGTGTATATAAAATCGAATTCTGCTCGAAAAGGTTCAGTAGCTTCGCTGTAGTGCTGTGTGTACCGTTGCTGTTTCAAATTTTTTAAGGCAGAATAATTGTTTATGGAAACAGGATTAAAAGGAAACCCGCTGAGAGTGTGACGATCTTTCAACTATATTGAATAGAAGTGCAGTGCATAATTTTTGGTATTAACATTATCGCATTGTTCAGAACTCCGGATGCGATAAATGGTAGTCCTGCTTGCGTTAAAACAGCTTTGGTTGGGTATAGCTAGCCCAAAATATTACTTCCAAAAATCGAAAAAAGTATAACACGTGACAAAAATGAAAAAGGAAACGAAAATGTTCAGGCGAATTAAGAAACACCCTATCATATGTAGGTACATATTGTATGTATGTATGCGGTATACATTTTATCTATATTTTTCGAAAACTGTATTGTAATGAAAGAACAAACGACAAATTGGAAAAAAATCTTTACATACTTCTCACTGAAAATTACGCAAATGAGAACTTCCGTTGCACATTTCAGACATTGTTAACAAAAACAACGAACACAGCATGCACAATCACACATAAAATACAATTAAAATAACACCAGCAGCGACTATGCCAATGAAGCAAGCTAATGCGCTAATGTAGCAAGAACACTAAATGAGTCGAGATAAGAAGTGCCTAGCCAGCAGCCAGGTTGCCAATACTGTTGGCTGTATCTTGTGCCGTTGCTGTATTTTCCGCTGCTGCTACATATGAAGGTCGCCAGCAAAAAATTAAAAAAAAAAAACAAATGCCGGCAACAGCGCAAATATGTTGCAAGTCTACCGAGTATTTTATTTTTTCATTCATTATATGTATTTAATTGTTATATTATATTTTCAATTAATGTAAAGGGTGATCAGATGGAAGCTACTTTTTTCAATAGGGGTTTTTTGAGAGATCACGCGTGACTACTGTCTAACTACTGTAAAGACATTTTTCTTCAGTATTCATTGACATTTCTTGGACTTACGTCTCAACAACGTCTACAAATCGCGCAAGTCTATTACGAAAATCGACGCTCTGTGAGAAGTGTTCATACTGCGTTCAGGCCATTTTACGGGGTTTAGCGAGGAGGCCCATTTTTGGCTTAATGGATATGTGAATAAGCACCATTTTAATTTTCTGCTTGTTTGCCCAAGCGCCTCCTCCTATTTGTAGTGTGCGTCTTGATGTTGTTTCACAAATGGAGGGACCTACAGTTTCACGCCGACTCCGAACAGCAGATATTTTTTATGAAGAGCTTTTTTCAAGGTTTGCCATTTCCTGCCGAGGGGCGACCGCTAAAGGAAAAAACTTTTTCTTTATTTTGGTGTTTCACCGAGACTCGAACCTAGGTTCTCTCTGAACTTCGAAAGCCATTACATCCATTTAAATTAGCCGTTTGGTGCAGCCAATATTCTAGGGGAATTACCAGCCCATATTTCTTCAAAGACGAGGTTGGCGCCAATGTTAAAGTTAATGGCGAACGCCTTCGCGCTAGGATGAACCACTTTTAGACGCCGAAAACTAAGCTCGTGATCTCCACAACATTTGGTTCCAATAACATGGCGCTACTTGCCATACAGACCGTGAAACAATGGATTTACGCGTAGTGGTTTCGGTGAGCAATTTATCGCTCGTCTCCGAGAAGATCGTGTGATATCACACCTTTGGAGTGTTAATTGTGGGGTAAAGTCCGAATGCTTTATGGATAAATCAGCTTCGATTAAGGCAACATTACTAAAACTATTCACTAATTATATTAAACCTTCCGTTTATTTCTCAGAATTTTCGATGTGGATTAAGTAGACTAGAATGCATCGAATAACTAAAATCACAATGTAGCGAGCAATAACCATCCGCTCACGTCGCCGTTCACTCAAGAGTTTTCGTTAACAGAAAGTCTTCGAATATCAGATGATTGAGCAAGATCGTCATGCTAGATTGACCCATCCTTGGGAAGGATTTTGCTTGATCACAATATGGTAAAAAAGGTGTATACACGTTGCATACCACACAACTTAAAAAACGCCCTGGAAATGCGACTGGACAAAGTACTATGCATTTTGGTTGGAACGAATGTAAATTTTTTCATTGCTGGGCTATATATACATTTTTCTATAACTGAACTTTAATCTTTTTATATTTACTATCAGGTCAGTCCATAAGTTCGGGCGTTTTTTAAAGGTTGTTTTAAAATTAATAAAAAGGATGCTTAAAGTATTTATTAATCAATAATATATTTTCCTTCATTATTTACAATGTCTCCCGAACGTTTAGGCATATTTTTAATTCCCTGCTCAAAAAATTGTTTCTCCTTGGAGCCAAAATACGCTTCGATATCCCTTTTTATAGCTTCTTTTGAGGAGTAATTCTTGTTACTCATATGGGATTGAAGTCAACGAAAAAGGTTATAATCACAAGGTGCAACATCCGGAGAGTATGGAAGATGCGGCATTAGCTCCCATCCGAGCTCGTTCAGCTTGTTTGCCTTGCGGCATGCGGTCTTGCGTTGTCGTGGTGAAACAGAACTTTGCGTCTATTCACTAAAGACGGTCGATATTTTTTAAATGCCTCATTCAGGTTTAATAGCTGATGGTAATAATAATCAGCAGTTATCGTCTGGTTTGGTTCCAGAAGTTCATAATAAACAATACCGGTCACATCCCACCAAATAGACAGGAGAATCTTCTTGGGGTGAAGGCCATCTCTACCGGTCGGTTCTGGTGTTTCATCTTTATCTAACGTTTGCGAACAGGATTATTGTAAAGGACCCATTTTTTATCACCAGTAACTTTAATTATCAAGCTGTTGCAGCAGCTGAGAACACACATTCACTCTCCGCTGAAGGTTGGCGACGGAAAGCCTATGCGGAACCCATTTTCCCAGCTTTGAAACATTTCCCAACTGAACCAGGTGCCTGTGAACTGTTCCATGCGATGAATTTAACCTCTGAGCTATCATATCGACTGTCGAATTTGGCTCAGCTTCCACGAGTTTGAGCAAGGTGTCGGAGTTAACGTCTTCAGGACGACCAGCCCGGGGACCACCCTCCACGTCGCAGTTACCACTTCGGAATTTTGAAAACTACTTTTGCGCAGTCCTTACACTTACGGCATCCTCTCCGTGAACAGGGGTGTTTATTTCTGCAGCAGCAGTAGTTCCATTTTTACCACTTTTATAAAAAGAATACAAAATATGCCTCTTATACGCTTTCGAAGATTCCATTTTATTTTTTAACAACACGTGCTTCTGTCCGCGATTAAAATCACTTGTTGAATGCACAATATATCAAAGAAAATATAAATAGTTCCGTTATATTCCGCGAATAATTTTTTGTGTGCAAAAATCGTACAAAAGTGAATTATGGGTAAAATACGCACGAACTTATGGACTGACCCATACCCATAAATGAAAAAAAAAAAAATGTTGCATTAATATATTTTTAGTTCTTGCAGAGAACTTCAAAGTTTACTTAAACCACTACAAAATGTTTATTCGAATACATGTTCGTATGTATGCGTGTAATATCCATATTTGTATGTATTTTAGATATTCATATATTCTCCGATGTTAAGATAACATTTAACAAGTTATTGAAAAGTTGAATAGCTTTGTTATAATTGCGAATAAAATCAAAATATTAAGAACAAATACCACTTACATTTACTTTTTTTAAATTTATTTTGTCAAAGTTATGTTGTAAGTAGAGTTATTGCGTAATTTTTCGCAAACTAACTCGTGTGGAACGAATAATTGCTCACGTCTACGTTAACGTTCTTTTCATGAGCATCTGCCGGAGCGTGATGGCATTTAAAGAACGGTGGGACGAAAAAGATTCGATTTAATCGAAAAGAGTGAAACAAATAGTTTGCGTAAGCATTTGTCCATTACGAGTATAAGTTAAAATCAAAAATAAGTGTAGGAGAAATAACAATTGTTTATGAAGATGTATTTAGTTTCATAATATTTATGCTGAAAAATAATGTCAGGCATACCAGTATGGTCAGGATGAGGTCGTTCGAGGTATGTCATCACGAAGCATCGATTTTTAATTAAGGGGTTATATAGTAAATATATGTACCTTGTGTGGGACTAAAAACTCGAAACTTTTTTTATGGCATATTCTAAAAGTACATCATCTTAAAAATATAAATTCAAAAAATCATAAAGATCGGAGCACTAGAACGAAAGTTACAGACCGTGGAAGCGCGCGACCTTTCTTGGACTGAGAAGTGCACGCAAAACTTTACACGGGATTATCTCGAAGTCGTGTTTTTTGAAAATTAGCGTCGCGGTGATCATTATTTATCAAAAACTATTTGACCGATTTGCATAAACTTTTTTTTGAATTATTCGAAGCTACAACCTCGTTAATCTGGACGGTTCACTTTTTATAAATATTTGCATAGTTCGCTGGAATACATTTTTTTTTTAATTTTTCAACCCTCAAAAATCGTTTTTTTGGTGCAAAGTGGTTTTCATATCGAGAAACATTTTTTTTGGGTAAATAAACCCTTCAGATTCACTAAAAATCATTTTTTCTACAGTAATCATTTCATTTTTTTGATTTCAGCTGAGCTGCTCATGCGCTACCGTGATCACCGCAATCCTCTTCTAAAAAACGGCTTTTCGAGGGAGGGGCGATATCAACAATAAATAATAAATTTTTTTTAAATAAAAACACCAAAATGTATTTTTCGAGAGTTACCCTTCAGTATGATATGTATATGCCTCATTTGAATAAAAGTTCTAAAACATATTTAAAAAAAATTATGACAATCGTCCATTTTTTCGGGCTCGCAAGGTATATAACCCCTTACTTTTTGAGAGTAAGGCACTTTAAGTCGCGAATTGTGCAAGATATTTTTGTATTTAGCCTGGCGGCAATGAACATATTTTTTTTCACACCAGAGAAAAAATAAATTTATAATTCAAAAACAACTACAATTAAATGCATTTTTTTATGTTCTTGATTATTTTAGTGATATTTATGGAGAATAAAGTTCAAAAAAGTGTTAAATGTAGGTACAAAAATTTGGTTTAATAAAGGGTAATCTATTTAGAGGCATCGGAATTTAAATTGCAATAAAAAATCGAAAACTCAAATTGATTGGGCAATTTGTATTATTTTTGTGTAGAACCATTCATGACATTTATTCTATAAAGTTAATGTTGACCGCAACTGCGCCGTAATTCGGCCATCCATAAACACCAATTTTGAATAACTCGCTGAAGAAGCTCGGTCGGTATCTCGTGTAAAGTTGTAGCATTATTGGATTCCAATGCCTCAATCGAAGCTGATTTATGCAAAAAGCATTTAAATTTTCCATATTCTTACAAATAAAATTCCAAAGGTGTGATATCACACGATCTTGGTGGCCAATCTTTTGGTCCGAGACGAGAAATGAATTGCTCACTGTACGCACCCGACACATTAAATCCATTGTTTCACAGGCTTTATGCCAAGTAGCGCCGTCCTCGTCTTGTTGGAACCGAATGTTGTGGAGATGACGGGCTTCAATTTCCGTTCATTCGGCATTAAAAGTCGTTTATCATGGCGTGATAGAGTACGCCATTCACTGTTACATTGGCGCCAGCCTCGTCTTGGAAGAAATATGGGGGTATGATTCTTCCAGCCTATAGTCTGCACCAAGCGGTTGTTTTCAATGGATGTAATGGCTGTTCTTGAATGGCTTCGGTTTGGTCTTCCGCCCCAAATACGGCAATTTTACTAATTGACGTAGGCATTAAACCAAAAATGGGGGCCTCATCGCTGAACACATCGCTAAGTTGGACTGAGCGCGCGATGAACAATTTTCATAGAGCGTCGATTTTCGTAACAGAATTATACGATTTGTAAATGTTGTTGAGGCGTATGTCTTTCCATGATGAAATATCGATGAATACTGAAAAAAATTATGCATCATTTCCCTGGACATGATTTTCTGCTTTCTAAGGGGATTTCTGCGAATTCTTTCTCGAACGGCTTTTATGGCTGCACTGGTTCGTACCACGCGAAGACGACCACTTCTTTTTCCATCTGTCACTTCAAACGTTTGGAAAAATCGATTGATCGTGCGGTAAAGAAACATTCTCGCAATATTACGATTTTTTCAGCAATTCGCAAATCTTTCTCGCAACTTTTACCACTATTTTGTAATGCAATCACTGCAATGCGATTTTCCATCCCTTCCTCCACTGTTAACAAGCGAAATTTGCACAAGTATTAAGTAGAGTAGAGTATAATTATGAGTAAACAATGCATACGAACAAAAGTAAAAAATAACGGAATTTTTTTTTTCGCCGTACAATTTTATATTGTCAAATTTTTCATAGAAATTATGGCAAGACAAGTGCACCAGGTGTTGCCACTCATCCTTTATTTTAGATGGTTAGCAAAAACAACAGCGACTGCATAATTTCTATTTTTGTATCGAGGAACAATAATTCTGGAATTAAATTTTCACAGTTTGTAATCGCTGCTCGAGTTTACATTTTTTTCATTATTAAATACCCAAAAAATTTTAAAAAAATTCGGTCTGCACAGTACTTTATATACCGTTATGTGAGCAATATATGTGCACTAATAATGCCCTTGTGCATAAGGATATATGAGTTTCCTTGACCCTACACTTCACAAAAAAAAAAAAAAAAATAATAATATTAGTATATATTTTAAGCGCAGGTGGTGGTGAAATCTATATTTGTAGCTGATATTGCATTAAAAGGCCTGTTTCGTTACTGTGGAAGATGAAATGAAAATAAGTCGTTATTTCTTATAAGTATAATATAAGTACATTTTAATTTTTATTACGATTTAGTACATTTTGCACTACAGTCTATAATATCATGAATATTAAATGTAGTTTAATATAATTCCGAGATGCTTGCAGCTGATCTCGATTTCTACAATACTGACTTAAAGTTCATGTGTTACAAATGTACGTGCATTAAATTGAAAATGAATTTAGATCAATAACAAAAACAAAGCAACGACAGTTTAGTTGCTCGCAGTAAAAATTTGCATTTGATCTGTTACACTCTTTTGTGCTTACTGTTGCTAATTCATTGGCTTTAAAGTGTTTGCAAAGCTTAAATAGAGATTTCTTTTTGTGCAAGCCACGAGTCACATACAAGGAAAAACACATCGTAAAGGCATAAGTATCATACATGTAATACATATATATAATACAAATATTCATATATCTGTATTCCGAAATGTCAAGGACTAGTAAATGGCTGCCCACATATTTACTGTACAAGATGACCACCATTCGCCAGCTGC
Source organism: Anastrepha fraterculus (assembly GCA_037575425.1). Taxonomy (NCBI): domain Eukaryota; kingdom Metazoa; phylum Arthropoda; class Insecta; order Diptera; family Tephritidae; genus Anastrepha; species Anastrepha fraterculus. The sequence goes on from JAYXIM010026125.1 coordinate 104,207, forward strand.
TACAGCCCGCGAGAAGAAGATAGCATTGTTTTTTAGTTTTCTGTCGCTATCACAAAAACAATCTCACTTGAACTTTGTTTTATTGTTAACTGCCGTCTGTTTAAACATTCACGATGCTCCGACTGCTGTAACGGTTTTGCAAAAACTCAAAAAAGAATAAGTATTTGATCTTATAAGATAGGAAATGTCTAAGTTGTTAGACAAGATTGTTAAAAAGTGATACCTTTTTAGTTTGTAATCGAAAATTGGTGGTAAGTTGTGATGAAAATATATCCCCTGATGAAATAAAAATGAGCAGAAGCCTGCACAAAAAAGTTTTAAGCGTCTAAATTTGCAGAAGTTTGAAAATGAAGAAAAAAAGTCGAATTTGAAAGTGAATTTGATGAAAAATTTCGAAATTATGCTAAAGCACGAAGTCTTTGTCGCCAATACGCTATAAGTGAAAGTGACATGGAACGTGCAATTCTACGCATAGCATCCAATTTTATACTAGATTTGCCAGACCAGTTAAAATGACTTGTTTTTATGTTTATCACCAGATCAGTTAGAATGGAAAAATTATTGAAATGAATGAAACCTTCTGTGTTTTTGGAAAATCGAATTTGAATATCTATGGAATGTATTAATATTATTATTGTTTTTTTTTTTCTTTGTTCACTCCACTCGGGAGGATAGCGCCTCAGTCTTGCGTTGGTTTTGTTAATCTATTTGATTTCAGACAGGGTAGGTGATTAGCCTGCCGCTACCTGCCCTAAATAGTGGGAATGCCCACCTGTCGTTGCTCAGCAGCAACTCCTTCTTACTGCTTGGAGCGCCATCTGTGTTTCACATTTTTCTGTCAGAAGGATCGCACAGATGTTTGAGGACTTCGCTAAATTTGGTGTGTCTGCGCTATTACCGCGAGTGCCCGCTTCCTCTTGATGGCGCCACTGATGCAATGTGTAACTGTGTCTTTTTCTTTATTTTTGTTGCTTGTTTTAGCAGCCACAATGCAAGTAATGCGCTGACTTTTTGTGCGGGAGTAAGGTTTGGAAGGATAAGGTGGTTGGGATTTTTTAAATTGTTTAATCTTAACTGCACATTCTTCATCAGTGCTAGTGTCCTCAGAATTGGTTTGATTTACATCTTCGAATGCCATTTCCATCGAATTCGCTTCGTCAACTTCGATTTCCATCAATAAATCTTGAACGTCCTCAATAGCCATATCCACAAAACCTTCGTCTCCGATTGATTTAGCAAAGTTCTAATCTGTCGATTCAGGCACCTTTTCTATTGCAACTGAAGAAAGGCGTATTTTCCTCCAACACGCATGTAACGTTGATGTTTTTAGTTCATTCAGCGACAAAGATATGATTTCAATAAAGTGCTGCATGGAAAATTTCTTCCAAGCTTCCATTACATTAATTGATTTTGAGTCGGTTACGTCTCAAAGCTCTAAAGCTCTTCTTATGTAATATATTTTAAAGGTAAGTAGTACCTTGATCCAATGGTAGGGTTAGGTGGTAGGAACAGTATTTGGGAGGATTTAAATTTTGTGGGTGACATGGGGCATTTATTTTAAAGGCCAGCAATTTTGAAGGGTTTTGATAGAAATAGGTATATAAATCATTCGCAACACTCAAGCTCCTCTTAAAAAATTTGATATAAGAGGAAGTACAATAAAGGAAATTTCGTTAATATGTTAACAATGCTTTTATTTCTCTAGATCGAAGGCTCATAGACCACTGAGTACTGAGCCTGATAGACATCATCTGTTCTGCAGAAATCAAAACTCCTCCGACCAAACAATACACCGCCAAAGACTCCATAAATACTAAATAAATTTAAAAATATTACCTAATATTAGCCAAAGAAAAACAAAAAACAAAAAACAAAAATAAAATGTTTTTAGACCAGCTGAATGCAAAAATTCGTGAAAATAAAACCAGTAGCAAAATAAAAAAATTAGGAGAACGCTCCGTGTCACAAGAGCGTTTTGACAATGGCTAAAATCCTTGAATTAAAGTTCGAATTGTTTGAGCATCCACCGTATTAACTAGATTTGGCCCCTAGCGACTTCCATCTGTTTCCAGACATAAAAAGATGCATGCGTGGAAAGCGTTTTTTATCAAATGATGAGACCATACCAGCTGTGGATGCGTATTTGCAGCGCCTTTAAATTCTATCTTCAGGGATCGAATTCATAAATTGGAAGCTCGTTGAAGCAAGTTTATTGATGTTCAGGGAGACTATACTGAAAAATAAAATCTATTTCAAACCATAAAATTGTGTTTTTCTTATCGAACCGCTAAAAGTAGGATAATAACAAATTAAAAAACAACTTTAAACTCAATTTGTTTGGGAAATTGTTGTTATAAAGTAATATATATTATATAAAAGTTTACTTATACATAGACTGTTTTTAAAATAAAAAAAAATATTTATAATCTGCTACGAACTCAACGCTTTTTGTTCAATATTTACACATCCAAAAAATATTGGCACAATTTTTTTTCAAAGTTTTTTTTTTGCCTTTTGAAATGTAACAGTTAAGATTAATTTATATTTTTCCATAAAAAAATGAGGTGTTAGACAAAGGGACATTTAAGGTATATGTAACGCTTTTATTATTTTATAATCCCTGTCTATTAAAAATATTTTTTTTCAACTCTCATCGCAAGTGGCTGACACTGGGAACTGAAGTGTTAAAAGAACGGAATGATGTAAACTGAGCTTGAATATTAATATAATAATGCGTCTCCTCACTCCCTTGAGTGAGATAAAGATTCTGCGGAAGGTTTTTGGACCTTTGCTTATTAGCAACGGCGAGCATCGCAGGCGATGGAATAATGAGCTGTATGAGCTTTACGGCTACATAGAGATTGTGCAGAGAATAAAGATCTAGCGGCTTCGTTGGCTGGCTTAGGTCTTCCGAATGGATACAAACGATGTGCTATGGGCTGGTGGTGGCAGAGGAAGAAGAAGATTTCTTCAGTGTTGGAAAGTTCAAGTAGAGAAGGACCGTGCTTTACTTGACATTTCCAACTCGCGCTGATTAGCACAAAAACGACTGGCGCTTTGTTAAAGTCGGTTATCGCGCCAATCAAGAAGAAGGAAAAGAATTCGTCTCTTCCTTAGGCATGGCTAAAGGCAGCCATTATTTGGCTAACCACGATCGAAGTACTTTAGTGTGTTAACTTCATTTCTAACCCTGCTAGTAGTGTGCCAGCAATTGCCAACAACTTCACTTATGAAATTTACATTATACTAAATAGGCTTTCTAAAAAACACGCGCCCAGATGTTGTTTTAAAATAAAACATGTCAAAATTTAGAGTTTTTAGGTTTCACTTTTTTTTATTCAGAATATGGCTCTTAGTAATTACTTATGTATATATGTGTAAAATGATATCGTTTAAATGTGCATCGTGTAAAATCCCCGAAACAGTTGAACAGTCGATTCATGAATGCCTAATTGTTGAGAACGTCGGGATATCGACAGCAACACTCGTCGCTGCAGCAGCGCTATTCTCAACAGAACGTCCATTTTTTGGTTTGCCAGCCTTTTTGCTATTCTCTACAGAAGCAGTTTATTTAATTTTTTTCACCAACTTTTGAATTGCCGACTCACTCGGACGATTATTTCCATCAAAAAATCACAACATGTGCGGTATGTTGTTCTTAAAGATCAACCATTTTGACAATAATTTTTTATCATTTTAACACGTTGTTCTATCGTGAAAAATTGTGCATCTGTCTACTTGGCAAATGTCAAAAATGCCATACAAAAAAGGTACCGTATAGGCATTATTCCCTACTAACCTCGATGCGTCGCTTTTGAAATTTATCATCCAAAAGTTAGCCTTTACTGAGCTTCTAGCATCGCCTCATAAATTATTTATGTTATTTGCCAGTACAATAATTTCAGGTCCAACCAACGTTGTGGATCTATGGAACGAATTATCTATGCTAGTTGAGTAATAAAAAAAAATAGAATAACACATCATTTTACAGCTTCTAACTGCAAATATGTAAATAAAATCAACCATTAGTGACTGCAGCACGCCCACCATTGCTTGAAATTAGTCATTGGGAGCGCGAGCAATAAAACGAGTTAAATACATGAAATTATAAAAAATGCTGGTAGCGCATTTGAGTGCCACAAAATGATCAATACAATAACAAGGCAACTACTTTAACCACCTCAAGTCAATTCAATTAATTCCAAAACGTTTATCTGCTCCAGGAAATGAGCGATCAGCTAACAAAGAGCAGAAAAACACAGAAAAAAGTGCAAGTAAACGGCAACGAAATGTGCGCAAGCATGCAACAAATAAAGGCGGTGTGCAACGAACGCGCAGAACGAGGTGGAACTATTTTATGCTACAAATTTTTGGCTATTGCTTTATATGTTCTTTTTTAATGTTTACAGATTATAAAAAACAATTGGACTCGAGTGGATAACTTAAAAAAAAAAACAACAACAACACAAAAAATACACAGTTTGTATGTAGGAAAATAACGGCGCGCAGATACTCAGTGGGTTACTGGGTTCAAACGCTTTAGTCGCTGGCAACACTGGCTGTTGAATTGTAGATTTGCTACAGTCAGTGTGGCAGTGTGGCAGCTAAAATTGCCGCCACCTGGTTTACGTCCCTCAGCAGTGATACACGTATGCGAAAAATGTTGCAAGAAACAATGCAGTCAATATTTTTTTGTTTTTGTGTTTTTTTTTTTGGAAATTGCTAGCGTGAATTTGTTGCAAAGAATTGCAGGAGGTTTATTTCTGTAAATGCACATATGGGCAGGTGTGTAAGTAAGGAATGGAGGTTTGGGAATTCTTCCAGTTGGTTATAGAAGGTGGCGCAAAATAAATTATCCAATTTGGTTTTTGAATAACTTTTTACTTTACTTTACTGGGCAGAGTGCACTGTGTGAGATGCCCACCCTTTCCATGTGCTTTGCTCATAGAAATTAGCCGGCCATCAGCACAACCAACCTCCTACAGTCCCCTTTGCTCAGCAACAGTCGGTCGGACATGACAGGTAACATCAGTTTTGTCCATCTGCAGCCTCTCTCAGCCTGCCAAGCTCGCTTGTACGTTAGAGTAACCCGATTGCTAACCGTGGCTTTGGGAGTGGCAGAACGGGCTGCGGGCCAAGAAAGTTGGCCTCAGAGCCCATTCTGGCTAAAGAGTCAGAGATCTCGTTACCCACGATACCCATGTGTCTTGAGATACATGTTAGCATCAGACTATTACGTCTACCGACATAGTTCAGCCTGGATTTACAAGACTCGACTACCCTTGCAGTGGTTGGGGGGCTGTTTAAGGCCATGAGCGTAGCTTGGCTGTCGCTGCATACACATATAGATGTGCTTTTTCATATATTTTCCACAACAAAGTTCACCGCTTCTTGAACGGCGAACACCTCCGCTTGAAACACAAATGCATGCAATCCAAGAGCAAAGTGCAGCTTTGTGCTGGATTCCACGTAGACCCCAGAGCCGGAGCCGCGCTCGGTCCTTGAGCCATCCGTGAAAATGCGAAAACAGTGTTTGCCGGGCTCATTTTCTGAGTTTGACCGCAGTTGAGCCTCTGGCAGCACCACACTGTATCTCTTGTCAAGCACGTCTGGGGATGGCAGGGAGTCAAAGGGCATGGCGAGGATCGTTGGATCGAAGTCCATGTTGTTATGTGTGTGATTTCCAGAAGAGTTTACTATCGATAATTACTCCAAGATATTTAATTTCCATTTCTTTGAGGACATATGTAAGTGACAATGAATATACGGGCCTCCCAAAGTCAGTAATCACCGAAAACTTCATCGAAATTGTTCGTAAATTTATCAAAAATGAATCAGAGTTGAATAACTCCAAAACATCGATTTATCGTATTTTAACTGATCATTTGGGCTTATGAAAGGTATACGCACGTTCCATTCTGCACAAGTTAACTCAGGACCAACAGGCGAGAAAATACGACTTTGTAACTGATAATGAAACGTGGTGTTTCCAACATGAACCTGAAACTAATCGTCAAAGTGTCGAATGGAAGACCCCAGACGAGCCACCATCCAAAAAATCGCGTTTGAAGAAGTTAAAAATCAAGTCGATGCTCATTTGTTTTTACGATTCTAAGGGAGTTGCAATTTTCCATTTTGGCGTTGTGAAGCGTTTGTTGCATCGCATTCGTCCAATTCACCCTGAATACTGAGTAGGATGAAGCTGTCGATTATTGCATGATAATGCACCATCTCATCGAGCCACTCTTGTGACTGATTTTTTAACTAGAAATCGCATTTTAATAATCAATCCCTCACCGTATTCGCCTGATATGGTTCCCTGTGACTTTTACCTATTCGCAAAATTGCATTTGGCCATGAAAAGAAAACGTTTTGCGCCCGTAAAGGGGGCGTCCATAAATTACGTGAGGTGTTTTTTTCAATTTTCTGACCCTCCCTCCCCTCCTAGTGAGATGTCGTGAGATTTTATTCAACCCCCTCCCCCATCCCCCAATCTCACGTGAGATTTTTCAAAATGTGGGTTCCTTATGTAAACGCGTTGGATTGTTATTGTAAAAAGAAACAAAATTTGCTTCGTGCTTTTATTTACGACTAGTTAAGACTAGTAATCAATATTGCTGAGAGTTATAAGTGTAATAAAAATTTAACAATAGAAGACTTAAATCGTAACTACTGCGATTAAAAAAGAATATCTACTCTAATTCAGTCCATGGAGAATCATGCGCGGTTTCAAGAGAGATTATTGGGACCAATATGTCCATATGATTTTCATTAAAATCATGTGCTCCTTCAACTTCGTTCTAATCTAGCCACTCTAAGCCGTTGACGCTTGCGCACAGTAACTCATTAGCTCGTCTTGTGACAATCCGTGAGGGTCGCACTTTGCGGAACATACGCGCTTGCTTAGCTGGTGCAATGTGAGCTGCTCTCCTGTGCTCTGCAGCTCTTGTGATAGATGCGAAGTAAATACCGCATGTACTGCAGCATATTTTCTCTAAATCATCACGTATACTTGGGCAATAGAGATCAATAGGCGTGCTGATGAAGGCATTCAGCGGTTGAATCGGTACGCGTATTAGAAATGGAGCAAATGATTTTCCGTCATGTTCTTTAAAGTCCGGAATTGTCAAACGTCAACCTGAGTGATAGGGCGTTCGGCTCACAGTGGCGCGAAAACAACCGACGGGCTACACTGTACCGCAAATTCAGATTAAATTGAGCTATTTGGTATAAAACAAATATGGTGGTTTGACAGTAGTAATGTATAACGTCGAAGTATGAATGAAATTATTTTCTTTCGAACGAATTAGTGAATGATCTTAATCACACTACGATTATGCTTGAGATTAAATCTTAAGCATGTACAATTTTTTTGTTTCAATCAGAAAAAAAAATTGCGTGATATTTGCCGAGACCCCCCTCTCTCCAACGTAAGATTAGATGAGATTTGACTCGACCCCCTCCCCCCCTTAAGCATCTCACGTAATTTATGGACGCCCCCAAAGGCCACCCAAAAGGTTTGCACCGACGTACTGAAGATCATTCCTGTCAATGACCTAAAACACTTTTTCGAAAAGTTTTTAGATCGCGCAAAACAGTGTGTCAAGAACAGAGGGGACTATTTTGAATAAATAAACTCGAAGTTAACAGAAAAAATACTCCTGTCGTTTCTATTTGAGCGCAGTCTTGTTTATTTTGGACTCACTTTATATATGTAGCAGAAGTACTAATGCCTCGAAGGAGTGTTTAGCGCGAAGCCTTCTGTTTCAGATGCACCATCTCTTCCTTTGAGAACCGTTAAGAATGAGCAAAGCTTTCGTTCGCATTAAAATTGTATTTTTGTTTTGTCGGAAGCATTTTGAATAATTCAATAGATCAATATATTGATGTGGAAGTTTAACAAAAGAAAAACCTCCCGAATTGTAAAAGGATAAGTTATGTGTTATTCACCAAGAGAAAGAAAGAGCTCATTTCGCATTGTCTATTTAGACCCAAACCAAGTAAAGGACTTCAGTGTTAGGCTATCTGCCTATTGGCTGGATTTTGCACCGTGAGATTTCTGTTTGTTTCTTCAGGTAGAATCTGAATTGAAAGTAATAAGATTTGTGTACGTTAAAGTAGTGGAAGCAAAGTCAGTACTTCTCAGTAAGTTTAAAAACCGAAAATCGCCTGCTCCTGGCGCAATTTTTAATGAAATTTTAAATATATAAAGTACGGAGGAGGAAAACTTAACATGGAGCTTACGAATTTATTTGGCAAAATCTTAGTGGCCAAAAAAGTACCACAAGTACCATGCCCTCGAAAACTACAATGCAATCACGATAATAATGTGTTACCCCAGAGATTCAGCAAGAACTCTGGCTTACAAAGACTTAGAGAAGAAGGATGGAATTCCTTCTGTTTTGTGACATAAAGAAACTTTTAGTTAGACAAAAATTATCTTAGTTTCCGTTGTGCTTGCACGTCGCGAGTAACGTCTAGTGCCTACTAAAAGTAAAGAGATTTGTGATAGAAAGTGATTTCAATAGTAATTGGATCTAAAATATCGTAATTTGAGCTGCCTAACAATTTCGCTTAAGCCTCAAATGCACATGATTTGGTGGGTGGTGGCTCCTATTAAATGATGTTGAATGTACATATAATTTCTATTAGTCACATTTTATTTTATTCCATTTAATTTATTTTGCGCAATCCTTTGTATACAACAATCTGCAGACATTTGAATAGTTTTTTTAATTTTTTTTACCACGCTGGAGCTACGGCTACTGGCGCATTGTAGACAGTGCGAACGAGTGCTGGTGCATTAACGAAACCATTCAATGGCTTCACCACTGAGGCATGATTGACATAATCCGCGGTTTGTATGGTGTGCTGATATTCATAGCCACTAGCGCTAGGAAATTCCGATGATGAGGTGTAGACCACAGCTGATGGAGCAACTGGTGCAGCTGCTAAGATGCCAGCGCTGACGTAGGCGATGCAAGCTAAGATGACGGCGAAGATCTGAAGAATATGTAAAGAGGAATGTGTAATAATTATCAGCAAATGTTTATTTATGAAATTTTACAATTAAATCAGTATTTAGTATTGAATTTCACCAAACTGATGAACAAATTATTTGTATGGTTTGACCGAGACGTCTCTCGCCTAAATGAATATGCGTGCGTACAATTTATGGCAACTCCGATCGGGACATGGGCTTCATGAGTTGCCATTTAATGATTGAAATGCATTCAGGGGCTTACCGTTATTTGGAGTGTAGCGATGCCTTTGGGAAAAACCTTTTCAGTATTTTCATACATTTACGAGAACTTGAAACTGACTGCAAAAACAAGCGATTAAAGTGAAAGATACTCGTAACAGTCTCTGCCTGCCGATTGAAACTGAAATCTGAAATCTTGCTACCGCCAGCCATCGCGCAGTTTTAGTAATATTGATTGATTGATAGTTGTTCTCGGGTTTGTTATCCATCTTCACATATATAAAACTCCAAGTATATTTTTGCTTTTAAGCTTGTCATAAAACCCATCTGGACATTATCAAGACGCACAACAAAAGTTGGCCTAATTAAAATTTAAAGGTGTGAAAGAAAAATCTATTATCGAGCAGCTGCGCTAAATGAGCTCACACTAACTCTTTTTGTCAAGCGGGCTAATGCCACCAGCAGCGTCCGAATTGAGAAACACCTCTTCGAGCCGTTTATTGCAAGACAAAGCTTCAGTTATTCCTGCAGACGATTCTTCGCTCGGTAGAACAAATTCCTTTAGACACTATCTCTTATAAAAGCGTACGATTACAATTACTGGAGCAGGCCGACAATATTGAGTTCTCGAGCCCCATAAACTACCATTATTGTATAGGGAAGCGAACTGCTTTGCTTTTTATCATAAAGCAAACAGCTTTAATCCTAGCTTCTCCGCGTGTGTGCCGATCGTCCAGAGACGGGTAAACACAGGTACGAGTTTGGAAATTGAATGGCGTGGAGTCCAAAGGACTTTCTGAGTCCTTCGTCTATTACACTGGGGCTAAAGGGTTTTCGAAATAGCACAAGAATAAATCGAGCTCCATCTTTTCTGCGCTTTCCTGAGAAATAATTTATGCAGTTCTCCTTTAACAACTGTCAGGGAGATGCCGATGACCTGGTAGGAAGTCTCCTGGCAAGCTCATCAGCAAATTCATTTCCTTCTATGTTCCTATGTCCCAGAATCCAGATTAGAGGAATGTTACTTGCACACCCAAGAGATTTGATCTCCTCCTTGCAGGAGTTTACTAGTTTCGTTCCGCACCATGGCATCGTCAGAGCTTTGATCGCGGCTTGACTAACGGAGAAAATGTTAATATCTTCCTCGCTCCCGCATTCCCTAAACATTTTGCGTGCCTGCAGGATTATATGGACCTCTGTTTGAAAAACACTTCGGCAGTTTAAAGGAGATAGATAAATTGGCTGATTTCGAAAAAATCCCTGCTCCGACTCTCGATTCCATCTTGGAACCGTTTACGAAGACAGAGGTGCAAGCTTCGGTGCCAATTTTTTCCTCGATCCAATCCTGCTTATTTTGAAAGACTCCCCTAGAGATCTGTTCGAAGTTCGGAGAAATACGGTGTTAACTGTGTGAAAATGCTACCATGTCCCTTGAGAGATTGCCTCCAGAAGTCAATCTCCTTTAACCTGATTGCACTTTGGGATGCGATGAAAATAACGTAAAAGTCGATGCGAAGTAAGTGCAAAAGGCCATTCAGGGCAGCACTGGGACAAGTTTTACATGCAATCAGAAGAAATAACCGATGCACTTTGTTGTAATCGACTGAAATCCTTAGTAGGTTACTGCGAAGAATACACTAGACAACGTCGTTCTACTTGAACCGATACACAAGTACGTTAAGTCCAAACTCTATATAATTACTATAGGTAACACTTCCCGATATTAAATCTATACTATATTTCAGCATTTCGATACATTTATTATGTAAACCGTCTATTTACAGTTATAAAATCCTTGTTCACTTACAATTTTGTACATTTTGTCTTTTCTTACGCAAACACACAGTTGATAGCCACAAATTTTCTGATGAATGAGGTGTTGTGCAATAACTGGCGAAGCATTTATATTGAAAAAACAACTTAAGCTGGCAATGTATAATTGTAGTGCATGACACGTATGTATGTATGTGTGTTTGACCGCATACTTATAAAAAATCACGTCTTGTCAAGTTAATCGGTTTAGAATGGTTTTGTTGTCATTGATTATTTCACAAATTTCTTGACTTCAACTTTGGGTGTTCTATACAATTTTTTATACAATAGAAAAGTTCCGGTTTCACTCAGTGTTTAGAAGAGTTTTTGTCAGAAATTTCTTTTTTGCAAACAACCTTTTTTTACATTTTTTATGTATGTACATATACGCACTATTTGTAACAAATGAGCTGAAAAGTCCCGGGCCTATCAAAGAAAACACGTTTTTTGTTCAAAATTAGCTCTATTCATCAACGTAATTTCCATCAAAAACAACGCAATAATTCCTGCACCGCGCTAACAGTTCAATACCACTTTTGTAGAACGATTTATCTTTTCCCTCAAAGTAGGCCTCAGTTTCTGCGATAATCTCTTCATTCGAGCGAAATTTCTTTCCGGCGCGCATTTTTTTTTTAGAGTCGAGCTGGAAGCCAAGTCTGGCGTATACGATAAATGTGTGGACCAATTCGAAGTTCAATTCATGTAGTTTCTCCATTGTTTTGATTGATTTGTGACTTCTAGTTTTTGGTCAACAGTGAGCAAACGCGGCACCCACTTTGAACAGAGCTTTCTCATAGTCAAATTCTCATGCAATATAAAGCCAATGCGTTCTTTTGATATCTTTACGATTTAAGGGAACTCACGCAAATTCACTTTTCGATCATTGAAAATGATTTTGTGGACTGTTTTTATGTTTTCTGGTGCTAAATCCCCATTTTGACATCTACTGCGTTGTGTATCATCGGTGTCTCTACGACCACGTTTGAAGTCAGCAAACTATCGTTTTATTGTTGTGTCTGATGGAGCGCAGTTCCCATACCACTTTCCAAGCCATTGCTTCGTTCGGACGGCATTTTCCTATCAAGATGTAGTGTGAAATTAAAATCCCCAATTCTTTTTTATCCTTTGTTTTGAAAATAACAAAAGTAGCATCACTCTGAGCACAATAACTCACGGACTACTGAATAGAATGTCCTAAATTTTTAACAGAAGTTTTTTTAAGGTTAATATTAACTAAAAAAAGACGAAGGAAATAAAGCTAGTGCCATCTAAAGTTTGTGTCAGAAGAAAAGAACCGTTTTTTTTCTTGTAACTTCAAGATATATTTCGTTCTACTTTTTGCTGCGTAATAGTCCCACTCAAGGGCTACGACGCCAGTGCTAACTCAAGTTAGTGTCGTTCGAAACTTTCCCATAAACGCAACCAAACAAAAATGAGTGAGAAGTACGCGAAGCATTTCGAGGCGGTATTTTTATGCACGCATTCGAAAGGGCCGAAATTGTCTTACGCGGCAAATCTAAAAAGTTTGTTGTGATGTGGAATCTGCGGTATAAAGTGGACAAAAATGTTGAAGACTTTTCCGCGCGCAGCTTGCAGGGAGTGACGACAAAAAAGCAGGATAAAGTGAACGTACAACTTTTTAAGCGGACCCTTCTTTGCGACTACGCCAAGCACGATCAGTTCTTGCTAAAAAGGGATTAGATGTGAGTATCAGCACCATCGAACCTCGACTGAAGGAGGCGAACATATCCTACATATCCCACATCATCAAAACCACTGCTCTCAGAAAAATACATTGAGAAACAACAAAACAAGAAAATGGCGTCACAGTAATGGACTGGCCTTCTCAGTCCCCAGACGCCAACCGCATTGAAAATTTTTTGGGGAACGATGAAAACGCATCTTGCCGGAAAGCCAGTCCATGATTTAAAGCAACTCCTGCGTCAAGTTAGTAAGATCTGGTCTTCTCTCGACAAGTTACGCAGAAAATCTGGTTCAAAGCATGCCGAGAAGATGCCAGGATATCCTCGGCAACGATAAAGACTGCACGGCTTATTGAGTAATTGCGACTCGTAGTTTGGTACATACTTTTATGGAAAAAGAATTTTAAATATATATCCTTTATACTTCATAAATAATGGCGGTTTCTTTTTTCTGACACAGGAATCCTGATCCTTTTTTTGTGATCTATTTTAAGTACCCATTCTGTATTGATAAGTCTAACGGAGCAGTCGTGCACATACTTGATTAGTGTTGGAACATACGTTGGTTAGAAATTGAAATTGGGTTTTCAAATAGTGACATACACAATTTACAAAATTTAAAAAATATTTAAAATTAAAAATTAAAATTCTATATTTGTTTGATTGTGCACCACATATTTTCCGTCTAGTAGTTCAGATTAAATATTTCCAAGGAATAATAGTAGCTGATAACTTGGCAGAATTGCATTAGTTGCAATATAAATTTGTGCATATTATTATACACTGAAATCATCGCCTCAATTTGTCTCTATTGTGTAACTTTATTTTCAGAGAAAATTTAACAGTTTGCATGGAGAGAAATTTAGTTTAAATGTAGTTTATGAGGTTTATATACCTTTTGCCGACGAAAACGGGACGCAACGGAGAAAGTAAATTACATTTCTCGGAACATTTGGACGTTCACTAACAATATCCGGACTAGCAACCAAACTGACTGCCTCAGAAGAAATGGGATTTAACAGTACAGTGCACTCGCGGAAAGATGAACACCACTTAAATGGAATAATTTCTTTTTTAAATTGATTCCACTAAAAGATGAACAAAGCCAGAAAGCTCTAAAACGCGAACATTAATCAGTCATCATGCAACATTTTTGAGTAATATATTTAATGCCAGTGATGGATGGCTGCAGCACTTAAAAAAAACGATACATTGTTCGTCTTCTTACATTAACTGGAGAAAAACTGTTCTCGCAGCCTCAGTTGGAATATTATTTTAAGTTGAAGCTTAAAGAAAATAGTGACGAATTGGCATTGTGCAATGATCAGTTGCATAATGCTGACGAGTTTGGTTTGTTCTGGCTAGAAAAAATATACTCGTACGCATCATCGTTTCAAAAGTCTGGTCACGCTTGATCACATAAGCTGAGGCTGCTGGGAATTGAAAACACTAAAAAACCATTTTGTTTTAGCAGTTTTAATTGTCCGACTGATTACAAAAGCACCAAAATAGCCTGGATGACTTCAAAACATTTTTAAGTATTTGTTTCATGTTGCATGTTCATCATACATTTGTCCCACACGTCTAAATTAGAATTCTTTCTAATGCTAGGTTGAACTGTTTCCCGCAGATAAAGGGCTGCCATTAAAAGGGCTTCTTTTAATAGACAACGCCCCTCATCAAAGTGAATTGGAGTTGAAAACAAAAGAGGGAAACATCATGGATATGTATATGCCACCAAATGCCCCTCCCCTCATACAACTAACGGATTAAAACGCAATCAAAATTACAGAAATGTATTACAAAAACCATCTTTTAGCTTCGATAGCGACACAAAAAGCTTATTTGCTTGTGGTCATAAAAAATTTAACTCCGAACAACCTCATTAATAAGTTGGATGCCACATGGAATTCAGTAAGCACAGAGACTATTGATAAAAATTTTTGGTTGTTGTAGAAATTGAGAAATTATAGGTGTTAATGCTGGTTCCTAAACGTAGAATCTCTCTTGCCAACAAGTGCTACTTTGGACTAAATAGGCAATTGAGTAGTAAAGCCCTCTCTCGACGAGCAAAACTAATACTCTACAAGGCTCTAATCATGCCCGTTCTAACGTATGGCGCAGAAGCGTGGACCATGACAACAGCCGATGAAGCGACGCTTGACGAATGTTTGAGAGAAAGATTCTGCGGAAGATTTTTGGACCTTTGCACGTTGGCAACGGCGAAAATCGCAGGCGATGGAACGATGAACTGTATGAGCTTTACGACGACAGGTGGTTATCGCGCCAATTAAGAATAAGAAAAAGAAATCGAGACATACTAAATCGGTTATATCGTTCGATAGAAGGAATTATAGAACTTTAGTTGGTATACTAACAGGGCATTGCCTAGTTGCAGCTTACGCTTACGAGCTAAATTTAACTCTTTACGACGTTGGTAGGAAATGTAATGAGCCGGGTACAAGAGAAACCCTGGAGCATCTTCTATGCTAGTGTCTAGCTCTCTCGAAAACTAGACTTTGCTACCTGAGCGTTCTCAGCTTTGAAAGGCTGGAATCTATCCCTGGACTGGAGCTCAAGCGACTCCTAAAATTCGCGAACAGTACGCGCATCTTGAGTAATGCATATTTTCGCTAAATAGAACTCTGATCTGGTATCGCTATGGACCAAAATGATCTCTGCGTGGCTTTAGCCGGCCAGTACAACCAAACCTAACCTAGAGATCAAGTAGATTCCGAAGATGATATTCCATTCAATATGCTGAAAGAAAAATGGATTGAGGAATTTAATTCTTTGATGAAACACACAGTCGAACTGCTTCGTATACGGGATCCTCAGGTTTGCTTTTTTAATCATACATAGCTAAGACTTTTTTTTAAATATCGAAAGAATGCTTAAAATTTTTGTTTGTACTTGGAATAATGATCGCTATGTAGATGACTTAACCGGGAGCAGAGAAATTGAATCAGAGGCAGTTACCGCGATGGCTCCATCACTGAAGCCCTTGAAAAAAGAATTAGTGCCAGCGATGCGCTCGAAATTTTTAATAAGGCAATTGAATGGACTGGGAATGAAGATGTTGAACAGAGGGACGTAAGTGTACTTCGGGCCTAAAGCGAGAAAGCTATAGTGGTGCAGTAGTCAGTTAGTAGAAAAGAAAAAAACAGCAGAAAAAAATGCTGGCTGTTTTAATAACTAATTCAAATACGTGATATTAATAATAAGATGCCAAACTTCGCACGAAATATACTTTAATTTCACTCATTACTGTTTATGAAAATATTTTTTGTTTTTCAAATAAATCTTTCCTCATTTGTTTGATCCTAAAAATCCATTTTTGTTGTAAAATCAGCAAATAAAAAATTATAAAAATATGTAACACTGTTTTCCTTTAAATTTCACTATTCGAAAATTTCAACAATTCGCAAACGTAAACTCTCTTGCTTTCAATTAGTTCATCTTTACGCGAGTGCCCTGTAGCTTAAAATTCATTAGGCTTGCGCCAGTTTGGAATCAATATCCTTTTTCTGCACGGCTTCCGCAAATTGAAACTTATCAAATAGTTTAAAACCTACTTTGTTCTATAATTTTCATAGATATGCAAGCGTCTCATTTCATTTACAGTTCTTTACCAAAACAGGTTTCCATATTATTCCACTATTCCGTATATGAGCTACATATGAATTTATGTGCAGCCTTAAATAACAAGTAGTTGATCGACATTTATTACAGACTTAGTTAAACATATTTTCTTTCTTAAGTACCCGTTGACATTTCCTCTTAGTCTGCTATTTTATTGCCAAGTAACGCAGACGTCAGTCCATTGTTTAAGATTTATCTCCATGCAGAATCGTGTGCCAATGCACGTATGCGCAGTACATTCATGTGTATTTACATACACTCGTACATTTGTGAAAACCACAATTTTCCTGTTGACAGCTGACTTTGACGTCTCTGTCGTTCTGTCGTTCATGAGTTCCGCTAATTATCGAAATGTAAATCATGCCATCATGTACTTGTTCTACATACTAAGCCATTGGCAAAGCTAATTTGGTCCAAGGACACCCAGCGCAGACATAAAGTTACATACTTCATAAGTAATACGAAACGGAAGAGTAAAAACTTGTAATTTTAATACATTTATAAGAATACTTTGTACGCCAAAAAGTTCTTCTTATGTTGAACTACTGACTGTAACTTACTGCCACGAAAAAGCTCCTCATAAAAAAACCATTTGCCGGAGTCCGCTTAAAACTGTAAGCCTCCCCATTTGTGGAAGAGCAACAAGACGCACGTCACAAATAGGAGGAGGAGTAGTAGAATTGTGGTGGTAGTTGGGCCGGGTCCAAGGTAAAAATCATGATTGCAATGTTTCTCCCCCTGCAGCATTTTCACAAAACATTTGTTTGGTGTTTCGGATTTGACGGCCATGTGATGGATTATTCAGCGAACCGTATTATATTATATATTAATAGTCAAATTTAAATGAACCTAATTGCTTTAATATTAGAAATAAAAGATAGGGTTGAAAATGTACGAGGCGGGTTCAATAAGTTCCCGTTTTAGAAATGAAGACAACATTTAAAAAAAAAAATTTATTTTTTTTTCAACATAGTCCCCTTTTAGAAACATACACCTTTCCCAACGCTAAATCATCCAAAAAAATAGGATTTTTCGAACTCTCCAAAATACGCATCAGTCTCGGCGATGACTCCCTCGTTTGAACTAAATTGTTTTCCCGCGAGCCATTTCTTCATGTGAGGGAACAAGAAAAAGTCGCAGGGAGCCAGATCGGGTGAATATGGTGGGTGCGGCAGCAATTCATAACACATTTTTTGCAGATTGGCGGAGAAAACTCCGAATGAATGTGGCGGTGCGTTATCGTGATGAAACAGCACCTTCTTTTTCGCCAAATGCGGGCGTGTCTTCTGCAATTATTTAGTGAAAGCGGTCTAATAACTCATTGTAGTATTGTCTAGTGATCGTTCTCCTTTTTTCTAAAAAATCCATGAGAATGACGCCGTTCGTATCCCAAAAAATCGTCGCCATGACCTTTACGGCCTATTGGATTGTCTTCGCCTTCTTTGGAGTAGATTCACCGGAGAAAATCCATTGTTTTAATTGCTGCTTAGTTTCTGAATCCAGGTTTCATCAACGACGACGCAAAAATTCCTTCGGATCTCGCTTAAATTGTGGACTTTTTGAATGATGTCCTTGGTAATCACATCTGCCGGGCGTCCTGGTCGCTCCTCATCAAAAATGGATGTTCGCCCATGTTTAAATTCGTTGAGCCAATATCTAACTGTGGTCATAGACGGCGAAGCGTCCCCATAGACAGCATCCAACTTTGCTTTTATCTCCTCGGATTTTTTCCCATCCAGAAATAAAAAGCGAGTTACCGAACGATACCATCTTAGCGAAAATCACGAAACTCGAATAGCTGCCAAATCCATACTAACCCAATCACCTTCAAATTTGTTCGATAGATGACAGCGTACGATGCTAACACCAATTTCCCTCAAGAGCGTTCTCTGTCATCAAACACGAGTATTTATTGAATCACCCTCGTACAGGTAAAAGATGATGGAGGCAAATTTCGATATCTGCGAACAAGCAGTAATTGGAATTTCGAATGGCAAAACGCTGATATAAAGTTCTTCAGGCAGCAAAATATGATGTCTTCGAAGACCTGAAAGCCAAATTGTCGTCAGGGAAGTTACTGCAGAAGAGATCTGAAATTACATTGAGTCCCACCGTGTTGATTCCTAACGAACAGAGTCCAATTAAAGCAGGTGTGACCCAGATGCACCTTTGAGTGCTGTTGGTGGACCTGCATCTTAAGGCCATTGTTCATGCTGCTCAGGATATTGTTCATTTGTACGCGAGCAGATGATAGCTAAAGGATTACCCAAATTTTCTTTGCACAAGACGAACACTGCACGGGTGTCTAGCTTGATAGTGAAGTATGCATTGATACGCGATCGATTGGCAAATCAGACCCGCGACCAGGAAAGAAATGTTTATTCCGCTACAGGAAATTACATTAATCAGGCAACAATTGACTGTTTCCTGATTTACTGTTTACTTTCTCCTCGAAATCACTGCAGCCATCCGGAAGTCTAGATTTACACTTGAGTCCTCTATAAACCTTAGATAACATGTGAAAGGATTTAATAATTTTGCCTCGTTATTGACGAGAAAGGTGCTCACAGCGACGTCTGCTTCCAAAAAACTCTTACTATTATTCAAGTCGATCCACGTCAATTAAGTTCAAAAACAGCAACAACACCAGAAATCGTAAAAAATACAGGATATCTTAGTGGAAAATTGTCGAGTGATAGAAAGAGATTTAGTAGAAGCCCTAGACATCTCATGGGGCAGTGTAAGAAATTATTTGAAATATTTTGACTGAAGTATTGGAGTCCGCCGTAGCCAAATGGTTTGGTGCGTGACTACTATTCGGAAGTGCTTAAGTTCGAAACCGCGGCCATGAAACACCAAAGATAAAGAATACTTCCTGGTAAAAAAACTGCTTTTCAGAGACGGCATGAAACTGTTAGCCTTTCCCTTTATGGAAAAACATCAAGACGCACACCACAAATAGGAGTAGGAACTCAGCCAAATACCCAAAAAGGGTGTGAGGCCAATTATTATTATTAAGTACGAATATGAATATTGGAAGAATGAGTAGGATAATAAGGGATTTGTAAATTTACTTGCTTTGCATAAGTGAATGAACCTCTAAGCACTTTATATGTTATGTCAGGTCCGGTTACGAGTGTGTGTACTTTAAAGAAAGTTTTCTATAAATAAGCCTGTACAATACATCTTATACAATATCTGGCACGTTGAACAGCTTTTCGTTCGTGTGCTTTGTAAGCTGTGTAGAATAATATTACAACACTCTTTAGTTGTTATTGGCATACATATATCACACATATACGTATGTATGTAAAATTGTGATCATATTGTGCAAACGCACATATGTATGTGACTACCGAAGTATCACTCGGGCAAAACATATCGCAACAATTGTGAACAAGAGCCTTTGGCAATATTTTTTCACTGCCTCCAATCGTATGTCATTAATCATTTAAATGTATCTCAGAATATTGACTATCTGGCCGATAGAGTGTCTGGCTTGGTACATTCAAGCATTATATAATTACGTAGATATGTAGGCACAAAAAATGGAGTACATACAGTGGGTCACATAATTGATCACACTTTAAACTTCTATTAATTCTGTGTTATTAACGACATTTTCGAAATTCATTTTAACATCCAAAAGGCCTGAACGGAATCGTTGAAATCAAAATTGCACGCAACTGGCTGTATGGGCATCATCAGCCTGGCATGCATTTTCGCCTTTAACCCTTTCGCTACTGCTGGGACACTGATATCCCACAGCATGTTCACTTCACCCTGAAACTTGCAATTTTCATAGGAAACTCAACCAAAATGTCCTAATCAGTAGCTGCGAACAATACTTACAATTTACCGTTATCCGCATTCCACACTGTTTCAATCGTGTTTAGTTTTGATCAGTTGTTTGTGAGCAGTCGCTAATATTGCATCAAATTTACGCGTAATTTTGGTGAAATAATACGTATTTTTATAAGAAGTGTTCTACGAAAGCTTAAAAAACTTCGAAATAAGTTATTTACAAAGTTTACAAAATCAAAGGAGCAGTTGTCCCATAACAATTGTAAGAAGTGCCTGAAAAACTTCAATTGCTTAAATAAATTTCTTCGCAATAATTAAATTCTAAGTATTAAAGAGAGTATTAAATCTAGTCCTAAGACTTTTTGGCACTACAATAAATCTTAGAAACCCTGTAGCAGTGTTTCATCTACTATTTGCCGTGGTAGTAAATCTGCTAACACGCCATAAGAAGCAGTTAATCTTTTTGCAGAATTTTTCCAATCTACTTTTGTTCAGAATGATAGTGATTTAGATTCTTACTGTTTTTTAAATCTTTCTTCAAATCAATCTTGAACTCTGAATTTGGACAGCTAAGTCTTTCAGATTTTTCGGCGACCGCCGTAGCCGATTAGATTGGGGTGTGACTACCATTCGGAAGTCAGAGAGAACGTAGGTTCGAACCTCGGCGAAAGACAAAAATGAAGCAAAAGTTTTTTCTAATAGCAGTCGTCCCTCGGCAGGCATTGCAAACCTTCGAGTGTATTTCTGATATGAAAAAGCTCCTCATAAAAAAGTCGGAGTCGGCTTGTAACTGTGAGCCCATCAATTTGTGGAATAACACCAAGACGCACACCACAAATAAGAGGAGGAGCTCGGCCAAACACCCAATAAGGGTTGATGATATTAAACATGGAATTTAATGCTTGAAATTCTCCTCATAGACTGATATCGATGTGCTTTCTGTAATATTTGTAAAGAAATAATTTCAGATATGTCATTCTCTTCCGAAATTTTCCACGATTACTGAAAACTAAGAAGTATATTCCCAATGTTTGAAGGCGACAGTAAGAATGAAGTAAGTAATGATCAACTACCAAAAGCCTAATTTCGTACCAGCAGCATGGATCGTCGGACGATCTAATCGCCGTCTGTCTAATTTCGCCGTTTTTAGTGAATATTGCATTAGAGCCTTATACCCTTAGAGCAAGTCGACTGCGTGGCTTTCTCGAAAGAGTCGGTCACAACTTTTTATTATATTGTATAAATGATCTTCGCTTGCATTTCAGGCTGTTTTCCTGCAGTGGGTGAAATCCTATTTAAGCAGAAGGCTTTGTGTGGCCACAATTGATGTTATATCCGCTGAAACATTCATTGTCTGCTCTGGAGTGTCTCAGAGAAGTGCTTTACTGGACTTTGGACTTTCATTTGTGGAGGTATGTACGGCTTAAATGTTTTGTGGATAAACCTGCTTCGAATGAGACATTCAAGGAGACATTCAGCAGATACCGATCGAAGTCCACCAGCGAATCATTAAACATTTTTGTTTAGGGATGGACGAAATACAGCGCAGTGGCGGCCAACATTAGAAAAGGATTATCTGTATGAACTAAATGCCATGAATGGTTCTAAAAAAAAATAATAAAGATTGCCCAATCAATTTGAATTCTTGTTATTTTTTTCAATTCAAAATCCGATACCTCTTAATTGATCAAGCTTTGCATAAAAGCATTTGTAACTAAAATATTTTAATTAAATTTGACCGCTTAATTAATGTTTTCAAATGTATTTTGTTCTATTGACAGTTAACTAAACTAAGCAGGACCTAGGATGTGCGTATAAGTAAACTCGTACACACATAAAGTTTATTGAAATATTATTAATTACTGTTAAACATAGGATAGCGTGGTATTTTTCGTGAGTCACTGTATGTACATACATATGTAAGTGCTTAGAAAAAATAAAACAATAATTGAAATTATTGTTGTTGAACAAAGCGGAACTCATTTGCAACACCAACGCCACTTCAGTTCGCAACAAAGCCCCTAATCAATGATTTGTATTTTATTACAGTTTAACCCGCAATATTGCATAGGAAACCCAAAGGCATAGAAAAATCTAGTCAATTAGCAACAAGAGCAAAAGAAACTGAAACCATTAAGAGACACCAACGCAGACAAAACGCGCACAACTGCTACACATCGAAATTACAAAAGTCCAATGCAAAGTACTGAAAATCCTATAAGGCAGATTTGTCTTTTTTGCAGAATATTTGTTTTTCTTTTTTACAATATTTATTTTATTTTGACAAGTTTTCATAACTTATGCTGTTAAACTTCTTACTTCCTAGCTGTCTCACAAGTTTTGCATAGATCGCAAACTTCAGTGCATGTATGATATATGTGCGTGTGCATGCCATATATGTGTGTATATATGTGTATGCATATATCCGAGTTGCACAGCTCTGGTTTGCATTTGCAAGAATAGGTGCATAATATTATATACTCATACATACATATGTATTTAACTTTGAAAATATGTATGTTATTTAGATAAGTGCATGTATGTATTTTTCTAAAGCGCCCAAAATTTGAAATTAAATAAGCAGTTGAAATTGGTACTGCCAAATTGTTGTTTCTCATTCTCATAGGCGTTCGGTGCGCGGTGGCGCTTGTGCGATGAATCGTACTGACAATGGGCGTAACTCTTTGCATATCTGCGAAGAAATAAGAGCCGATAACATCGCCAAACGAAATTTGACAACTAAAGGTGACATTTTCGGAGTATAGAAGCACCTGGCGTATGATTTTCATCCCCAACGTTTGGCAAACAGAGTACTGATACTACATTTAAATTGAATTGTGCAGTACTCGTATGTATGTAAATTATTACCAAAATGATTAGACTGAATAACTGTAGACGTAGTTTTTGAAAAAAGCTTCGAAATTACTGCTAATAGAGGTAGTGGTCTGCAAGAGGTCACTTCGTTGGGTGATTTACCAGGCTTAGGTAGTATGGTAACTTCAGTGAATTTTCTATATACAGGCTCCTACCTAAAGCATTTGTTGAATAAACTGGAATTTGTTAAATAAACTGATCAAATATATAAATCTTCGCTGAAGATGTCAAGCTATTTTTGAATATGCGATATTTGACTGATGGCAGTGATCTTCAAGATGATTTAATAATTTTCATGCATTGTGCGCAATGAATAGTTCATATTTCAATCACCAAAGTGCTGTGTAGTTATAAAGGGTGATCAAAGAGGTATTGGATCTTAAATTTAAATAAAATAAAAAAAATTCAAAATGGGTTGGTGCGCGACTACTATTCGGAATTCACAGAAAGAACGTTGGTTCGAATCTCAGTGAAATACCAATATTAAGAAAAACATTTTTCTAACAGCGGTCGCTCCTCGGCAGGCAATGGCAAACCTCCGAGTGTATTTCTGCCATGAAAAAGCTCCTCATAAAAATATCTGCCGTTCGGATTTGGCTTGGAACTGTAGGTCCCTCCATTTGTGAAACAATATCAAGACGCATCCCACAAATAGGAGGAGGAGCTCGGCCAAACACCCAAAATGGGTTTACGCGCCAATTATATATAACAGGTGGCGCTAAAGTAATCCTCCTATCAGAAAATGCTATAAATTTTGCCATTGGCCCCTAATGTCAGTTCTGTTTTGACATTTGTGTAGTAAACACATGCGAAATACACGTTAATAAACAATGTTATGCTACGCTGCTCCCGAGCGTGGAATATTGCTGACTATTTATTTGACCAATAATCGGTGGGTGACTTTCGTGAATTTCGTCGCAGATTTCCTCGCCGTCCAACGCCTACTGGTGAAACACTGCGACGTTTAGCCGCTTGCCTCGAAGAGACTGGCACAACACGAGATGCTGCCAGGCATGGCAGACCCCGGAGTAGCCGTTCCGCAGAGAATATTACTGCTGTAGCCGAGGATGTCATGGAAGCGCCGACGACATCGACCAGACGACGTGCCACGCAAATAGGTATCAGTCGACGGTCTTTACAGCGAGTTTTGGTACAAGATTTGAAGATGTTTCCGTACAAAGTCTAGACGGTGCATCAGCTGTTAGCTGCTGACCGCCAATCGCGTCTAACATACGCTCAAGGCATCCTTAATCACCACCAAGAGGAAGATGATTTTTCATCAAAAATAATCATGAGTGATGAGGCTCATTTCCATCTTAGCGGGTACGTAAATAAGCAAAATTTACGCTTCTGGGGCACTGAAAATCCGCGTGTAAACCACGAAGAGCCATTACACCCGCTCAAAGTCACTGTATGGTGTGCTGTTTTCGCTGGAGGAGTCATCGGGCCTTTTTTCTTCGAAGGCGTCGCGGGCCAAACGGTTACTGTGAATGGTGAGCGCTACAGAGCAATGATTAACGAGTTCTTTTTGCTGCAACTTGATGAATTGGGATTGGAAAACATGTGGTTCCAACAGGACGGTGCCACAACCGATATGCTGAAGGATGTATTTCCCGGGCGCCTAATCTCCCGTTTTGGCGATTTGCACTGGCCGGCAAAATCGCCTCGGATCGACTTCTTTTTGTGGGGCTTTTTGAAGTCGCGGGCTTATGTCAACAAGCCCCAGACTCTTGCAGCTCTTAAAGACAATATCCGCCAAGAATGTGAGGACCTATCGCCGGAAGTTTTGGCCAAAGTGATGGAAAATGCCATAAAAAGGGCTCAAATGGCAATCAACTGTGGCGGCGGTCATTTACATGACATCATATTCTCGACTTGATGTAAAAAATATTAAAAGACCAAATAAAAATAATCCACAAGAAGAATCAAAGTTTTTCCTTTTTTTTTTAATTACAGCCAAAAAACATCGCAAGGTTACTTTTGCGCCACCTTGTATATGTATATATTTAGAACTTACATTCTGGCTTTAATTTCTGGTATCAAAAAGTCGTTTGTCATGGTGCGATAGCAGTCGTCATGCACTGTTGCATTGGCGCTAGCCTCGTCTCTGAAGAAATATGGGCCGATGATTGATCCTGCCTATAGGCTGCGCCAAACGGTGGTTTTCAATGGATGTTATGGCTTTGGATTGCTCTTCAGCGCAAATACGGCAATTTTAGTAGTCTCACTGCTGACCACCTTAAGTTGGCCTGAGCGCGCGATGAACACTTTTCACAGAGCGTCGATTTTCGTAACAGAATTATGCGATTTGTGGACGTTGTTGAGGCGTAAGTCTTTTCATGATGAATACTTCAATGAATACTGAAAAAAAGTATGTACTTAGTTTGATAGGAAAAAATACCTCCAATCTGATCTGAAAACTAGTCCATTTAACCTTACGAACGGAGCCCAGGACTACACATTTGGGAATATAGGAATAGACATGGCTACATATTTGGAAAAGCTTTTGTCCTTGCAAAATCTTTCGGTTAGGAGATCTTAATTCTTCTGTGATTTTTATCTACAATATAATTAATGGGAAAATTGATTCCAGAGAAACTCTTGAATTGTTTAACACGTTCACGCCGGCGCTGTTATTCATGGTCTTCGCCTACAGACGGCAATGTTTACATCTTTTCGCTCTATCGGATGGGAGCGATTTCAGGTCGTAAAACGAAATTTATTCGTAAGGGTAGTCGTTTATGGCATCTCATCTCATAGGTACCGTCTAATAAAGTACCATTGGTGGTAGGCGCTGCCAGATGGTGCAATTTTGTGCGGGCCACCGGTGGTACGCGCCGGCGTGAATGTGTTAATTTCCACTACTCTGAATGCGAATTTAGGCAGGTGCGGCTCTTTGCGGTTGCGGTGCATAAATCTAACTACGCATTAATGAGCCGTTATAAAGATGTATTCGACCTTGATATGCTTCTTCTGAAGTTGTAGACATCAATTTAAAATTATATAACTTGAATTGAATTTATTTAAGGTACTTAATTAATCAAGTAGCCTCAGTCAGATCTCTGCAGACGAATTAATAATAATAAGAGCAGTAATAACAATAGCAACGAATTGCAAATCAATTTTTTTTACCACATTTATTTACAAAAAATAAGCTGCACTCAACTGCATTTGCATACGAGTATTCTTATATACAAAATTTATGAAGATGAAAACCAACAATCGACAACTGGCAGGTACTAGAACTGTGGCGCCACTTACTCACTGCCACTTTGTGTGCTTGTGTGTGTGTATATGTGTACATATATTAAGGACCAATTTCAGTCCAACTCTGACAACCACTCTACCACCAACCGCCCGAGTGCGAGCTAAGCAAGGACGGCAATGCGAGAGTTTTGTAGATCGGAGCAGCATGCAACACCGGCGCTGTGTAAGTGGTCTTAACAACCGGTGCGAGAATTGGCTCTACGGCAATGGCAGAGCTGTGCACAATCGATGAACTTTGATGGGATACGGCCGTTGGATAGCTCTTCACCACAGCGCCAACGTTGGCCAAAACAGGCTCGTGGATGACAGTTGCTGGAGCTGAGTAGAGCAGTGGAGCGTGCGGCAAGTAACCAGGACGTGCAGCGGCTATGGCGAGCAAGGCAGACAACATGAACTGCGTGGAAAAAGGCGGAGAAAAGTAAGAAATATGTGTCATAGATGCATGCATGTATGTATGTATGTATGTATGTATGTATGTACAAACACGTAAAAGGATACTTACATACATACATACGTATGTATGTATGTATTTGTGATAAGCACATACAATTTCATAGAAAACCCTAAACGCTGCACTACTTACCAACTTCAGCATTTTGATAATCCTTTTCTTAGTTGACTTTTGATGGCAAATTTGAGGTCTATGCAGCAGTGAATTACTTTTCTGACTGTTGATTGTTGCTGACCAATGGCTGCTCTTTTATACTATCCAAGTAATTCAGCAAATTTCCACCGAAAACACCGACATTTGAATAGAAATAAAACCTCATTGCATACATAAGCGCAGAAGAGGAAAATCAGCAAGAAAAACAAACAATTCAAAATAAGCAAGAAACAAATTTTAATAACAAAAACACCCGCCATGAAAAATGCCGCGTTGATCGCATTTTCGTTAGTGGCAAAGCATTGTTGTAAATTAAGTTTGACCGAATAGTGCAAAGTGGTATGTCAGGTCGGTGGGTTGGTTGGTTGGTGGGCTGATCGTCTGGTTGTTGGTTGTGTTTGGCTTTTGGCAGCGTTGCCTGCATTGAGAAAATGTGTGTCATATGGAAACTAAATTGCAGCAATAAAAAACCATTTAAATAGAAATACTCTCGTTTTCGTTTTTCCACAATCCACCCGAAAACTCGGCATAGCAGACGGCTATTAACCGTTACACGCGTCGATGTCGGCTTCGCCAATCATACAATTTTATAGTGACATAGTAAACTGCAAAAACCAGTGTTTTTTCTGCCACAATAAGCCGTTGTCATGCTGTGGTAACAAATACAAATTACTCTGGCTTCACTTTTAAACATAAACATACATACATACATGCCAACATATGTGTACATACATTCTTCTGCATAAAAGTTTACTTTTTTACATTTGAAATATTTTTCCTCAAGCAGCTACTGAGCGCCCATTAAAGTAGTTGCGATTGCATCACGCACATGCTTGAGTAGTTACATACCTGCATACATACCACATAGCTACATATAAACATCTTTATGCTCCTTGCTAGTGGCATGTTTGAGTTTTTTATACCCCCCAGCACTTGTGCACAAGGGTATTATAATTTTGTTCATATTACGGTTGTATCGGCATAAGGGAATCGACACAGGTACAGACAAATGTGTGCATACGGACACATGCATCAAAATGCTCACATTGATGAGAGTAGTCAACGGATCCATATTTGTTCGTCCGTCCGTGCGTGAGCACAGTACCTCGAGCAAAATTTAATACAGTGAAGACGGTTAAGTAAATCTTCAAATTTTGGTACTTTTTTATGATTTATTTTTAAACTATTCCACAATTTATTAAAACTAAGGGTAGATTCACACTATGGTGCCGATCACGGTTCGTTCTCGGTCTAGTCTCGGTTCGGTAAAATCTTTCGACATCTACATTTGTGTTCTTA
This sequence comes from Anastrepha fraterculus, assembly GCA_037575425.1. Classification (NCBI taxonomy): domain Eukaryota; kingdom Metazoa; phylum Arthropoda; class Insecta; order Diptera; family Tephritidae; genus Anastrepha; species Anastrepha fraterculus. The sequence continues at coordinate 132,414 of JAYXIM010026125.1, forward strand.
CATCGGTCCAGTCGCGATTCATCGTTCGTCGCACACACACACACTATCAGTACAAGTCGCGGCCAGTTCGATCACGCTCCAGCAAAATATTCTTCGAGCTTGATCGATGCTGGAGTGTGACTGTACCGAAACTTGAACAGCACGGATAGTGTGAATACAGTCATTGTTTTTCGTTTGTGAATATTTTACCGGACCGAGACTGGACCGAGAGCGGACCGTGATCGGCATCATAGTGTGAATCCGGCCTAAAGGTTAGGTTAGGTTAGGTTAGACAGGTTACTAGTACATGTCTAAGGCAAGGCACTCGGTTGCTCTAAGGCTCATTGTGATACCTGCAACTTTGCCTAACCACTGAGCTCTTTTTAAGAAGGTAACTAGTCCATCCAGTGAGAAATTTTGCAAATTTCTTCTTCAAAGAAATAATCGCCAAGATATTTGGCAGGGCTTCTTTGAAGTGCAGAACATTCACAAGGGAGGCGCTGTACCGACTCAATTTTTTGTTCATCCTCACAACTCCTGCAGAAGTCATTATGAGCTCATTGTACTGGATAGGGTGCAATAGTGCAGTGATCCGTTATAACAACTGAGAGGACGCTGTTAGTTGATTTAGGGAATCCAAGTAGACATTTTGTCCTGTTAAGATTCAGTATTGGCTAGAGCGCTTTGGTGAACCTGCAGTTAGTAGTCAGGGACTACCTTTTATTGGTTTCCGCGTTTACGCTCAAGTCAATCGCTGTGTATCGTTCATTTAGAGTAATGCTTATGCCCGCTACCACTCGCTGAGGGTCCAGCTCAGAGCTGTTTCTTGCACACTCAGCCGCTCTCTGATTTCCATTCACTACAGAGTGACCGAGGATCTAAAACAGTGTGGGGTTGTGTGGTTGGGTAAGCGAAAGCGACCTCCTGCATTCTTTAACACATCTTGAATTGATGCGCACTAGCCCACTGCCTTGAGCGCTGTTTGACTATCAACAAATATGGTAAGGTTTGTCGGAGGTAAGTCTATTAGGTGTCTAAAGGTTCATACTACATAAATAATTCAGCAAAACTCTAAAATATTTGTTACTTTTCGTATAAACTTAGAAATATGTATTAAAAAAAATCAAAATTCAGTGCTCCCAAAAATATTTTGCTTTTGATAAGTAGTTATTGTTGAGGTAGGGTTTTTGTTTTAAGTAGCGTTTTTTTTTTGTTTTAGGTTGCCTTTGCACTTACATCGACCGTCGTCTACTACGTTGAGTGGTATAACCACTATAACAATTCCTCTTCCTCTTCTGGGAGAACTCCCTTCCCGGAACTACTTTTTGCATTACTTCGGGAGTCCCACCATGCAGTGGACGAGTACTATTCACCCTCATCCGGGCCCATCATACTTGTAGCCAGCTGCCTGCTATAGGCTCGTCTTTTTATGTATCTGTCTGTGTATCTATTGTGCGTTTGTGTCTATTGACTATAATTGGTTCCTGCGACCAGGGTTCTCTCCTTTTGACATGTGCAGGTTTTATGTCAGCGATAGTCTCAATTGCTTCACGTTTTGAAGCAAAAGGCAAATCGGGAGGATGCGATATCAAATGTGTTAGTACCAACTTGTTTCCGTCTGATATCGTCATGAGTCAAGCAGTTAGTGCCGCCTTACTTATGAGTTCCTATCCCTCAGCCACCCACTCCGCATATCGGAAGTACTGCATTATTTTTGCTGAATAGGTGTTAACAACATTCCAGTTATTGATTGATGTAGGCATGGCTGGTATCAGATTAGTCACCTGCAACGGGTGTCCAAGAAGCAGGTCCAGTGTTTGACGTTCGTCTCGAAAACGGTCACATTGGAAAATAGCATGCAGTGTGGGCAGTAGGGGTTGTCTACCAGCTTAAAAGTAGTGACTACTATATGTAAGTATGTAAGTGGATGCACAAGCTATTTAATATTTCGTATGCTAACCTTTATTTTGGAAACAGCCTCTCGCCTCTAAATGTCTTGACATATATTTAACCAACTGTCGCCGCAGTTTGGCTGCTCATTCCCTGAGCAAAACTGCTTTAAGGTCACTTTTTATTAAAATTGTGTCCTCCCTTTATCTTCTAGACAGACCTAAATATTTTCTTTAGTGTTTATGTCAGTCCTTTGGAGAGGTATGTGCAAACGATTTGTGTTTGTGCTTGGGTTTAAAATAAAAACTCGTTCCTTGACATACCCATTTTCTTCGCACTGGAATGTAATTTTCTTTGAGAATGGACAAATAAGGATGCTTATCCATTGTGCCATGTAAAAAAATTATTTTTGATTAATCTGACATACAACCCTGAAGCATGGCAAAACCTCTGACGTGCCTAACAGTGGATTTAAGGTTTTTGATTCGCAACTCTTCATTTAATCTCAGCCTACCAAAAGGCGACCATTCGATAAAAAAATGTTATACCCATTTTTTTCACTAAAGGACGTTCACATAAGCAGTGATCAGCAATAAATCCACAAAAATTAATCTTCGTTGCCGTATGGCAATCGGCTGTCAAGACTGTTTTGGAAGGTTTTTCCCATATTGCTTTGGTGGCATATTTTATTGTTTTTGGTTTGTTTAGTTAATATTAAAGGCAAACAGAGGCAATAGCTAATTTAATTGCGCGATTTGCTTCTAGTAATAGAGAGTTGGAGTAAATCCGTAAACGACGTCTAGTGAGGTTAGAAAAAAATTATGCGAAATTCGATATTACATTTTATAATAAGCAATAACAGATCAAAGCGTCTATGGACATCAGCTTTTTTGTGGTATGACTGCGTATATAATAATATCTAGCAAATTTTTTTTTAGAATTATGTATACAAACCTTTTTTCTTTGGCGGCTTCCATTTTATTTAGTTTTTACTTTTACGGTTCTCCTAACATTTCCAATCATAATTATCGATAACAGAGAGTTGTATGGGAAAAAGTATGGATATAATCTTAAATTATTTTATAATCTCGGAATCCGGGAGAGAATTTTCGTATGGGTAATCTCGCTTTTTAATTACGGATTGGGAGTTAAATATGAAAAAGTGGATAATCTAGTTATATGTGAACATAATTAAGGGTGGTTTACAAAACTCAAAATTTTATTTTATAGTTGTGGGTGAATAAACATCGGTTGATAATCACGCCCACTCCCCATACAATGTTAATTTTCAACAAAGGGGGAAATACTTAATATACATATCTGTTATAAATTAAAGTAGTCCAAAGTGTCGAAAAAAAAATATATAACTGAAATCAAATGTTGGAAAACGTTCGGTGTCACTCCCACTTCGATGTCACTCCCACTTAAATGCCTGCATCTCGATGACGTCTTAATAAACTTCGCCTGAACTTAGTATACGAATTGCACCTACCTCATTTAGATCGGAAATAAATGGGCCGACCCCAACTAAGAGGTCATGGCGAGGACGAAGAAGAGAAAGTTGTTGTCCACGTTCTTTCTTTATGTATTAAAACTAAATCTCCATTCATCTTTTTGTTGTCAGAAGCTATTAAATAAAAAAATAAATAATTGGCGCGTACACTTCTGTTAGGTGTTTGGCCGAGCTCCTCCTCCTATTTGTGGTGTGCGTTTTGATGTTGTTCCACAAATGGAGGGACCTACAGTTTCAAGCCGACTCCGAACGGCAAATATTTTTATGAGGAGCTTTTTCTTGGCAGAAATACACTCGGAGGTTTGCCATTGCCTGCCGAGGGGCGACCGCTATTAGAAAAATGTTTTTATAAATTTTGCTTTCACCGAGATTCGAACCAACGACCTCTCTGTGAATTCCGAATAGTATCACGCACCAACCCATTCGGCTACGGCGGCCGTCAGAAGCTATTACTCTCATATTTTATGAGTTTGTTTGATCACAAAAACTAATAGCCAGCCCAAATTAAATGTTCCTAATGTGTGCTGGTATATAAAGTTCGGTCCGGGCCGAATTTAGCTTTCCTTACTTGCTGTACTTAGTTTTTATTGCAGTTTTTAACTGCCGTGTCTGCCTCACCGACAGTCTATAGCTACATCAGGCTTGACCGTGAAAATCAATGCATTCGCATTTGTTTATTTTTACTTTTATGTTGTTATTTTTTGTTGTTATTTTTCAGCCACTTTCGGTTAATGTAACGGTTTGCCACAAGACGCAACCATTTATTTGATGTTTGGCTTATGTGTTTTTGTATTTTTTTTTACTTTTTGTGGCGTCAGTTGGTTTTTTGTGCGCTCCGATCCGAAATTACACACGCGTTGGAACTATTTCAAGTTCATGTTCACGCGTCGTGCGTGTACGCAATAACTTGACTTACTAAATAACTGCCGCACTATTCAATGTGGTGCCACAAACCGGAATTTTGCTGGCATGTTGACTTTTATATTTCAGTGCAAGTTGCATTTGAAAAATATTACTCAATAAGTGGTCAGGCTGCATATGCGTTTTTGATGAATCGTAGCTACAGTTCTAATAATAGTGCGGAAGGTCTGTGATTGCAGGTTTTTGGTGGTTTAGTTATGCTGCTGTGAACTTATAAGTTGATAATAGTGAACGTGATGTACTTGTATATTTAGGCTGTGTGATTTTATGCGCTATTTTGTGATGTGAATGCTATTTGATATTTTGATGAGATATATTCCAGAGTGATGACACTTGATGAGATGTCATGTGACTCGATGTTAAATAATTTGATATTATATGAGATGGCTTGATGTGAATTAACTCCGTGCAGTGTGATAGGTGAGATATGGTATATGTAGTGCGAAGTGATGTCATCTGATGAAATGTGAAACGACTAAACGACCAAACAAACGACTAAAAACAATTCTTTGGCTATCCAACTCAGTAACCCGATCAATTCCTACGGGAACGATCCGTATCCTTTTTGTGGGTGCAAGATACAAAACTTCCGTTTTTGTAGTACTAATAAATATAATTACATGGGGATGTACTCTTCACAGTATGGCTATTTGAAACATAATAGCTTTCAAGAATAAGCATTAATAGAAGTCAAAGGACCTATAAATAAACATAATTTAAAGAGAACGATATTTAAACAGAGAATCGGCGTAATATAGTTTTTTAAGAGCTGATTAAGGGGGGCCTCTTATCAGTGGTCTCAAAAAAAGGTGTTTTTTCTTAATTTTTTTTCGAGGCGAAAAAAGCGACACACAGGAATAATCTTTTGCATTTGTTTGAAGGCATGATTGAAGAGTAATAAACAATTTTTTAACGTAAATAAAAAAACAAAATGGCGGACATATGAGGGATCTCGCACAGCTTCTCGTTGCGCACTAGTAAAACGGCGTGTAAGATTGCGGTCGTAGTTTTCACCTGAAATACAAAAGAAAAATATTGCCTTATTCAGAAGGCTTTCCCGCATATAACAGACCACTCTTGTATAAAAATATGAAAAAATGATCACACAATTAATTATTGAAAAAAGTGCTTTTTCCACTTTTTTTCAAAAAGGTGTTAAATAACATTAAAAATGAATTTGTTTTTGTATTTTGTTAGTTAATTATTATGTTTTTTTTTTATCTTTATATCGATTAACGGTTTGAAACGATAACTTTCGTCGTTTTTTTTATTCTTACACGCCATTTTCAAAAACATGGTTTTGAGAAAACGTGTTTCAAAGTTTTCAGAAGGTAGACAGTATACTCACACGAGGGACGCTACACAGGCCTGTAACTCCGAAATCACTTTGAATTCCGCTATAAAATTTTAAGGGCATATTCTCTTATAAAATATATATCGATTGCAGTAAAACAATAATCGATTGTTTGAAGTCGACTAATAAGAGGCTTCCCTTAATTTAATCAACTCAAATAATTTATGCCTAATGGCGTATGTAGTATTAATTTTTGTTTTGCAAATGATCTCCTGAAACGAAAATCATTCCTAATTTACTTCATATAACTTCATGTTTATGTAGGCATTCATTTGTCAGTGCTGCCGATTACGGAACACAGTGAGACCAAATTAACGACGAAAAACACAACAAACAAAACATAACATAAATTAAACCAGATCCCTATCAGTATCACATCGTTGTTGTCGCATTTAGAGACATAGATTAATTTGAGATTTGCACTTCGACCTCATAGCCTTTTGTACCCTCTACTCATCACAGTACCTCATCGGGACCCAATTACCTTATTAAATTTAAGATAGAGCTGTCTTGCATTGGGCGTATGTGCCTTTCTTCTGGTAGCAATCTGCCGCGATTTTTCAATCATCTCCACCCTTTAGCGTCACATGCAAGGAGAAGGTGCATTGGAGTCTCCTGGGATTGGTGGCAAAAACGATAAGAATCAGTGGCCCATGTCCCGATCATGTGTAAATGACCGCACAGTCTTTCGTGGCCTTTGAGAATGCCCGTGCGCATTCCCAAATTTATGCTTGGGGAGGGTTTTGAGTTTTCTAAAGATCTGTTGGTAGTACCACCAGTAAGGATTTCGCTAACCTCCCTTAGCTCTTCACTCCTAAGCTTCTCTTTAATCTACGTGCTGTGCCATAGCAAGGAAGGGCTCGGTCCTATTAATGACGAGGCCGTAGCCTCTTTTGGGAATGCGTCCGCTACTTCCTTCCCAGTTATACCCCTGTGTCCTGGGACCCATATTAGCTGGAACGCTAGAAACGCACAATTGCAGTTGCTAACAGATTCAGTTTCTCAATACGCTGAAGAACCAGTGAGGACTTAATATCACGGGATAACAGAAACTTGAGTGTGGCCTGGCTGTCGGCCATTCCGGAAATAAATCCCTGTCTAAGTTTATCTCTGGACACAGACACATGGCATACGCCACCGCTGGGGAGATGCCTGGGAAACTACCCATCGGCACAGAACATTTGGTTCTGGGGCCATATATTCCAGCGCCTATGTCTTCTAATGTCTTCGAGCCATCTGTGTAACAGTGCAGATACTACTCCTATAGTTTCTTTCCAAATGCAAGTGTACTCCAGATCACTCTGCCATCCAGTTGAATGCTGAACTTCTTTTCGAATTTGATGACTTCTGTGATATCATCTCTGGGTAGCTGGGTAAGTGGGAGCTGCAGTCTTCCCAATTCCAGGTTTTTAGATGACGTCACTGTTGTTGCATTTACGGGCGATATTTTTATACGCCTGACTTTTGCGCCCGTTTTGGTACTGCATCTCCTATATAGGTCAAAGCAGAAAGTGTGGTTGCTTTAGTGGCCGCCAAAGTAAAGATGCCTGTGGTGTTGTGCGCTGGGCTTGCACCCGTACCCGCGCTTACCCCCTTTTTGAGTGTTTGGCCGAGCTCCTCCTCCTATTTGTGGTGTGCGGTCCTCAAATGGAAGGAGATTCGTACCTACATTTTCTTCGAATTCCAAATGGTAGTCACGCACCAGCCCATTCAGCTACGGTGGCCGCCGTACTTATACAACCCGCTTTACTTGTACAAAAAAATTCCAATGAAAACAACAACAAAGTGTCGAATTAAACAGACATCTAGTAGATTCGCTACCCAATTCTTAGATCTGCTATCAAACAGCACTGCTCGGCGAGGCGGCGTAGGTGAGCAATAGAGGCACATTGCTCGCATTTTGCGTAGCGCCACCGAAGTAAACTTCGGATTACGGCGAGCACAGTTAAAACAACTGGTACGACGAGGAGACCACGCTACCGAAGAAAAATGCTACGCTGAAAGAAGCTGGATAAAGAAGCAAAGGGGATGGGTCTGGTTTTGATCGAGAGCAAGAAGGAGTAACTCCTGACATCAAACAAGCAGTTTGATGCCCGTCCTAATGTATGGAGCACGAGTTTAGACGAAGACAACATCCGATGAAGCGCAATTTGAGTGCTTGAGAGAAAACTTGTGGGCAAGATCTTTAAATGTTAGAGCATTGGTTATACCGAATATAGCTGAAGATGGAATAACGAGCTGTATAAGCTCGCCGGTGGCATAGACATAGTGCATCTAATAAAGGTCCAGCGGCTCCACTGGCTTGGTCATGTCATGGATGCGAACGCTCCGGCTCTCAACGTATTCGAAGCCGCGTCTGTTGGTGGTAGCAAAGTCAGGGGTAGGACTCGTTTGGGTATAACGAATAAATGCAGACATTTTTCTAATAGCGGTCGCCCCTCGACAGGCAATGGCAAACCTCCGAGTGTATTTCTGCCATGAAAAAGCTCCTCATAAAAAATGTCTGCCGTTCGGAGTCGGTAAAACTGTAGGTCCCTCCATTTGTGGAACAATATCAAGACGCACACCACAAATAGGAGGAGGAGCTCGGCCAAACACCCAAAAAGGGTGTACCCGCCAATTATATATATATATATAAGGCGATGCGTGGAAAGATCAGGTGTACTTTCTCACATACGAGCATTGCAAAAGAAAGAAAGGATTAATTTAGAGACTGACTCACTACTGGTCACAAACATTGATATATTAAAGGTGATTTATTTGATTCAAGTAGAGCGATTGATACTGGATTTGAGATACGACAGGGAGCCTTATATTTTGGCCAAAGAGAGCCGATGATTTAATGGTACCAATTCCTAAATTTGTATTTCCTAAACATTTCTAAGAATATTATTTTAATAGCTTTTTTAATGTTTTTTTAACTATTAATTTAATTTTCTATTTTATAGTCTTAAGAAATGAGGTACATTTTTGATATTTTCAAGACAAAACAAAAAAAAAAAAACATTTCACATCCAGCAACATATCCAAGATTTCATTCAATACTCGTCTACACTATAATACTCGTATATTGGAAATTTACCACGCCTTCAGAAACACTGGTGCAGCGACGGTCTTCACAATGGGTGCAGTGTAGGTATGCACAACTGGAGCAGCAGCTACATAGCTGGTCTTGATAACTGGTGCAACAATTGGTTCAACGTAGTGCGCCGAGCTGTGCACAACCGATTGGCTTTGGTGGGAGATGGAGGTGGGAATGCTTTTCACCACAGCACCCACTTTGGTCAGAACGGGTTCGTGCACGGCAATGGCGGGCGCCGAGTACACTACTGGATGAGATTCGATGAAACCTGGAGCAGAAGCAGCTACGGCAAGGAGAGCAGACAACACCACCTGAAAATGGAAGGATGCAGCTATTTAGTTTGGAAGCGCTTATAATCACTTTCGTATGCCAACTTACCAACTTGAACATTTTGATAATAAGTTTTTTTAGAAGGTCTGTGTTGTGCTATGTGAGTTCACAAATTCAACTGATAACTTTTAAGAATGCACTTCAGCTTTTATATACCTAAAATGTGTGCAGCGTCAAAGATATTGAAATTTTTTTTTTTGGTTTTTGGTGTTTTTGTGGTTTTATTATTCAATTTAACTAGACCGCTTGGCTTGTTATATTTTGAATTGAAAGTGTAGTTTATTGATTCACTTCCACGATATAGCAAAATGCGTATAGTTACCAGGCAGTTGCAAATAATAATAAAAGAGCCTCAGAAAGGCCAAAGCTCTACTCAAACAGTAGCAGCAACGGTAATGAAGCAAACAGACGTCTTGTCATAAAGGAATATTTCAATTAGTTTTCGCGTTTTGTTTTGACGTATTTTTCTTCTTTTTTCTGCCACGGATTTTGTTTACAATTTTATGCTGACCTCCAACACGCATTCAAACTGCAAGTAATGCAGTAGTTAAAGTACTTATTTTGGGCTGAATGTAGTGATAAAATCTTTTAAAAGAGAAATAATGCAATAAAAACCATGTAAACACGACCAAATAGCGAGGCTGCTATTAAACCAATAAAAACGAATTACGAAGAAAATTAAAAATTGTGAACTTTTGAAAATTTCAATTATATTGTATTATCTTTTTTGGATGAATAAAGAGTGATGGCGGTACTTAAGCCTTGAGAATGTAAAAGTTTTGTAAATTTATAAACTTAAAAAATATGAGGGTGTTTCAAAAACTTGGCTGTTGTTGTTGAAATGGTTGAGTATTTCCATAGAAATAATCCTAATTAGTGACCAGCACCGTTTTACCTTTGACCGTTTAGTTTTGCTTCTCAGTCAGATCCATTTAGTGAGATCCAAGTATAGCAGCAAATTCTTTATCTCGATGTTTGAGATCCCATTAATTTGCTGTAAGAAAGGCTTACCGAAGGAGCGAAGTCGTGCCCTAGCTAGCCCTGGATATTCACATTAGTAGTGGACAATACTTTCCTTCACCCCTTCCGCTTGACAGCTTCTGCAAATGGGATTGAAGGGGAGATTGAGTCTAGCTGCATGATCGCCTGCTTTCCAATGACCTGTAAGAGTGATGCGTGAAATGTTTGGTCGAGTACATCCTACCAGGTGATTTGTCCTTTGGATTTTGTACGACGGCCATGTGATTTTTTGTTGTTGTACATGTAGTTAGTTGCTTCCATCTTCTTTCGGCTAAAGCATGATAGTCAGAAGCAATGGATGCTTTTATTGTGTTGAATAGGGAGAATGCCACCACCTCTGTTATGTCTAGTGTCGAACCTTTTCCTACTAGCTCATCCGCCGTATGTTCCTATGACCGGGAACCCATATCAGAGTAATTTCAAGCCAATGACTAAGTAATTCTAGTTCCTCTCTACACTGTAAGACTAGTTTGGATGAAATGGAGTTGGAGTCTAAGGCCTTGATAGCTACTTGACCGTCTGAAAAGATAGCTACTCCTGCACCAACTTCCTTGTAGAGTTTTAGTGATTTGCATGCTTCTCTGATCACTAAAAGTTCTGTCTGGAACACGCTGTCATATTCAAGAAGTCTAATTGGCTGAGATAGGTTGAGTAGGTGCGAATGGAAGCCAGCTTCTACACCACAGTTCATCTTAGAACCGTCAGTGTACCTATATTTCAATATCGTATCTTCCAATCACCTTCCATTTGTTCCATTCAGCTCTCGGTGGAAAACGTACCGTAAGGTCTTTTTTTTAAGTTAATGCTTAGTCTGTTTAGTGTGATATCTTTTTGAGCAGCGAAGGTCCCTGTAGGAGGATCTTGCTGGGCCCGTACGACCTTGTTGTCCAGCTTCCTATGTCTCTGAGTCTCACCGCGCTGCAAGTAGCGATTGTTTTTATATGTAGGTCTAATGGTAATAGATGAGTTAGTACGAGTACATTGAGCGCTTCAGTAGGACTGGTGCTAAGCGCTACTGTAGTTAAGATACACGCTGTTCTTTGTATCTTGTTCAGCTTGGTTTGGTTGTATTTCTTTTCTGCTGGCCACATATGTTAGTATTGGCCTTACAATGGGTGTGTAGGACCAATTGGATAGTTATGGTTGGATACCCCATTTTATAGCTAATATTCACTTGCACATGTAAATAGCCATATTCACTTTCTTTACCCTGTACTCTACGTTGGACTTCCAGCTGAGTTTGGGATCTAAGATAATACCTAGGTATTTTGCCTGTTGGGTTAACGTAAGACTAACGCCGTTTAGTTTTGGGGGATTAAGGTTTGATATCTCGGTTTTCTTATTGAATAGCATCAGTACAGTTTTGCTCGGGTTTACACTTAAACCACAGTCTGTGGCCCATTTGCTGAGTAATACTAAAAAACTTTAACCAAAACTTGGCTGAAGTGATATGAAAAGTGATATGGCATTAAAATTGGAAAATATTTTCCTATGAGAGTGAGTTCATGAAGTAGTAATTAAAGATGATGATGAAGATGTCTACAGTAATTTTAACCCCCGTCGGCCATTTTGAGCTATTTAATGAGCCCATGATTTCCTCTTGGAAAAGCTACATTTTCTTTCAGAGCAAATTCTGAAGAAAAAATAGTCGAAAGCATTGAAATGCAAACTTTTGCCAAAAAAGTAAATACAATACTGTTCTTATTGCCTTACAAAACGTGGTAAGGTAGGCCGTTAGGTTTGTTCATGTCCCAAAAGGCAAAATGTAAAGAAAATATTGCGTTAAATCGTGCGGCACTTAATTGAAATCAGGCAGAGAAGTTTACGTATATTACTTTTCGGTAACGTAATGCGAGACTGGGCCAGATTAGAAGAGGGCAAAGTTGTCTAGTGGTGATCTTCCTATGCCTATCGAAATTTTGTTATGCTGGAATGAGTTCGAAATGGCCCATCCCGTGGTTAACGCTTCTACGGAAACAAAGCAAAACCTTTTTTATTTAAGTGTAATTTTATTTAAACGAATTTCGATTTCTTATATTGATTGTCGTGCGTTTTACTTGGAAAAAGAATTGCCACATTTTAAGTAACTGGATAGATTAAAATTTAACGCCAGTGAAATACTTTCGGAAAGGCATACTAAAAAGTTGAAAGGCCCAACCAAAATAATTCATTGAGCTTAGGACGATATGGCACAGGCGATATCCAAAAGTCGTACATAAGTCCTCTGAGAATATTAAAAATATCTTTTTTGTTGTGAAATTTCTCAAAGCCTTTGTAAATCGTACCGAAATTTGTAGAAATTGTTAAAATTCAACAACGAAGCTGAAAATACTAAGGTAAGTTGCATTTTACTTCTGTATGGTTTTGGTTAGTTCAATTGTTTGTCAATAGTTAAGTACAGGGTTTGATTGTAAAGTAATGAGCCTTCCCGCGCGGAGTGTCTGCCAAGCGATTAACCGAATCGGCTGCTGGAGGAAAATGATCGTTGGACCTTCCCCATCCACTAGAAACTGGTCCCAGTTCGCTGGCAACAGCGGTGCAGTCAACATCGCTTCGCGCGTGAAAGCTGTTTTAAAAGTGTGTTAGGATTTTGCAGTGGCGAAAATGCAGCGATTGTTGGAGCAACGTTACTCGATCAAATTTTGCGTAAAGCTAAACAAAACGAGTACCGAAACCATTGTGCTACTCAAGGAGGCTTACATTTTACAAAGAAGTGCTCCTTCGGCTGAAAAACCGCGTCGCCCGGGTTCGGCCCAACCTCGTCAACAATTGCCTTCCTCTGTACCTCTGCATTGGCCAAGATGGGGGTTCCGGTGCTTCCCCACCCTCCCTACAGCCCAGACCTGTCCCCTCCGGACTTCTTCTTGTTCCCGCGCCTGAAAAGAAAGCTGAAGGTGAGGCGTTTCGACTCCATCGAGGCGATCCAAAAAACTGTGACAGCCGAATTGAACGCGATTCCGGCGAATGAGTTTAAAAAATGTTTCCTGCAGTGGAAGGACCGCTACCAGCGGTGTATTGATGCTCAAGGGTCCTATTTTGAAGAATATTAGTTGTATAAGCCAAAAGGTTTAATAAAACTGCTTAAAAAAAATAAGGGTCATTACTTTACAATCAAACCCTGTATGGTTCAAGTGGTGATTATCCAAGAATCCAAAAAGCGCTTCCGCACCATTTTGTTGTCATTTCTTCGCCACCAACAAGTTATACGGATTATTCCTTCACTATTATATATAGTCTGTGCGGTTGAGAAACTTCATAAGGTTGTTTATGTCCATATCAGAAAGCGCTTTGCCAAGGGATAACATCCTCGCCTTCTATAGGAGAGGGGATACGCTGAGGAAGTGGAAGATAGTTTCCTTTTGCTCTGGCTTATTACAACTATGGCAGCATATATTGTAAGGGATACCCATTTTGGCAAGCTGCTCACCTTTCTGGTACCAGTTATCACTATCGTGAGACTGGAGGTATCCCTTCGTGAATTTTGATGTTTGTTTGTGGTTGTAGGTGAACCATAATATTGTGCTAACTGAGCATGTCGTCCGATTCCTCCATCAACAATCCGTGATTTGGGTGTTTTGAGGAGATTGCATGCTCTATTGGACCCATTTGTGTGAATTCCGATTCTGAGAGAATGTAACTTATCGCAGATCTCTCTCTTGCCAGTTCATCTAATTTTTTGTATCCTTCAATGCCCCTGGATGTCGGCTTGGCTATCGGAAAGAATAGTGATACTGCCCTTAAAAGAGAAGTCTGCGTTCAGTAGCCTACATTCTTCCCCTATTGCCAGTACTTTCGCCTGGAGGACACTGCAAGTATTGGGATAACGAAAAGATTTTTTACTTTATCAGAATATACACCACCGCCAACACCTGTGTCCATTTTTCAACCATATGTGGAGACTGTGGTATTGAAGTTGATCACTGAAAGTCCTTTACTGCATTCCTTCCGAGATGGAAAGAGATTGGCAAAATTGCTATTGAATCTCACCGTATGGACAATATAATCAGTCCTCACCGAGGCGTACTGAGTTTGTCATCATAATAGACTGCCATGACCCCACCTGTTTTTCCTTTCCAGCGACCATCATTTAACCTAATTGCACTCATCTTCTTAATATGCATAACATAGCATAAAATTATTATATGGCTTACATCGACCTTCTCTCAATTTTTTAACATATTTTCTGAGAGGGTATAAACTTATACCTATTCCTTACTTCCAAATTGCATTAATGGAGTAAGTAGCATCCGAAATTACAATAGTTGCCAAACTTTATGCAACCTTTTATTATTGAATCATTGGCTAGAGTTGCTAGTAACTTATTTTGGAAAATGCTTTGGGCTACATAGATTGGCATACTTCCTATATTTTTCTATAATATTTTAGCCTCTTTAACCATTTCTGTATTAGATTAATTGACGATCGAGCCATCAGAGCATTTGGATCAAGGAGCTTTGACTTCCACACGCCATAGTTATAATTGCAAGGTGGCGCAAAATTATTCCCTCTATTGGAAGATCTGTAATTTTTGCAATTGACGTCGTACGTCAATCACGTTTGACACTCGTGAAGTAGACAGCTGTATAGTATGCATATACGAGTATGCAAGCAATAGGGCGTGTAAGGGTGAAATAAAGATTTCCATCACTCAACCTATAGGATAGGCACTGGATAAGTCATGGCATGCGTATAGATTTCGTGGAAAAAGGAGTGCATTATTTTCTCAGTAGATGGCTGTAGTGATCGATATCTCGTAAAGTATGGATCAAATAATTTAAAGTTTATGCTCGTTGTCAAAAATTATGTTGCTGTTTTTTGTTTGTTCCATTCAGTTCTGAGTTACAGGGTGTAAATAGTGGAAGCCAACAAAGAGAAAATTCAGTACATTTCTCTTTTTTTGCGATAAAGGCGAAAATGCAAGCCAGACCGCTGAAATTGTGAATGGTGGTTATGGTGCCGACACGGTAACAGCCACTTGCGTGCAATTTTGGTTTCATCGATTACGTTCAGGCATTTGAGATGTTAAAAAATGTCGAAAATGTCGATAAAATCAGAGAAATAATCGATGTTGACCGGCATGTTTGTAAGCGTAGCATCGCTCAGGAGCTAAAGATCGACCATAAAACAATTTTAAACCATCTGCCGAAAAATTGTACGCAAAAATTGATTTATTTTTACCAAAACTATTATACAAAGATTAAACATAAATGTTGTTCATGTTCCAATGATTGCCGTAAAACTTGCGATCCAAAGTGTATATTAAGAAACTAACTTGGCTCAAAAAAGAAATTTTAATATTAATCAGGCTATGTCGAAAAAAATTTTATTTAAAGCTTAAGCAGAGAGAATTTCAGCACCATAAATACATTTTTTGTTGATTCTTCTAAACACCGTCGAAGGTTATTGGTTATTTGTTACCCAATTTTCTAAAGCAATATGTCAATATTCTAGTCTTAAGTAATTCATATTTCGTTATTATTTATGACCTTTAGAGCTCCAGAGGCGTTGGTCATTTATGCAAAGTTGGACCTCCTAAGATATTCGTTTTGTTTCATCAATCTCAAGTACTTTAAATTTGATGAAACGTTTGCTTTTAAACTGTAAACCTTATAACTTTTTATGAATTCAGAAACAAAAAGTTATAACATATGGGCATGGGCCTCCTCAAGACTAGAATGCTGGCCTATTGCTTTTTAAAATCGGGTAACAAATAACGAAGTTATAATAAAAAACACATTTCGGCGTTTTTTACAAATTTTGATTACTGTGCCGAAATTCTCTCAATATAAGCATTAAATAAAGGATTGACCTTTTTCAACTTTTTTTTTGTATGGCGACCTACCTGGTTTAGTATACATACCTACACACTTATATAAATAGGTAACGTATAAACTTGTTAGATCAATTTTTTGTGTTTTTTTCTTTTTCAAATAATAATTTTTAGGTCATGCATTCGCTATTGAAAATGCACATTTCACTGCATCATCCAATTAAATTGAAAGGTTGGGCGCGCTGTCGAGTTCAAGGTAGCTGCGTAGGTGCGCAAAGGCTGAAAGGGCGCAGAACTTATATCGGCTGCAACTGTGATTCTGTGATAATGATTGATGGTTGTTCATAGCAATAATAGCAGCAAAGTTCGTTAGAAGGGATGCCCACATGATTTTCGAGTTAGAGAAACAAAAACAAAGAAAAAACAAAAGAAAAATGTTGCATAGTTGCATCTATTTATAACTGAATTTCTGTGCTATGCACAGAAAGGCAGATGAAAAGCCACTACATAAACTACTATTACATAAACTATATTCAAATTTTTATGAGTAACTAAGTAATCGATTTCCTTCTTAATATAGACTAGTCGTTGATTTCGGTCTAAAAGGAGTTTCAGCGAACTTGAGATGAGTTTGGCATGCAAACCAGTCAACGGGCGGCTGAACGGCGCTATCCACATGAGCCGAAACCTAAGAAACCTTGTCAAAGTCAGACAAAAATGAAAGTCAGGCTACTCGTTTTCTTTGATTATCATGGTGTTTTCCACTCGGAATTGGTTCCAAATGGTTCTACGCTAAATAAAGAATATTATTTGGTAGTTATGCGACGTTTGAGAGAGAATGTGCGTAGGAAATGACCCAATTTGTGCAAAGAAAACTCATGAATCTTGCATAATGCACCGTCTCACAAGGCTCATATTGAGAGAACATTTTTGACCAAAAACTCAACAAATATCATCGAACAACCACCGTATCCATATTAACTGGTGACTTTTTCCTTTTCCCAAAACTTAAATTGCCACTCCGCGGGCACCGCTTTGCAACGATAGATGCCATTAAGGAGCATTGGCTGAAGGAGCCGAAGAAGATCTCTTCAAACGCGTTTAAAAGGTGCTTTGATGAGTGGACTAATCGTTGGCATATGTGTATTGCTTAGAATGGAGCCTATTTTGAAGGTGATAAAATAAAATTTGTTGATTAGAGAATTATTTTGCGTTTTATTGTGCGACTCCCGGTACTTTTTTGACAGAATGTATAATAGTTGGCGCTGACACCCTTTGTTGGGTGTTTGGACGAGCTCCTCCTGCTATTTGTGGTGTGCGGCTTGAAATTTTTTTCGTGAAATTGAGTGAACTTTTGGCTTAATTGGCAATGTAAATAAGCAAAATTATCGAATATTATCGAAGAGCCCCTCTAACCTCCAAATATTTAATTTGACGGAATTCGACTTAACTCGAGTCAGAGTTTCGTCAAGTCGAATTGTCAAGCCATATTCCTTTGCTACTACAAAACATTATTTTGTAGGATTCATAATAATTTTGCGGCCGCCGTAGCCGAAAGGGTTGGTGCGTGATTAGCATTCGGAATTCACAGAGAGGTCGTTGGTTCGAATCTCGGTGAAGGCAAAATTAATAAAAACATTTTTCTAATAGCGGTCGCCCCTCGGCAGGCAATGGCAAACCTCCGAGTGTATTTCTGCCATGAAAAAGGTCCTCATAAAAATATCTGCCGTTCGGAGTCGGCTTGAAACTGTACTTTCCTCCATTTGTGGAACAACATTAAGACGCACACCACAAATAGGAGGAGGAGCTCGGCCAAACACCTAACAGAAGTGTACGCGCCAATTATTTATTTATTTTTATTTTTAATAATTTTCCACGGTAAAATTATTTCAAAAAACTCCATTGGCTCTCCTTCCACACACTTGATTGCACCTAATTTTTTCCTCTGGAGTTACTGCAAACTGGAAATTTGCATAAAAAAGCTATCAAATGTGAATGGTAAAAATCATTCCTTCACTTACTGATTTGAATCTTTATCAACTCTGCAGGCAGTGATGAACTATTTTGTGATAAGATGCGTCACTCAACGTAGGGGTCATTTATATCCTATCACTTTGAAAACCAGTAAAAAAATCATAATCACTAGAATTCAAAAAGTTATTCGAGATTTCAATGCAGCAAAACTCATCAGCCACCCTGTATTAAGTATAAACATATAAAGGGTTTTTCAGTAAGAGCTCTTCAACTTTTGAACTTTTTTGAATAAAACACAAACGGTTTGACTTTTTTAACTAATTTTTTTTTTATTATCGAGTTTGAACATATACATTTAAGTATGAAATTCGATTTCTTTTGCATGACCACCGCGTGCACGTTTTACGAAGTCCAATCGTTGAACCCAATTTTCGACCACTCTTTTGCATAAATCGGCCGAAATTCCAGCAATTTCGCGTTCAATATTGGCTCTGAGCTCACAAATCGTCGCCGGCTTGTTACTGTAGACCAATGACTTCACATAACCCCAAAACGGGACGGCTTGTTAAATGGACCGTAAAATGGCCGTAATGCTCATAAAGTAGCAGCAACAGAACGATTATTTTCATAAAACAATTTGCACGATTTGCAATCGTTGCTCAAGTGTGTAGCGTTCCATGATGAAATGTATACTAATGAAGTTTACAAATGACAAGCGAAAAATAAAAAATATTGCGTCGTTCGCCCTCCCTATCGGAAAAAAGTTGAAGCGCACCTATTGAATAACCCTATATGTGCGTTCAAGTAGAAGTATTGTCCAAATTCAAAGTGAAGTATAAGAAGTGCTTGTGTGTATGCTTTGTCACACACACAGAATCTGAATTTCTAATTGCCTAAGCAATTGAAAAGAAGTTCGACAACGCCCACAAGACAAAAAAATATTAATAAACCGGTACGGAAAAAGCACAACATATCACAGCATATCGATCGATAAGTAAATGCCCGAAATACTTCAAGTTGACAAACGCAGCGAATTGATTCCAGTTTAATCTGATTTGAAGGACGCGGGCAAGTTATGCGAGCACAATTAGTTTTTAAGCGATTTTTTACAAGTTGATGAATTTCTTTACTTTTTTTAATTATTTTTGCACATGTATACAAAATATTTAGAAATGTGTATACATATGTACATATGTAAATACCTTTCTAACAACGCTGTATCGTATAAAAAGACATCGCGTTGACATTTCGAGCAACAGTTCTCGCAACAACTTTCTCGCAGTCAATACAGACCTACCGAAAACAAAACCCACAAATCAAAATGTTCAAGTTGGTAAGTTGGAATCGTTAAAGAATTCTTATATTTACAAAAAATTCTTAGATTATACAATCAAGTCAAAATATGTGTAAATTTCTTATCTTTGAAAATTGAAATAAACTTTGCGCTTATCTCCTTCTACCAGGTGGTATTGTCTGCTCTCCTCGCCGTAGCTGCTGCTGCTCCTCATGTCGTCGAAACACCTTTAGTCTACTCCGCGCCCGCAGCCGCTGTTGCCGTTCAAGAGCCCGTTCTTGCCAAAGTGGGTTCAGTGGTGAAAAGTGTACCCACCGCTGTCTCACACCAGAGCTCCACTGTTGTGCACAGCTCTGCTGTCTCTGTTGAGGATGTCGTTGCTCCTGCCGTGAAAACCACCTACTCGGCGCCCGTTGTTGCTGCTGCTCCAGTAGTGAAGACTGTCGCTGCTGCCCCTGTCGTACACACCACCTATACCGCATCTGCTCCAGTTGTGCACTCCGCTCCAGTTGTTCACTCTGCTCCAGTTGTGCACTCTGCTCCAGTTGTTCACGCTGCTCCAGTTGTTCACGCTGCTCCTTTGTTACACACCACCTATGGTGCTGCTGTGGTTTCTGCTGCTTCTCCACTCACCTACACCGCTCACGGTTTGTGGTAAGCGAAACGAAAAAAAGACGGCCGGAGTATTTAATAATGGATTAACTGATGGACTACAGTTGGACGGTTTAATTGAAAATTTTGTGATTATTTAGATATGTAAATAAAATTTTGCAAATTGGACATTTTTTTGATTTATTGAGAAAAAAATATTTCATATTACGGCGGCCGCCGTAGCCGAATGGGTTGGTGCGTGATTACCATTCGGAATTCACAGAGGGAACGTAGGTTCGAATCTCGGTGTAACTAAAATTAATAAAAACATTTTTCTAATAGCGGTCACCCCTCGGCAGGCAATGGCAAACCTCCGAGTGTTATTCTGCCATGAAAAAGCTCCTCATAAAAAATATCTGCCGTTCGGAGTCGGCTTGAAACTGTAGGTCCCTCCATTTGTGGAACAACATCAAGACGCACACCACAAATAGGAGGATGAGCTCGGCCAAACGCCCAAAAAGGGTGTACGCGCCAATTATATATATATATATTATTAAACAAAATCCTTCCGAATATGCTTTGACTAGTGAATTTAACTATTTTTAGAAGTATACAACCTTTCTTTTGTATCTGCATTCTTATTGCTGATCTTTCTTTGGCAGAATATACTTATAAATGGAATATTTGGCTACTCACACTGTTAAACAAATATCTGAATTCGATCTCTTCTTCTCCTTGCACTTCATTTAGGACTGTGCCCTGTTTTATAACAACATTCAATTGACAATAAAAATTGTACATTACTTACATATGTACAGCCATGGTCATATAAATAGCACATTTAGACTTTGAAAGCAAAGAGTTGAACATGTTTTTAATTATGTTTTAAAATGTTTTTTTTTTTGTTTGGAACAAAGCAACATAAAAAATAAAAAAAAACTTATTTAGGTACTTCCACTGTATGGTAAAACAAAAAAATGGTCAAAAAGAATTTCAGTTGTGATTTAATTTACGAGAACGTTGGTAACTCAGTAAACCTCCTAAAAAATTCCAAATAAAAGCAAAAATAGTAAACAAATCAGCGAGTTAAGTAATAATATTGTTTTACCAGATTAGCATTTTGTACTTCTTCAAGCCGTCGCTCCATGCTTTCTAAAAGCTGGTGGCATCTTTCCTTTGGAATCGAGTACCAAGCCTCCTCAATTGCGGCCCACAAATCATACAAAATTTTAAAACTTTTATTAGCGTTTTTGACCTTAACGTCATTCCACTCCATTTTATTCTGAAGTATATCCAGATACTGAAATCTATCCATTTTACCAACCACGCGGACAATCGGCCCAACACCATGCAAGGAAAAAGGTCCCTAAACCATGATGCTTCCGCCGCCGTGTTTAATCGTTTTTTTGTGAACCTAGGATTTAGCGCTTGATTTTTTTGACGTTATACAATAGTTTTCCCATCTAGTCCCATCCTATTTATTTTGGTTTCGTCGGTCCAAAGTACGTTTTTCCAAAACTGAATAGATTTCTCTTTGAGGACTTTTGCAAAGCCAAGTCGGTGTTTGATATGTCTTTTTCAGAGGAGTGGGTTTTTTCTGCTTATGCGGCCAAACAGCTGGCCTGAATTCAAAACCTTAGAATAAGAATTTTAAATGAGCAATAATGAGAAATTTCTCAAAACAATTCAAAGAGAGGTGAAATCAAATAATCTATACTAATATTATAAAGAGGAAAACTTTGCTTGTTTGTTTGTTTGTTTGTAACGAATAGGCTCAAAAAGTACTGGACCGATTTTAAAAATTCTTTCACCATTCGAAAACTACATTATCCAAGAGTAACATGGATTACATTTTATTTTGGAAAAAAATAGGGTTCCGTAAGATATTTGGATTTTTCGGACACAACCTGAAAAAAATCTTATATATAAAATAAAGTAAACTTTTTGTGTGTGTTCGCTAACCGGCCGTGTCTGCACCGAATTAAACCAAACTTACACACATTGTTAAGGAGGTATTGAAGATGGTTTCCGTATAGTTTGGATACCTATTGGTGGATAGGGCTCGAGATATAGGTCAAAACGTGGACCCGGGTAACCCTCGGATGTGTATGTACAATATGGATATCAAATGGAAGCTGTTGGTGAATGCTTTAGTTCAGAGTATTTTTCATGCCGCTACGTGACTGGGGTCTCGAGATATAGGTCAAAACGTGGACCCGGGTAACCTTTGGTTGTGTATGTACAATATGGGTATCAAATGAAAGCTGTTGATAAGTGCTTTAATACGGGGTAATTTTCATACCTATTGATGACTAGGGTCTCGAAATATATGCCAAAACGTGGACCCGCCGTGTCTTTGCACCGAATTAAACCAAACTTACGCACATTGTTAAGTAAGTATTGAAAATGGGTTTCGTAAAGTTTGGTTGTAATTCGGAGCAGTGGCAACGGGTACAGCGTTCTTTTGAGCCAGCCATAACGTCGCTTACTTTTTTAACGCTTGGGGCGGAACTGAACTGTCAAATTGACGGTGTGAGTTACAATGTGTCAATATTTCTTTCTGATTTGGATGCCATAAGGAAAAAACGTAAGTGCAACATGTAAAAATTGTTTGTGAATTTTTTTGGAGTGGATTTTGGAACAGTGAATAATTTCTTACGAAATTTGAGAATTTAATGTGAAATCCGAATGAAATTATGTGTTCGTGGAAAAAAACATTTTTTTCGTGTTTTTTTTTTTGAAAAATATAAATGGATAATGGTTAAAAAAGCTCGAATGCTTAATAAAACATATAAATTGAAACGAAAAATTCATTGATGATCAGGAAACAAGACGATTGTTGATTCATATGCGTTGATTTGAAATTTAAAAACAATCTTCTTTTTTCCTGATTTTCAATTTATATTTTATATTTACTCAAAAACAAATAGAAAAACAAAAAATATTGTTTATGCCAAAGCGCTTGAATAAAGAAATAAATAATATGAAAACCATATATTTTCTGTTCTAAACCATATCTATTCTATTTAGTGTGCCCAGCGAAGGGGGCCGGGTTTGCTAGTATTAAATAAATTGATTTTACTAAAAAGTAAGTTGGTTTATTCTACTTCATTTTATACTCGGTTCAAACATTTTGGAATCTCGTTTTGGCTACAGAGAGATTCTCCGTTGGTTCCTAAACAAAGTCCCCTACAACCTCGAAATCATAATTGTGAGGTGTGTGTCGATACGTGAGAGTGCCGACTGTTTGTTTGCTGACAAGAGGACTTCGTGTTGTCCTCGTTCACCGCCAAACCCATTCGCAGTGCTTCTTTGCCCAGTTTGGTTTGGAACAGCGCGGTTGATAAGGCCGATGATGTCAATAAAACGATAAATCAGAACTTTAAAATTAAGGCACTGTTACGATTTGGACGTTGCTTAATTCGTGGAGAGTAGGCTAAGTAGGCCCTCCTACGCATCTGTCCAAGGATAGGAAGCTAGACACGTCAAAGCCTTTAAGTGAGCAATAATGAGAAATTTCTCAAAGCAATTAACACAGAGGTGGAATGAAATAATAATAAAAATAAAATTATTTTATTAACAGCAAAACAAAAAAGTGGGTTTATTTTACTTCATTGGATATCATATATATATATATATATATATATATTGGGATCAAATATTCTACATTCTCGTTTTGGTTGCATTACATAAATAAATATATTTTATAGTATATGGACAAATCATTAATGTAACTAAATGGAAACACTATGGAGGGGAAAAAATAAAAAATATTTTTGGTTACCAATTGCCTGCTTCAACTGCTTAAAAAATCTCCTTTAAAAATACTTTTAAAATATTTCATAATAATTTTTACTTTCATAAATTGAAGATAGACTATAATGCAGAAAGATCGATTATATACCATCATTTATTACGGTTTTTATAGAAGCTGTCTTAATACAGAAGAACAGAAAACAATCAGACACCTCCTATATGACTGTGAATGCTAAGCCAGAGGGAGCTCCGCACTCTTGACAGTGCATTCTTAACAGATGTAGTGGATACAGCGCATCTAAACTAATGAACTTTGCTTGTTTATATCATAAAAGCAACGGAATGGTTTAAAAAGGAACCCATATTGTAGAGATAAGTTCCAATGGTATCACAATGGATCTACGATAGGTCTAAGTGTGATATCGCGACTATACCTATGTGTATGTAGCATAATGATAAAAAAAATTATTAGTACTTTTATGGTCCCTTTTAGGAAGGGCTGTCACTATGGGCTAAAGTTACAGTCTCGTTCAAGAAACTTGATTTTTGCCTTAGTGACAACTGTTCTGTCACGATATTAAAGCACCATATGTTTTCCAAAAAAAATATCTGTTTGTGGCGGAACAGTGTTGTCACATTTTTTTTTGAAAAACACTTCAAACTTCAAAAAAAAAAAAAAAAAATTAAAAAAAAAAAATCATTTTTTTTGCAGGAAACTAAGGTTTTTTAATTTTATTACACCTTTTTATATCCGAATTCATTTATATTTTGTCAAAAAAGTACCGGGAATTGTTCAATAAAACGCAAAATAATTGTTTAGTGATCAAAATTTATTTTGTCGCCTTCAAAATAGGCTCCATTCGAAGCAATACCCATAGACCAGTCATCAAAGCACCTTTTAAACGCGTTTGAAGAGATCTTCTTCAGCTCCTTCAGCGAATTCTCCTTAATGGCATATATCGACTCAAAGCGACGGCCGCGGAGTGGCAATTTAGCAAAACATTATTAATTTAAAATAAAATAACATAAACTGTTTCAGTTATACTTAACTAAACAACTAACAGTCTTTATAAACTGAAATTTTCATATTTTGCTTTAATAAAATTCTATTTGAGTAATTTTCGTAAAAAAAATTTTTTTTTATAAATGCCGGAATTTTTTTGTTTCTTTTTTCTTTTATCCAAATTAATTTGGGATTTTTCATTTTTATGCAATCAGGATAAAAAAGAGATATTTTAATTTTTCCACTCAAATTTTAAATACCGGAAAAGCCGTAGTTTGTAAGTAGAGAATTAAAATAAAATTAATCTGCAGTTAAAACTGTGAATCTGGCAACATTACGGAGGAGCGAACGGCTTGTGTTTCATCCAAAGCAATTAGGCAATTAGGCAACATAAGTCAGTCATCATCAGCAATTTTTTGCAGTCTATGTCCCGCATATGGACTCAACAGGCGAGAACTGTTTGAGAGCGGAAGATCGTCGTTGGATCCGTATCAGCCAGTTTAGGTCTTGCAAACACAATATACATACATAGTTGGCGCTTACACCCCTTTGTGCTTGACCGAGCTCCTCCTCTTATTTGTGGCGTACATCTAAATGTTTTCCACAAATGCAGAGATCTACAGTTTTACGGCACCTCGAAATGACAGATGGTTTTTGGTGAGACGCTTTTTCATGACAGAAATACATTCGGACGCAGAAATACACTCGGGCGTCCTCTATTAACACAGAAAAAACTGCTTCAATCATTTGGTGTTTCATTTCGAACCCTTACACTACCGAATGTTAGCCACGCACCTTCCAATTTGGATACGACAACCGCCAGTTTACGCCTTTTAGAGAAACTTTAATCACTGGTCTATGAAAATGAATTGCGGAAAATTGGTACCTTCAAAGTCAACTCCACGAATACTTTGCTCTGCTCATTCACGACAAGGTTCTACTATACTTATAAATATTTTCCATATTCCGCTACTTCTGTGACTTCTTTTATCACCTTCACAGTCTCAAAGTGCCTTCCGTGAAATGGTATCTTGAGCCGTGAGAATGAAATAAAGCTAAACGGGATCAAATAATTAATTTAGCTTTGGTTTTTATCACTTGGTTGGCACAGAATGCGATATGTGAGCTTCTTGCGATGAACTTTCCCCCTGATACGCTTCAGCAGGCTCACATAATAATCCATATGGATTGATTGGCTTAGCGGAAGGAATTCGGTGTAGATTTTGGTTCATTCAGTTCATTGGTTCAGAATATCATCATGCTCATTGTTGGTTCCCCCTTTTTATACTTAGTTGTATAGCTTTATGCCGGAAGGAGTTTTATACTCGTGCTTGATATTCCACATATAAGAATAGAATCGATAGTTTGACAATAAAGTACTCGTAAAAACATTTCTTTTCAGATACAAATGCATGCATATATTTTCAATTTTGTCATAATTCCATCAGTTTTTAAATAAATAAATGATTTAAATGAAACTTAAAAAATATGTATGTATGTATGTATATAAAACAAAAAATTAAAAACAAAAAAAAAATACCAAAAACAAGCAGTCCAACTAAATTCGTTCATGTCTCAGATCTTTTACCATAAACCAGTGGCGGTGTAGGTGAGTGGAGATGCAGCATGCAAATGTGTCAGAGGAGCAGCGTAATGGGCAACAGGAGCATGGTGCAGAAGTGGAGCAGCAGCAACGTGGTGGACAGCAGCAGAGTGCAGTACAGGAGCAGCATGAACAGTCTTTACCACTGGAGCTGCCACATAGCTGGTCTTCACAACGGGTGCCAAAACATCCTCAACGACATGAGCTGAGCTGTGCACAATCGATTGGCTTTGATGGGAGACAGCAGTAGGGATGCTCTTCACCACTGCACCCACTTTGGTCAGAACGGGCTCGTGCACGGCAACGGCGGGCGCCGAGTACACTACTGGATGAGATTCGATGAGACTGGGACGAGCAGCAGCTACGGCCAGGAGAGCAGACAATACCACCTGTGATGTAAATAAAAAAAATAAAATCGTTAGAAAAGTTTGGGTATTTTAAATTTCCTGTTAACTGTTTTTTGTTTTTTGTGTTGTATCTAAGTCAACTTACCAACTTGAACATTTTTAAATTTAGTTTTTTGTTTGAAGGTCTGTATTGACTGAGTGCGTTAAAGAACTGATACCATTCTTAGTGTTCGACATGGTATTTATAGTGACAAACTCCCACGAAACGCAAGTGTGATGAAACGCACGCAATGCCAACAAACGCTGCGTTGAATTCAAATTCGATCATAGCTGAAGCTGGCTGGTTGGCGGCTGTTATTGCTGATGGTGGTGGCCTTGTGCACAGCTTTCAATGAGCTCCGGAATGTGCGTGCCTGCAATTACTCGTGTGCTTGCATGTATTTTCTGGCCATTGTTTTGCTTACCATGTGTTGATCGTTACAGTAATTAGAGCCGTCTCGTGAACCTGTTTGGGTGGCGTTAATGAGTTACTCGTATTTTCGATATTGCCATGGAGAAAATTGAGTTAGAGGTAATTGTTTACATATTTTTATATCGATGCCCATAACAAGCGGCATTTAAGAATATTACGTACATATGTAATGGGTGTTTTTAAGTGGTACTTTATTAAATGCTAGTTTTTTCTATTTATTAGGATTACTGTAAGATCTACGACTCCAATATAGTGCTAACGACTACTCGGCAGTGATGCTGCGATATCAAAAAATGCACCGAAGATATAGCAGATTACGAGTATCCATACTAATATTTGTATTGGCATCTACATTAAAGTATCGATGTTTTAGACTTTTCATGTAAAATATAAAAGAAGCGCCAAACTGAATATAAAACTATTTACGTAATAAAGAAGGCTAAGGAAAAACGCTAAACAGCTCCACATAATTGCGAGTTTTTTGAGAAATTTCAGGAAATATACTTATTAGAATGAATAATAGGTTTAATTAAATTTATCATTTCAATAAATCTTTTTTTAGTTAGAAATATTTCTAATAATAAAAGATCTAAATAAATCAAATTTTTAAATATGTAATTTTTTTTGGTGGAAATAATCGTTCGGATGAGTCGACAATTTAAAGAATTTAAAGGGTGGTGAAACAATTTTAAGAAACTGGTTCCGTCAATTCTAGAAAAAGGACTGGCAGACCAAAAACCTTTCTGCTGTAGCGCAAAGTGTTGCTGAACAAACTTCAACATCGATATCTCGATCTCGACATTCTCAACAATAAGGCATTCATGAATTGACTGTTGTGCGGATTTTACCTGTAGACGAGCTCATGGTGGACAGTTAAATGATGCAAATTTTCACATATAATTGTTGAATGACGTATTTGAAATAAAAATAGTGAAATTTGAAATAATCTCAATTTTTGTATGTTTTATTTAAAACAATATCTAGGCGCTGTTTTGTACGACCTTTTATTCAGAATCACAGTTTTTTTTGTTTTTGTTTTTTGCGATGTCTAATGCATCATCGATACAATAGTATGTCCGGGAGTAAAAAACTCCCCTTCTTTTGGAACCATCACCCGCTCTGGAACCGCTTTCATATTCCTTCAGAGTGGCGTTCCATCTTCTTCATTACAAAGGCCTATGTGCCTGCGTCCAGATCCCGCTATTTATACGGGCAACCACAGATGATCTCCCACGTTTCTTCGCGACTTAGCATCTTGCCGATTAAATTTCCAGTGGTTATGTGACTAACTGCATTGTTCAGCGTTCGACGTTCCTGTTCCCATCGCATGCATTGGAAGAAAGTGTGTTCAGCGTCATCTTCGGTGGCATCCCCACATATGCATGTGGGGTGTTCGCATTTCCCTATTTTGAGCAAGTATTTCTGGAAATACCCGTGCTCCAAAAGCATTTTAGTTGTATAAAAATTGAGTTCACCGAAGTCCCTGCTGTTCCATGTGGCGACGTCTTTTATAAGCCTAGCCGTTCATCTGCTACGTGTTTCGTTAATTCAGCTGTCTTGCCATAGTCTTAGCGTTTCATACCTTATTTAGCGCGCTGCAGGTTTGCTAACTCTTTCTTCCATTTCCTCTTGCTTTAATGCCCACAGCTTTTTCCTTTCAAAAGCTAATAAGTCTATCGGTATTGAACTGCTGGCCCTGATACTGTGCGGTAGGCGGACATAACTATCAGGGCTGTCGTTCGTTGTACCGATGCTAAGAGCTTGCATCGATGATTTTTACCTTTAGCGCATTTGCCCACAGTTCAGCTCCGTATAAGAGCCTTTGTTATTTCCCGCTTCGTTTGGGTTGGACCCCCTATGTTTGCCATCAGTCTAATGAGTAGGGTTTCGTCTTAGCGGCTTTCTCTGCTGCGTGCTTTTGGGGCCGTGGGCCCTAAAGGTTGCTATTGAGTCCAGTCTTATGCCTAGGTATTATACTTTAGTACGGTTTTTGTGATTAGCGTATTTTTGCAAGTTCTAACGGGATGTGCCTCTTGGTTAGAAGTATTAGCTCCGTTTTCTCTGTGGCTAATTTGATGGACGTGAGAATTACAGTTTCATCCCCAGCTAAAGTTTCACCCCCAGGTGATTATTTCAAACATGTCGGACTTTAAATAAAGCAACGAAAATTCAAATTTGTCAGGTAACATTTATTATTGTAGTGTATAACCATTCATGGCATTTATTTTAAAGATAATCCTTTTTAAATTTTGTCCACAATTGTGCCGTAATTCGGCCATCTGTAAACACCTGTTTTGAATGAATCACTGGGGGACTTCCGGCATTTAGACTTTATATAGCCCCTCAAATAAATAAACCAAAGGTGTGATATCACACGATTTTGGTGGCCACTGGTTCGAGACGAGAGATAAATTGCTCATGACGACGAAGTAAATCCATTTTTTCACGGACTGTATGGCAAGTAGCGCCGTCCGCGTCCTGTTGGAACCAAATGTTGTGGAGATCACGGGCTTGAATTTCCGGTATTAAAAAGTCGTTTATCATGGCACGATAGCGTTCGACATTCACTGTCACATTGACGCCAGCCTCGTCTTCGAAGAAATAGGGGCCAATAAAGGTATAGAGCAATGTTAACTGATGTATCATAAACATATATTAGTATTGGTATCGGAAAGCCAAGTAACGAAAGCACGAGTGTTCACGAGCCAGAAGTTTAGTAATTGCAGTATCCAAAAGCGACACAAATATCGGTATCAAGCAAGAAGAATGGAATACAAGATAATGCCTTCCTAAGTGCCGCGAGGTCAGTACAAAAAATAAACAAACAACAAGAAGAGAAAGACTAAGCGAGAGTGACTGGAAAGTCGACGGGACAGAATCTACAATTTTTTTACCCTTGGCCATAATTAGCAGCGTTATCTTCGACGTGCAAAATGTGAACTCATACGGACTTAATTATTAAGCACAAGCCTCTAAGCTGCTCAGTTGAATGTCGATGCATACCATAATGTGGACCTGCTGTGGCCTGCTCTGTAAATTGGCGCGCACAATGGCAATTGTGGAAGTAGATTCTACGATTTGTAAATGTGCTCGGTTTATAAGGGGTTTCCCGACAATTTGTCCGACTTTAAAATTATATGCAAAGTAGAAGTGCTCCACATGAATAACTGTTGTATCAGAGAATCCTATCGAATTTTTAATAAGTCTGAAAACACACCCATTATTGTGTAAACTTTAATAAGCAATTACATCGGCATGCGGCATCGATTCGCTTTAGCGGGAACTCCATACTTGGCGATTACTTAGCAGAAAGCAAGTAAAGTGTAAGAAAAATTACATACGCGTAGTACGACCTTTGTGTTGACCACCTGCTCTCAAAATACTTAAAACTTTGCTACTACTTTGCTGGAAGTTTCTTGAAAAACTCATTCCAGACTATGAATAATTGCTTCGAGATATATATTTAAATAACGTTAATTGTCGTTTGCTGTGTTCCGCACTAATTCGTTTTATATAATTTATTATTTTGAAGACTTTGCGAGCTAGGACACCAGGATGTCGTTATAACTTTGATCACATGGTTTTTCTCAGCCACACGGAATTATGATATATTTATTTATTTATTTATTTAAGTCTATGAATTACAATCCTTGCAGACTATGATACAAAGGAACTTAGATTAAACTATTGATATATAATATATAATACTTACACATAGAAGTGTTTCAAAACCACTATTTCTAACATAAACTTCAAAAAAATTAAAAACGCAACTCTTGATCGTGAAAAATCAAGAACCACATCATTATTAATGGTATTTATTTCACGTAAGGCAAGAGGAGCATGGGAGCATTACTGGCATACTTTGTTTTAAGGGGCCGAAAAAAGCCAATTTTCCAATTTTTTTCTGTGAAAACCTTTAAATATATTGACCTAAAAATGTGTACACATATTACGTTACCTTTGAACCGTATTTTAAGAAGTATAAGTAAAAATATTTATTTAGATAGGAGCTACAGCTGATCTCCGGGAGCTCCTCGCAAAAAAGATGTTTTGCGGTGACCACTATATCTCTGAAATTAAAAACCAAATAGACTTCGATAAAGTAATGTTAAATCCAGTAATTAATCGAAGAAATAAGCAAGACAAAATTTTTTTGATAAAATGGCAGTTTCTCACCAAAAAAAAAATGATTTTTGACAAAACTTTTGGCCTTAAATTGTTTATAAAAAAATATCTATCGGTAAGAAAAAATCTTCGATTAATTACTAAAAAATATATTTTAGAAGCTCGTGTTAAAATTTGAGACTAATCGGTTTAGCCGTTTTCGAGTAATGTTGGTCACTGACTTTGCCTTGTACTTTCAAGCACTCTGAAACGCCATTTCAAATTTGCGTGTAACTTCGAAAACGATATTAAATGGAACGATATTACATTTTCTTTGTGTATTCTTAAATATATGAACATTAAGAAAATAAAATAAAAAAAATCGATTTTTGGAAAATTCTAACTGTATATAATCCTTAAAGTTTTCACCATGAAAAGGGGAAAGTTTCCTAAGAGTTCCCTGGTGAACATTAAATCGAATCCTTTACAATAAGTAATGGCAATCAATGACTCCAGTAATATATACTATTATGAGTAAAGCACAGACGCATATAAATAGATTTACGAATTTCTAAAGCCTAGGGATTTATAAGCATGAGGCGAGCAGAACATGATGGCATGGGATCAATGAAGTTCAGAGACCGAAGAGTATCTCAATTGAGAAAAATGTAAAGTATAGAGTAACATAATGGTAAGGGGATCAGAGAACTTAGCGGCATTCTGTTTGATGAAGCCCAGCATCGAGCAAGATTTTGAAGTAATATAGCTCATATGGTTATTAAAGGAAACTTTTTTATCATAGGCAATGCCAAGGTACTTAGACTCGCTAACACACTGCAGGACACAAGTCGAGATACTGTACATAGTACACACAATGTTAGATGTTTTCGAGTGAGATATTTGAAAGCACTTAGAGAAGTTCAGCGAAAGCTGTGAATTCAGCACAAGTAAAGCCTGTCCGTATCGACTTGAAGATTAATGGGCATCCTCTTGAGTCTTGATTACTGAGAAGATGTTAAGGTCATCAGCATAAAGCAAAAACTTACTTATTAATGGCATCAAAAGTTTTTTCTCAATTTAGCGATTGAGAAAAAACGTTTGATGCCATTAATAACTAACACAAATAAGAGCGGCCCCAAGATACTTCCTTGTGCAAATCCAGGGGTAGCAGCAAAGGGAGTAGATGAAATTCCACAAGTGTTACAACACAATGTCTATTGCTCAAGTAAGATTTTATCGAATTCAGAAAAGCAGAATGAAATCCAATACAAGCTAATTTTTTAATTAAGATTCTATGAGAAACTTTGTCGAAGCCCTTCGAAAAGTCAGTGTAAAAAAGAATCAATGCAGTATTCACTAAAAACGGCCAGATCAGATAATGTAGATCGGTTGGTAACAAACCCATGCTGATTTGGGCAGATTACAGATTTAAGCTCAGTTTTGCATTGACCGCATGCTCAAAAACTTTCGAAATACAATGTAGTCGGTAGATTTGAAATATTCCTATAATTTCTAGCGTAATTTTTTATTGCCACTCTTAAAGAAGGTCGTAATGGAAGATAAACTCCCCGACGATGAAGATGTGTTGAATATAATTTTAGCAGATAGACCAAGGTTGGATAATTTTAGGAGAAGGTCGCAGGAGAAAGACAAAGAGTTCCATAGTTCAAGGCATAATCTATGTCAGCAGAAAAATCGCACGGAAGGACAAGTTAGATTAGTGATGCATAAAAATGCCTTATTTCTTATATTTCTGTGTATATGTATGTGTTTTCTTGTACATTTTTCTTTAACATCGAGATAATCCAGTACGATCTTAGGATGTTTCAACAGCACAAATAAGTTTTCGTTTAGCTACCGCGTACCTTCCACTGCGCTATTTCAAACAGCTCGGCTGGCATAGCACAGCTAAAAATTTTAGCTAACTGGCATGAATGTCCTGATATGTGGAAAATCGACAGCACAGCACAGAAACTCTCTAAAAAATACATTCATTGCTACTACTTTTGCAACAGTTTTAAAACGTTGACACCCTTTGTTAGTTGTTTGCCGGCTCGGAACGGCATATATTATATTATTTTATGAAGAGCTTTTCCATGGCAGAAATACACTCGGAGGTTTGCAGTTGCCTGCTGAGGGGCGCTCACTATTAGAAAATACTTTTTCTATTATTTGATGTTCATGCTCGGCTTTGATAAATTGAGGTCCAGTTTACTTGTTTTATAAAAACAAAGATGCACATTCTGTTATAAGGGAATGTAGGAGAGAGAAGGACTGTAAAAATTTAATTTTACAAAAACAAAAAAATTATTATTATTATTTTATAAATAACATTCGTACTATCTTGACAATATAGGATTCATTTTGGAATGAAGTTTTAAATATTTCGAAATATTGGTCGAGCGGTTCGCTTATCTATTTCTTATAAATATAGCACTGAGCTTCTGGTACTTTTTTATGCGTCAAATAGCTGTCAGCGGTAAAATTATACGTAAATTAAAAAGGAATCGACCGATGTGACTGAAACATTGACTGGTATATAAAATATTGTGTCTGCTCGAACATTGACATTTCGGATTTAATATCTGTTTGAGTCAAAGTAAAAACTGCCACTTTTTTGCTTCAAACAGGAATAATCAGTATCTTTACTTTCACTCAACCAAAACTGAGATGAAAAAATAATACAAATCAATAAATGAACAGCAACATAATAAATAAATTATAATGCAGTACGCAAAAAAGTTTCATAATTTATTTAATTTACATTTTCACTACTCTGCGCATATTAATTTATTTTAATTTCTAAATGTTGCATGAAAATGTAAAGGGCCCTTGGCACGAGATTGGAGTAAGGCAGAGTTAGCATTTACAAGAGGAGTGGAATACCTAGAGTGAAAATGTGCAGCAATCAGTGTGAGAATTAAATATCAAGAAGAGGGTAGAGCCTCAGCTCCAATATTTAGTAAAAAAGAGCGCGCATACATGCGTACGTGGTGTGCTCACCACTACTAACCAAAGCCAACCGACGGCAGCGGCGCGTGCGTTAAACGCAGTCAATTCCAAGAGGTTTTAACAGCATTTTTGTTGTTATTGTGATAGTGAAATATGGCAATTAGCATTGCCATTGTGATGGCTATTAAATTTCGTAGCATAAAGATATAAAAGCGTTGGCTGCTCAACCAAAAGGCATCAATCAGCAAACAACGCTCATAAGTCAAAAATCATTCTTTCGTACGAAATCTAAAAATAACAAAAATTAACAAAATGTACAAATTGGTAAGTTTTGATGTGGTTGTAAAAGGATTTTATGTTCCTGCAATAAGACATTTAAAAAAATTTATTTCTATTTTAACAGTTTGTCCTTGCCGCTCTTTTCGCCGTCGCCGTTGCTGCTCCCAGCCACTTGGTCGAAAGCCCTCTTGTCTACTCCGCCCCATCAGCTGTGGCCTACCAAGAACAAGTCTTGGCTAAAGTGGGTTCAGTGGTGAAGAGCATCCCCACTGCCGTCTCTCACCAAAGCCAGTCGATTGTGCACAGCTCAGCTCATGTTGTAGAGGATGTTTTGGCACCCGTTGTGAAGACCAGCTATGTGCCAGCTCCAGTGGTGAAGACCATTCACTCTGCTCCATTGGTGCATACCAGCTATGTTGCCGCTGCTCCCGTCATCAAGTCGTATGCTGCTGCCCCAGTCGTGCACAGCTATGCTGCTCCATTGTCTTATGATGGTCACTACTCATCCTGGTAAACGATTTGCATAGAGAACGGAAATGGACAAAAGATTTTGTACTTGGAATGTGATATAACGAATAGTGTAATTTTCTATAGAAAGAATGTTGTTGACTTTTAAATCGATGATTTTTTAAATAAATTTATTTATTTAAACAAATTTACAGATGTGTATTAATGATGACTTTAACATAAATATTGGTTTTAGTAGGCAAGAGATGGAAACTAATTTCCCTAATGGAATTCACTATGTCGTCTAAAAATTTTGCAATTATTTGTATTCCATTAATACAACTAATTCTTCCATCTTTTCTTTTGAAGCAGTTGATTATGGATTATGCGTTTGCTTAGTTTTTGCGGTGTTTCCAATTTATTATTATAATATCTTCAATTTGTTTCTTTCTTTGTACTACAATTAATGCAATTTTGCGATGCTTTTATACTTTTTCTTAACCTCATGCTGGAGAACTCAAAGTTCAGCCGCTCACGTCAAACAAAATTTCTGGCTATTTAAAAAAAAATGCATATCTCTTATGAAATGCCTTTTACGAAGTAAATTGAATTTTGGAGGAAGCCGATTCATCTTGGGGCAGATATAAGTCCATATTATAAAATTCCGAAATCATATAACATATTTTGCGCATCAATGCTAATATCGCTATGTACTGGTCCGATCTTCGCTAAAGTATCAAATAACTGAAATTAAATCTTATAAATGTGACTTTAGACTTGGATAAGCTAACATATTTTAGGTCTAGAAAATTTACTATGTCCTTGATGTTTACTAAAGAGGCTAGCTATACATCATAACGAAAATGACAGCTGAGTCTGAATTGGCAGGAACCTTCTGTTTGATACCAAAAGAGATTTTAGATAAGCTGGCTCGATATCGCGTCATTTCTTTAATCTGATAATGGAGAAGATAATTCAAGCTGCAGAAGTAAATTACCCTTCAAAACTTCATTTGCTTGGAAGTCAAATAATAAAATAAAATAAAATGTTAATATAATCCTTTAAGAATATGTTAAAAAATTTTTAGAACGTAAATTTAAGTATTTCTTTTATTATAGATCGTCAATCGTGACGACTCTATTCTTTGTGTTCAAGCGCTGGGTAGAGTTACGTTGCCGACTTTAGACGCGTTTTTCTCAAAACTATATTTTTCGAATTGGCGTACACGATAACTAGAAAAGTTATTAACCGATCTCCCTGAAATTTTGCACACATCTTTTTTATAGTATTACTTTCTATGTGAATTTACAAGTTCTCGAAAAAGAAATTTTTTAGAAGCAAACAAGGTAGGACAATTCGCCCCAAAATAATTTTTTTTTAAGCATTTTGTCACGCTATTTCTCCCCCCATTTTTTTTAAATTCAGATAGAAATTATGACATTAATAAACAAAAAAATTTTTGGTTTTTTGTATTCAAGTCACTGACGCCGATTCTACAATGTCCGCCGATTGAGAAGCCCCGCTGCGACCTTGCTGGAAGAATTGAAAGTACATCTGCCATTTTAAATATTTAAAATAAAAAAAATGTTATATTATATTAATGTATAAATAAACTGTATACCAATTTTGAAAAAAATATATTGACTTCTTCATTTTAAAAAATTTTAATGAAAAAACAGGGAAAATATGTCCGTTTACAGGTATCTGTCCCCTTAAGTAAACCTGCCTTCAAATTTAAGTAGAAGTACTCTTATCAACAAGCGCTAAAAGACAATTAAGCAATAGTTTGCCACTCCTCGACAAAATCCTTTTGAGTCTTTCACTAGACGCGCCTTCCTATCTATTGACAACTACTTTGATAGCAGAAATATCCATTAGAAATAGTTTTTCGCTGAATATGAGTCTCTACCACCAAACATTCCAACCAAATTCGAACCATGTGTGAACAGTCCAATTTGGCCTTATTAACAGATGCCACACATGAAGATTGGGATCCATTTGGGCACAATTCAGTTCGATCTAAAGCGGTAGGTATTCCAAGTTTCTAATCGGTATGCAGTGCCCATGGCTTGTAATCTAATCACAGCATGAAAATTGTCAGATTTGCATAAAATGGAGACGCGAAAAAAATTTAACACAACATTGGGTGCTAGAGTTTATAGGCTACGTAGTACCTCGCCGATTCTAATGAAAATAGGTTTTTGACCTTTCCTTTGCTCCCATAATCGTGCGAGAAGCAAACATAAATTATATGCCCTGATATACTTTAGACACTCCTACACGCTTACAGTAGCGACATTTGAGATTTGTTCAAAATAATGTTACTTTGTATTTTTCTCGAAAAATATTTATTCGTCAATATCAATTTTTTCCTATCAGACTAGATCTGGTTATAATAAATGTATTAGCGCTTTTTCCAATAGGTAGGTGAGATGCGCTATTTGATAGGCTCTTCAACTCCTTCAGGGTTGCGATTTCTATCTTTCAAATCGTAGCAAATTTTCACCAAATACCAATTAAGGTATTTTCAGTTGTAGAAACAAGAGTCACAGGTGGTCAAATATGGGGAATAGGGTGGCTGAAGTTGGCTTACGCGGTGGCTTTTTGCCAAAAAATACAAATTGTAGGACTAGTAATACTTATTGGGAATAAGTTTCCGCCTCGCAAAAGAGGTGTCATTGCTTATACAATTTTTCTGTTCGCTCTTGTAATATACTGGTGATTTGAAGGTGTATATGTGAGGTCTCGATGGACATTAGTTTGAAGCGTAAAGATCCCTATTTATCTGACGTCAAACATGTCTACGTTCATGCCGAAAAAACAGCATTTGCGGCAAGCCTTGATTCATTAACACCTTTTAAAGAAAAATGCAGCTGAAACAAGTCGCTTCATCAAATACAACTTGTAAAGACTGGTTTCGAGGCTTTCAAAGTGCCGATTTCGACGTGAGTAATAAAGATCGTGAAATTTGCGGCCGCCGTAGCCGAATGGGTTGGTGCGTGATTACCATCCGGAATTCACAGAGAGGTCGTTGGTTCGAATCTCGGTGAAAGCAAAATTAATAAAACCATTTTTCTAATAGCGGTCTCCCCTCGGCAGGCAATGGCAAACCTCCGAGTGTGCAATATTTCTGCCATGAAAAAGCTCCTCATAAAAATATCTGCCGTTCGGAGTCGGCTTGAAACTGTAGATCCCTCCATTTGTGGAACAACATCAAGATGCACACCACAAATAGGAGGAGGAGCTCGGCCAAACACCTAACAGAAGTGTACGCGCCAATTATTATTATTATTATTATATAATAAAGATCGTGAAGGGACACTGAAAAAAATCAAAGATACTCAACTACAACAACTATTGGATGAAGACGCATGTGGAACCCTTGATGATATGTCTAAAGAGTTGGATGTTGACGGATCAACCGTCGGTAAGCGTTTGCGCGCGTTGGGAATGGTCCAGAAAGCAGATAACTGGGTGTCACATCTATTCAAGGAGAGGGATATCAAGAGACATTTGGTGACATGTGAGATGCTTCTTGAACGGTAGAAAAGAAAAGGTTGTCTACATCGCATCGTCACTGGCGATGAAAAATGGATCTGTTATGATAGTCCTAAGCGTTGGAAATGTTGGAGCCTGCCAGGTGAACCAGGTCCATCGACAGCAAAAAAAAATATTGATGCTTGAACGGTTATGTTGTGCTTCTGGTGGGATCAGAAGGGTGTCATCTGTTATAAACTCCTTAGATCATCTGACACAATCACTTGCGATCGTTACCAACTGCAACTAAAACGTTTGAATCGAGCTCTTAAAGAAGAGCTGACGGAATGGGCCGGTAGACATGATAAACTGATTTTGCTGCATGACAACGCCAGGCCACATGTTGCTAAATTGGTCCAGAAATATTTAGAGGAACTGAATTGAGAAATCTTGCCCCACCCACCGTAGTCCCCAGACATAGTACCTTCGAATTACTACATGTTCCGATCAATGCAGTCAGCCGTTATTGGAGAGCAGTTTACTTCCTACGAGAGCATCGTAAACTGACTCAATGAACGGATCAAGTCTAAAGAACTCGAATTTTTCGCCAGAGGAATCTGTATGTTGACTGAAAGATGTAGTAGCTTTAATCGTTTAAATAAATCGCAACTTTTACTAAGAAAGGGCGGAAACTTGTTCCCATACCCAATAAATGTGTAATAAATTTGTCCGTTCGTCAAAGTGCTGTCTAAAAAAACCCACGTAGGAGATTTCACTCTGTCTGTCATGGTAAGGGCCATTCACCGGATTGGTTAGTATAGCCTTTGCAAAGAGAGCAGTCGATGATGTGATGTAGCAAGGTAGCCAAGTATTCGTTCAGCTATAATAATCGCTCAAAACACTGACGAAGCTAAAGGAAATTAAATTAAGTGATGATCCGAAAACAGAGCTAATCCTTTTAACCAACAAACGTGTCCCATTTGAAATAGGTATGCGTCAAATACCTAGGAGTGCAACTAGTCTCAAGATTAACTTGATGGGCGCACATAAATTATGATTTGTCAAAGTAAGCGGCATGTCATTTCAGCTCATGACAAACCTTGAAAACCCATTTCAGAGCACGCGAAAACTTTTAATGGACCCGACGTACCCAATTCTTCTATACGGATGCGAAGTATGGGCAGATTCGCCAAGTGTGAAATGCTGGCGAAAAACTTTATAATCTCTTCAACGTTTCTACGCATAGAGTGGCTTTTTCATATGTAACAGTATCAGAAGCAGCAGTTTTAGCGGTTTAGCGGAACCATCCCTATAAATCTTCTGGCACAAGAGCGCAAATGGAGGTGGGAGGCAAAAATTTCAAGAATTCCAGGACCATGCTCCTCCGACATTAGAATTCAAACGCTCACACTTTGGCAAACAAAATGGAACTCTGAACTGTACGGAAGATGGACAGCGATACTAATACCCTATTTAAAAAAGAGGTTGTCTGTAAAGTCGGTTTACTGACGATAGTTTAACGTGACAACGTCATAAGAAAATATTGATGGAATGGTTGCAATTTTCAAAACAAAATTTTAATTTTATTTGTTTGATAGATATTTTGTATGGATATAGAGGAGGAGGTAAATGGAAGTGCAATGGAATAGGTCAAGTTACATTTACACAAACGTGAAAAATGACGAAACATTTATCAAATTCATGAAAGATATGTTCAATTTCGATTGCGCTTCAAACATTAATAAGTCAACAACACTAAGAGACACCATCATCGATTTGCCTTTTTTAAGACTCGAAACATTCCCTTTCATTTCCTACTTTTCCTATCATCGTCCTGTTCTCAACAGAGAAATGGTTCATTACCATGCATACAGGAAGAAGGCATATGCAAATACAAGTATGTGAATTTATATACAAATGTGCATATACATACATATTTATGCTCAATAGGAGGGAGCCTTCATATATAATAAAAAAATTAATAATAATAATATTAAAACAACAGGTATTATTAACAAACTTGGTTTTATTTTAAATTCTTCAAGTAAATCAAATTAATAATAATCAATAAGAAGGCATATGCAAATACAAATACGCGAAATTATATATGTACATATGCGCATATACATACATATATACGCTCACTTAAGTAGGAGAGAGCAAGATGTCGAACGTTGCCGTTCGTTTGCTTTGCTCGTTCCGCGCTTTCGCTTGCAGTTCATTCAAGGTAACGACAAATGAGCAAGGTAACGACATATTTTTTCGTGCGTGCAGCCGGCTAAATCGAATTATAAGACGTTATCACGTCAAAAAATTAATAAAAGTGGGTAGAAAGAAAGCACGGTACCAAATTGCATTTATGGAGATACTGAAACCGATGGTGGGAAGCACACCTTCTTGAAATCCGAGAGGTGAAACACAAAGAGAACAGCTCTGCAACGAGCTATTGGTGTATGTACACCTGAAGAAATAATCGAGGAATGAGGATAGGTGAAGAAAAACGGCGCAAAATTTTGTTGACTGGTTGAGAGGAAACCCTAAGAGGAAGAGGAGGGATATTTTCAGTGGAATCACCACCCACGTGGGAACGACGGTTACTATATGGTACGAAGGCATTTGTAACCTAACCTAACCGCCAAAAAAAACCGGGACTCGTTTAGGACTATCCCTACTGCTATTGTTAGGGATGCATGGATAAAGATGTAATGGTTTACGAAATAATTATTCGCTCTGCAATTAACTGCTACAAATTCTCTGTAAATTTTATAATATGAAATACAATTATATATCTAACTTGTAGAGTGTTAACAAAGAACG
This sequence comes from Anastrepha fraterculus, assembly GCA_037575425.1. Classification (NCBI taxonomy): domain Eukaryota; kingdom Metazoa; phylum Arthropoda; class Insecta; order Diptera; family Tephritidae; genus Anastrepha; species Anastrepha fraterculus. The sequence goes on from JAYXIM010026125.1 coordinate 173,392, forward strand.
AAGCAAGAAACTAACACAAGTTCCGTTAACGAACGCCCAAGCCAAGGCATTCAGGAACAGAAAGACCAAACAAAAAAATTGGCTCAGTAAAGAATTCAATTCTATTTTTATATTATATTTCTGGTTATTTAGTTGTAACGTCATAATAACCTTTCGAGGGCAACGTGCGAGGCTGTGGGTTATTGTCTGTCACGTCTATGAGCAATTGGCTAAAGCTCGACAGCTAAACAGCTAATCAACGCGTTGCGGCAGCGCAATGAAAACAAGAGCAAGTTGCGCCTTTTAGACCTTTTTGGACTAATGCAATAATTGTTGGAAAATTAACTCTTTTTTTCTTTTTTCATTTCAACTTCATGCTATAATTGCTTTCAGCTCCCGCTATGTTGTGTGTTGTGTGAGTGCTCACCTGCGTTGCGTCTACGTATTCGTTTATGGGTATGAGTAATCGCCCTCACCACCGCCAACTGTTTATTGTGTGTGTGCTTAACTAAAGCAAACCATCGCGACGTGTATGACTTGCACGATGAACGAGCTTTTTTCTTTGCATTTTTGTTATTGTTACGATTACTGAAATCTATTAACGTTTTCATTGTAATTCTTATAAAATTTCGTAGCATGAACTTTTAAAAGTATAAAAGCAACGGATATTCAAATAAAAGACATCAATCAGCTAACAACGCTCATAAGTCAAAAATCGTTCTTTCGTACGAAATCTAAAAATAACAAAAATTAACAAAATGTACAAATTGGTAAGTTTTCATTTGGTTATAAAAGGATTTTATGTTCCTGCAATAAGATATTTTAAAAAATTTATTTCTATTTTAACAGTTTGTCCTTGCCGCTCTTTTCGCCGTCGCCGTTGCTGCTCCCAGCCACTTGGTCGAAAGCCCTCTTGTCTACTCCGCCCCATCAGCTGTGGCCTACCAAGAACCAGTCTTGGCTAAAGTGGGTTCAGTAGTGAAGAGCATCCCCACTGCCGTCTCTCACCAAAGCCAATCGATTGTGCACAGCTCAGCTCATGTCGTTGAGGATGTCTTGGCACCCGTTGTGAAGACCAGCTATGTGCCAGCTCCAGTGGTGAAGACCATTCACTCTGCTCCATTGGTGCATACCAGCTATGTTGCCGCTGCTCCCGTCATCAAGTCGTATGCTGCTGCCCCAGTTGTGCACAGCTATGCTGCTCCATTGTCTTATGATGGTCACTACTCATCCTGGTAAACGCTTTGCATAGAGAACGGAAATGGACAAAAGATTTTGTACTTGGAATGTGATATAACGAATAGTTTAATTTTCTATAGAAAGGACGTTGTTGACTTTTCAATAAACTAGTTTATTTAAAAATTTTAATTCACAAGTTGCTATTTTTTTGTATTAGCTTTAACACGGAATTTGAGGTAGGTAACTTTTAAACTTCTTAGTAGATTTTTTTGAGAGAAAAGGATGCGGAGCCTACTTAAATTTAAACCAAGTATTTGACAGTGAAGAAGTAACAACTCTTTGACGCTATTGACTGTACCTGTGTGCACCAAAGCGCCAGTTATATGATGTCTCTTTTAATATTGCAAACAGTCACCACCTAGTATCATTCCACTTCCATCGTTAACCGTAACTTGAATTGCTTTCGAAGATAGCCTAAGTGTACTTGTGAGCGCTCCACATAAAACACTCGTAATAGGTCCAGTTTTTCCACATTACTTAAAGCGTGTAACCTCATTATTTATTAGTTCATCACTTTTTCATTTTTTTTTTCTACCCGCGCACTTGCGCCCAAGGGTATCACAATTTTGTTCACAGTTGTATATAAATATAAGCCTAAACATATATGCAAATATATACCAAAATGAGCAGAATGGACTCGATTTAACCAAGTCTGTTCATTCGTCGGTCCGTGCGGACAATAACTCGAGTTAAATTGAGAACATTTTAATGAAACTTGGTACACAACCAAAGTACGCTTTATCCAAAATAGGTTGGCAATGGAAATGAACTAAATTGGCACCTAACTACGTCTATAGGGCCGTCGAGGTAAATGCGGAAAACATTTCGAAAGCTCTGGAGTCTAAAACCGCTGATAAAGGGACATATTTTTAGTGTATTGTTTACTGATTGACATTGGTGTGCCGGAGTAAGTGCTAGTGAAACGATGAGTCGAGAGTAGGACAGAACAGCTGCGATACTAGAGTCACTTCGCGCCGGAAAAAGCCCTAAAGAGATAATTGAGTGGTTTGGCTACAAAAAAACGCAAGTTTACGAAATTACAAAAGTTTTTCGTGAAGCCGACTGCAAGGATGATGTCTTTTCTGATCGAGCAAGACATACAAAGACTCAGGCTTAGCTCCAGAATAACCTACCCTACCACTGGTCACCAGATTTTTGGCCACCTTCATGCCCAGATGCAATCCTCTTGATTATTACGTGTGGGGCACAGTTGAAGTAATAGGTAACGCGAAGCCTCATAACACTTAGGACGCTCTGAAGACCACCATCGAGGAAGTGATGACCACAATGGACAAAGAGGAGGTAGCTCGCGCATGTGGGCGCTACGCTGGTGATTGATCTGTTGAATACAAGCAGACATTTTGAGATTCAGATTCAGTTTCGGCCAGAGCACTTTGAAAACTCTGCAGTTATTAATCAGATACCTCCTTCCATTGGTTTCCGCGTTTATGTTCAAGTCAATCGTAGTGTACAGTCCGTTTAGAGGAATGCTTATGCCCTCTACCACTCGCTGTAGGTCAAACATAAAGCTTTTCATAACACACTCAGCCGCTCTTTCATTTTCCTTCACTCCAGTTTGTGTGGAGTTGTGTTGTAGGATAAGCAAGAGCGACCTTCTATATTCTTTAAGGGGGACCCTCATTTATCGGGTCAAAAAAATCGATTTTTTGGAAATAATTTTAATCTATTCTACAACTATTTAAGAATATACTTTCAAAATTTCAAGTCGATATCTGTATTTTTGAAGGAGTGACAAAATTTTTAACAGGACGCGACGGGTGGCCTGATCGCCTGTATCCAAAACTTTAAACGCGTTTTTCTCGAAACATCATTTTTCGATTTTGTGTACACAATTGAGAACGCTGTATTGAACCAATCAGGCTTTACAATAGCTCATTTTAAAGATAATTAAATTGTTTTCAATGTGACATTAAGTGTTTTTTTAAAAAAAAGATTTTCATATTTTTTTGTAATTTTAAAGTCAATTTTTATGCATGAAAAATCACTTTTAACATAAAACTGGGTAAAAAATATCAATTTCGACATTTTTTTTTAAATCAAAATGTCACATCGAAGGTATTATCCTAAAGTTTTAAAAAAAATTTGGTTTTTTTATTTCAGAAAAAAATTCAGAGCGCTAGAATGTACACAGATAGAATGAGGTGCCATGGACGAGGTGTATATTTCCATACTTAAAATGTTTTTTTTCTTCTCCGAAAATTTTTGTAGACAGTCAAGACATTTATTAAAGTACTTTATGAATTACAAAACGTTTGAAGTTATTTTACCTGAGAAAAAAATTCCCAAAAATGATGCATTTTTCGACCGTCTAAATGAGGGTCCCCCCTTAATACACCTTGGATTGATGGGCACTGAGGGCAGTTCCTTAATGGCTGCATGACTATCAACATGCATGTTCCACAGATGGTAGAATTGATGCATGACCGGGCGTATTTTCTTTTGGCATGCCTGCTGCTTTAATCTTGGAAGCAGACTTGGCCGCTGTTCCTTTAACATATGAATCAATGGGAGATATCCCTGCTATAAATGAAGCCAAATTACTGAAATGCGTGTATCTTGGCAACTTCTTAATAAAACGCGCCCAAACTTGGTACACATATCTTTCCCTCACTGCATTTTAGTCCTACATAAATTCTATTGATATCGGATGAAAATCACATCCACTGTTAAGTCTAAATCTCCGTTCGTTTGTTGATGTTATGTCTCATTGTCTATGAGTTTTCTTTGATTCTAAAAATCAATAGCCCTTCCGAATTGAACTTTATTTGAATGTGTGTTGGCATATGAGGTTCGGGCTGGACCGAATTTTGTTTTGCTTACTTATTATTTTTATCGGATATTCAGAGCGATTCACAGTCAATGGCCCTTAGACGCTAGTCCATTGCAAGTCAGCAAAGTTCTTCGCTCTTGTCATACAGGCAGTCCAGGTTCGCGGATGATTCACAACGCTGACCAACAACTCCTCCTACGATTATGAGAGTATCTGAGACTCAACTTTTTGTAGCGCTGCATTCGCAAAACTTATAAGGTTCGTTTTGTATAGCTTGATGCGGATTGTTCTTCCGATCCATGTACCTTATCCGACCGATGGCTACACCTTCACACATGCAATGAAATTGCATATAATGCCGAGCTACGAGGACGCGGCTGTTAACTTCGAAGCAGTGTTTGGAGCAATTTTAGCGAGATCCGAAGGAATTTTCGTGTCGAGTTGTCACTGTTGGATTCATAACTACACACCAGAAACTAAGCAACAATCAAACCAATGGATTTTTCCCGGTGAATCTGCTCCAAAGAAGGCGAAGACAGTCCAATCGGCCGGAAAGATCACGGCGACGATTTTTTGGGATGCGAACGGCGTCATTCTCATGGATTTTTTAGAAAAAGGAAGAACGATCACTGGACAATACTACAGTGAGTTATTAGATCTGTTTCACCAAAAAATTGAAGGAATTTGGCGAAAAAGAAAGTGCTCTTTCAACACAATAACGCACCAGCACATTCATCCGGAGTTATCGCCGCCAAACTACAATAATTGGTGCGACTTTAATTTTTCCTAACATGAAGAAATGGCTCGCGGGTAAAAAATTTAATTCAAACGAGGAAGTCATTGCCGAATTCTAAGAACTTTTGGTTTAATTATCTTATTATTGTTCGTTGCTCTCTAATTTTGTTAAAATGGATTTCTGTTATTAATTGTTTGGAACTTTGATTTGCGTGCCAATGATATGGTAGATTTACTAATAATAATTTGGAAGCTTTGCTTGCTTTATTCGCTGCCTCTGTGAGCACAAATTATTATAAATCACATTTCCTTTATTTACGTATTAAACATTTCATTTGACTCCAAATTTTCACATGACTTTCGGTTTTGCTCACTAATTTATTCACTTTTTCAACGCCCATGCATTCCAATCCTCATAGGCCGCACTCGGCTTCCAACCAGAACTCCATCCACCATAGGCACTCTTCAGACTGTGCGAATTCCAGCCATCATACAAACCTTCATAAGCTGACGGGTACACAGATGCATACGAAACAGCAGGCCAAGCGACACTTGTGCTGGGTGTATACGCTTTGATGATGGGCGAATATGCCTTCACAATGGGTGTGTAAGTTTTAATAATCGGCGTGTGCTCTACTATGGGTCGCAGGTAGGGACGTTTCTCGTGTACAATGGTTTGACTCTGATGCGAAACTGCGGTGGGCAGTGAGTGTACTGTATGTCCGACAACAGTGGGCGTATATTCCACATGCTCTCCTACAGCTGGCAGATATTTCAGACTCGGACGGGCATCAGTAGTGGCCAGCAAAAGGATGGAAGCAAATAGGACGACGGATTGCTGTAAAAGAGTGAATGTATTTAGTTAGGGAATATCTTTGGAGTGCTTCACTTTTTCGTGCACTTTTATGGCAACTTACAAATTTAAACATTTTTCTGCGTTATGTTAGCTGGCTGTTTTTGGTGTACTTCCTTTAAACGCTCTCTAATTCTTAGCAATGGTGTCAATGCGGTTGCTACCTGTAAACTATGCCACTTTTGGTAGCCGTCTGCTATTTTATATCAACAAATAGCGTGTGTTATTTTTCGAACCGTGGAAAATAGTATTGTGTTATTTTATTTCCTTGTAAGAAGTTTTTAAAACTACAAAAAAATAGGGATCCAATTCAATAGTCAAAACACAATGGAACCATAATTCAGCAAAATGCGTAAAGCAACCCAAATGTTAAGGCACTGAAGAGGAACGAACGACTTAGTGCAACTCCCACAATTTACTCATGTAGTTGTAGGTCAGCAGTGTAACTGACCAAGCTAACAAATTATGGGCTGTGAAATAAAACAAACAAAAAGCGAAAACGCCAAGCAGCTTTTCATTGAAGATAAGCACCGGCCAGTAGCTACTTAGCGCTTTGGAGCGGATGAAATGTGTCTGTGTAACCTTCTGCCCAATTTGTAGTAGCATTAATTTGAATTATTTTTATGTAGGAAATAAGCGCAAAAGATAAAAAAAAAATATTATTATATAAAAAAAAAATGAATTAGTAAGCATTAAGTTAGTAATATTTCACTGAGTTCTTGTACTTCCTGAAAATCATATAAATGTGTTTTAATAACCAAGATTATGAACAGGCTTAGCTAGTCACATGCTGGGCATGCCGGGGATAAGTATTTGGTATAATTTAGCCTAAACAGCACGCCACTAAGAACTGGGTCTGCTATGTGGCGTGCCATATCAAAATATGGCATGATAATTTTTTTTTTTTTTTTTTTTGAAGAGATTGCGTGTGTTTTTTGATTAGTCAAAATCTATGCATATTTTCTAAGTATAAACGAGGTGCTACTATTATAACATGACTATATGACTATAACAGCTTTTAACACTTTTAACAGCTCACGGATAGTTAAAGGTTTCCAGCTCTCATTTAAGGGGGGAGCCTGGTTTATAAGGTAAAAAAATAATTTTTTTTTTTTTTGTTTTTAGCGATTCCTAATATATTTCAGAATATTCACACAAAGTTACAGAGCCTAATTCTCAGTATTTCCGTAGATACAAAGCCAAAGGTAGGCGAGCGTTAGGTAGTTACGCTGTTACCGGACGGACAGCTATAGTGCAAACTTTATCTTCTTTTCTCGACTTTTCATTGAATTATAGCTTGTTCCCTTCAGTATTAAATTCTCTTCTATTTGAACTAACAAAATAGATAAAAAAAAAAGTTTTCAAGATTTTTGTACCAAGTTGAAGTGAGTTTTTTTTTATAGAAAGGCATTTTTTTCTTTAAAACCTCCAAAAAGTTGAAATTTTGGAATTTCTCTCAGTTTTCTTAGTTCATCTAGAATAAAAAATCATGATAATTAGAAATCCATTTGAATTTTTTGCTTTAGATAATAATGACGAGCTGTATCTTGTACGCCAGTTGGAGACTCCAGCGTTGCAGCGCTCTACTAATTTCTATGTTAAACATTTTTTTCAACTTATTTTAACCAGTACAACATTTTTTTATACTTTTTAAATGTTCATTAAAAGATAGAAAAAACTTTGCTGTGCTAAATTAATTTTTTCCTTAAAAAAAAAAATCGCACAGAGATGCAATTTTTAGACCTCATAAACCAGGCTCCCCCTTAATGATGTGCTAAGGGGGCATTCGGCCTCGAGAAATGACCCAACTCCTGGAGAAGATGGCTTCCCTCCTTTAACTTATACAAAAACTGTGCTACATCGTTAGCCCAACCGTTAACAATTATCTTTAATAAATCGGTGGCTTCTGCCGAATTTTTACATAATTGGAAAGAATCTATTATAATACCGATACATAAGTCTAGAAGTATGTCGAATGTAGAAAATTATCGCCCGATCTGCAAAATCTTTAGTATACCTAAAGTTTTTGAAAAACTGGTTCAAGATTTGATTCCCTTCCAATTTTCAGATTTCATATCGCCTTATCAGCATGGCTTTGTTAACGGTAGATCTGCTGTTACGAATTTAAGTTTATTCGCAAATTTTGTCTTAAAATAAGAAGCCAACAAAGCGAAGTCATATTCACCGACTTTTTGAAAGCATTCGATAGAGTCAGCCATAGTATCCTACTTAAAAAGTTGGGTTCAATTGGTCTTCGTCACAGATTACTTGAGTGGTTTGGATATTATATTACTGATATAACTGAATTTCGTTCGTATAAATAATAGAAAATCTTATGCCATCAAAGCTACCCCAGGTGTACCTCAAGGCAGCCATCTCTGGCCACTATTGTTCTTAATCTTTGTTTGTGATATTCCAGATGCTGTTTTGACATCGCGTTGTCTGATGTATGCAGATGACTTGAAAATTTCCAGTCGTAGAGGGGATGTAGCTGACTGCATGGGACTTGAAGAGGACTTTATAAGATAGGAAGCTTGGTGTGATGATAACTCTTTACCGCTTAATGCTGGTAAATGCCAGTACTTGTGCTTCAGTAGACGCAAAGTTGCGATTGATTTCGATTACAAGTTGCACACTACCAACCCTGATAAAAATTCATGAAAATAAAGACTTGGAGGTCATATTTACATCGAACATGTCTAGTTTCGTTTTCCAAATATACATACTTTATTATTGCGAAGTCTAAACCTATTCTCGGTAGACTGACGTTGGTACACACATGCAGAGACCTACCGTTTTAAGCCGACACCGAACGGCAGATATTTTTTATGAAGAGCTTTTTTATGGAAGAAATACACTCAGAGGTTTGCCATTGGTTGCCGAGGGGCGGCCGCTATTAAAAGGACTCTTTCTATCATTTAATGTTTCATGCAGAAATGAACTTCAATAACTAAGAAGCCTCTGAAGCTCCATAATTTACAAAAAAATATTTTTAACTTACAAAACAGTAGAAAAACATATTTGAATTCATTATTTTCACTTCAATTAGCTGGTAGTTTTTATTTTGGTTATTCGACTAACTGGCAGCTCATGTAACGGGTGATCAATTAAGAGGAGTTTTTTCATTTGCGTTTTTTTTTACAGATCGCGCGCGAGTTGTGGCAAACTGTCATCGTGGATTTGTTGAACAGCGTTTGGCATTTCATCATGGAAAGACTCACACCGCAACAACGTCTACAAATTGTTCAACTGTATTATGAAAATCAGCGTTCTGTGACAAATGTTTTTCGTGCGCTTAGACCGCATTATGGTCAACATAATCGGCCTGCCTTAAACACTATTCGACATACTATCAACAAATTTGAATCCGAATATTCATTGGTGGATAATTCTCGACCGAATAGACCACTTTCAGCAAGAAGCATTGAGAATATAGCGGCAGTAGCAGAGAGTGTACGTGAAAACCGCGATGAATCGATTCGGCACCGTTCTCAGCAACTTGGACTGTCGTATGGAACAACTTGGTCAATTTTACGGAAGGATCTTCATTTAAAAGCATACAAACTACAGCTCATACAAGAACTAAAGCTAAATGACCTTCCTGCACGTCACCGTTTTGCTGATTGGGCTCTTGAAAATATTGAAGAAGATCCGCTGTTTTCGAGCAAAATTTTGTTCAGCGATGAGGCGCATTTCTGGCTCAATGGTTACGTCAATAAGCAAAATTGCCGTATTTGGGATGAAGAGCAACCAGAACAGGTTCAAGAGCTACCTTTACACCCAGAGAAAACAACGGTCTGGTGTGGCTTATGGGCTGGTGGAATCATCGGTCCATATTTTTTCAAAAATGATGATGGCCGCAACGTAACTGTGAATGGTGCTCGCTACCGTACCATGATATCGGACTTTTTGCTACCTGAAATTGAATCTAATGATCTCTACGACATTTGGTTTCAACAAGACGGAGCCACTTGCCATACAGCTCGTGAAAGAATGACTTTATTGAGAAGTCATTTCGGAGAGCAGCTGATTTCACGTTTAGGACCTGTGAGTTGGCCACCAAGATCTTGTGATATCACACCTTTGGACTTTTTTCTTTGGGGATTCGTGAAGTGCAAGGTCTATGCTGATAAACCAGCTACGATTGAAGCTCTGGAAGCCAACATTACGCGTGTTATTCACGACATACCAGTCGAAATGCTCGAACGAGTGATTGAAAATTGGACCTTCAGAATGGACCACCTTAAGCGTAGTTGTGGCCAACATTTGAATGAAGTCATATTCAAAAAGTAAATGTCAAAGAATGTCCTTTCAAATGATAAATAAAGGTTTTGAACATAATTTAAATTTTTGTTTTTTTTTTTAACTATTCAAAAGAGCACCTCATGATTGATCACCCGTTACCAATGAATTTTATCTGTCTTTTATCTCTAACCAGACAGTTATATTCTGATTAAGCACTTAACCAGACTTTGGAAAGACAGCCCTTAACATTTTTTAGCGAATCAAAAACAAAAGATAGAAAACAACACTATGGCGAGTGGAACCTGAAGGGGGTAAAATATAGATCAGGTCGCAGTGCTTATTCCTCTTGTATTAATAATAATAGGAGAAAACACAGAAGGTGGCGCCTACCGAAAACCGTTACCTTATTCTTGGAGAATTTGATAATTAAGTGACGTCGTCACAGAAATAAACCATTATTTACAGGTTACTTCTTTGTGAATATTCAATGAATGGCTAAGTGAATATTGAGATTTGAACGTTTGTAATTTTTCGATAAAAAAAAGTATTAAAAATAAAGAGAATGCGCCTTCTTGCATTCTATCATTCTTGTGATTTGCAGTGAGAGTTACGGATACTTCTTCTCGTTGTTTAGTAGCCACAAAGGAGAGAACACAGAAGATCGCAACATGCGTGATCCACTATCCCATTCTTAGTGAATTTTAAAGAATCAAGTATTATATTACTGATAAGTGGGCATTTGTTCTAAATTTATTGTTGTGTTGTTTCTAATTTTTTCGGTTGCTCAGTTGTCACGTCACAGCCAGAAATACTCTCACGAATGTCTCAATCTTGTAATCCATCATTCTGGTTTAATAGCTACACTCGCATACCTACTACTGTGATTAAACCGCTGCTGATTTGCTATGCATTGGCACGAGTTTCTCCTCCAATTTTTTTATGAAACCATCAATTTTGTATTGGCTTCGATAGGTAGATGATTTCGTGGCATGCTTTGCAATAACCTGATATTTGCAATAACTTTATAACTTTCAAGAAGTGCTTGGGTGCTTGGCTAAGCTCCTCCTCCAATTTGTTCTGCGCGTCTTGATGTTCTCCTAGAGGATCCTACATTTTTATGCCGCCTCCGATCGGCCGATGGGCTTCTTATGAGAAACTTGTTATGGCAGAAATATACTCGGGTGCTTGTCATCGTCTATCGCGTGGCGACCGCTATTAGTGAAACCCTTTTCTATCATTTGGGCACTACCGTATGGTAATCACGCACCAATCCATTCGGCTGCAGTGACCGCTTTTATATATATACCTTCACAAATATTATCCATAGCGTCTCGCCTAAGAACTAACTGACCAGATTCATTTAAAATTGGCACGAATTTAGTCGTCATGCGAACAAGAAACTGGCTCTTAACAACGCCCCATTGTTTTTTGCTTTACAATAAAAATATATTTTCTATACTTTAATGTTGTACAAAAGTCTTACCAAAGTCCCGAGAATAATAAATATTTTTGTTGCCTTAAAAAAAATATTGAAAAATAAAATTTGAAAAGAACGAGCCAAGGAGCACCAGTGTTTGGCCGAGCTCCTCCTCCTATTTGTGGTGCGCGTCTTGATGTTGTTCGACAAATGGAGCCGACTCCAAACGGCAAATATTTTTTATGAGGAGCTTTTTCATGGCAGAAATACACTCGGAGGTTTGCCATTGCCCGCCGAGGAGCGACCGCTATTAGAAAAAATTTTTTCTTCATTTTGATGTTTCACCGAGATTCGAACCTACGTTCTCTCTGTGAATCCGAATGGTAATCACGCAGCAACACTCAGGCTAAAAAGTCCGTTGTATTTAAAGCTCTGGAAAGAGGGTAGATAGTCAAGGAGGGAAGGTGAAAAGTATCAGAGAAAGAGGTAGGAAATAATAGAGACAGAGATAGAGATAGTTAGTTCTGTAAGAATTTTCCAGATTCTTTGGCGAATCTGTAAATATCTTCCAGTTTTAGAGAACGAATATTACTCATTCTCACGACATTGGAACCCAAAACTCGCAGCCGTACTCTAGCAAAGGCAGGACACTCACAGAGAAAGTGCTGGGTGCTATCCGCCTCCTCCAAGCACGACAGGCACATTGGGTCCTCAATGATTCCAATGGCGGTCATATGCTGACTCCATGGGTTTTGTCTTGTAATAATACCGACCATCAACCGAACGTCTTTTCTTCCAAGTTTTAATAGAAAGTTTGACAGTTTTTGTTCGGACTTGTCACAAAACACCTTGCAGTTCTGCAGCCTTCTAGAACGGACCATCGCTCTTTATGTAGATTGCCTACATAATCGCTGATCCAATTCATGATTCCTGCGGAACTTATTCCGATTATTGGCTATGGCCCTTGTGGGGGAACCGCTGATAGACGGTTGGCCAATTCATCGGCAATTTCGTTTCCTTTAAACAAGGCTTAATTTTTGGGCTTATAAAGTAATTAAAATGTGATATCATTTTTATTTCATTTCGGACAAATTTATTTTTATATCATTACAAACTTATTAAGAAATATTTTGCGGAATATTTGCACGGCATCATTGAACTCCTAAGTCGCACATATCACTTCTTGTTCTGCCCTGTATCATTTGAAGAATAAAAATGTTTTGCAAAAAGTGGTTTCTTCGCCCTCTTTGTTTACGCTTTGGTAACTCACTCGTTAGAGTAATAAATCAGAGCCACTGCACAGGGCCGTCGAAGTAAATCCGGTTAATATTTAGAAGGCCCAGAATTGCACAGTGGCATTAGTTCCCAGCCTGTTGGTAAAGAAACATATTTTTAGTATACTGTGAAGATTGCTGTAATTTGTGGATGTTGGTGAACAATGAGTTGAGAGCAAGAAGAAGATTTGCGATACTAAAATCGCTTCAAGCTATAAAAGTCCTACGAAAATAAAAGTGTAGTTTGGTCACAAAAAATACACAAATCCACCTACTCGCAGCCTCAAAAACATTCAGGCTTGGCTTCCCAGTATCCTTTCCTGCTGGGATGGCAAATGGCTGCCCACGCGAGGGGCCGATTTAATCAAATAACCAAAAATTCTTCCATTGTGATGGCTAACCGAGGAAATATAGAGGGAAAGGATCCAAATAAGGGGAAAAAGGAGGAAAGTATTTTGGAGAATGACGACACGGTGGCTAATTACATTTATGATAAGTGTTTCAAGCTGTTGATGAAATTCAACAGGTTTGTGATATTTAAATCTGCATATCCGCAGGTGTAGCAAAAAATAGAACCCAGATGTCTGAAAATTAGCTCGACGAGAGCAGAGCAGCTGAGAAGAGTTTGCTTGCATGATTCCACCTCATATTCTAGATAACTTGAAGCAATTCCAAGTCTCACCGCATATGAATTATGAACAATGCCCGGTAAAGCCACCCGCCAAATTCAAGAGCTGCGGTGTTGTTAGCTGTAGAAGTTCCCTCGAGTGCCACAATCTACCCATGCCCAGAAGGATCTCGTTAAGTTGACGCGAGACCCATCTTTCCAGGGGAAGACCACATGTTCTCAAGGGAAACCTTATTTAGCGGTGAAACCATTGACATGGTCCCCTGTATAACCAGTTCTGCTGTTTTTCGCTATGACACTACATATAATCGGGAACCCAAATGAGCCTAATATCGAAATACTCGAATGCAGTTGAGAGAGAAATCAGGCATTCCCCGACTAATTTCGAAAGCACCAACAACGAGTCCAGGACCCTAATTTCCGCCTGGCTGTCAGAGTAGATATTTACCTCCCTTACAGTAATTACAGATGCAAGCAACCAATCTACTGCTTTTGTAAATGCGTCTATCTTGGAATTGCGCTTGAAAAACATTACAGTGATTCGGAAGCCTTAAGATGAGATTGATAGAGAGCTCCTCGCAGAACACTCCTCCACCAAGCCTTCCATCCAGCTTCGAGGAATCCGTAAACATGTTACTCATGACGTGTCTTCAAATGTTGCACACCGCCCATTCCTCCCTTGAATATGAATGGAAAAAGTACCGCTGTAACCTAGCGAGGATGCACATTGAGCAATCAATATCCGGATGAAATCCAAGTATCTAAAGATATTAGATATTATTCTTTTGTGACCACCCTTACTGTAATTCTCTGGATTATCAGGTGTGAAGTGCAATTGAAGCATCGCCCAACACTGAGGGCATTTTGAAGAACCACCATCTTGATAGTGATGACCTCAATGAATATTTTCGTCTGATAGAGTTTTGAATATAATAAATTTCAACTATTGTTTTGTGTACTCTCATTGTTCCAAAATGCGTGCAAATTTTACGTGCCTTTGTGTACACAGCCATTAACTTTATTTTTAAGTTCAATAATCCGAATTTATCTAGACGACTCTGTAATGTGTTGCCATATTTGAAGATGAAGTAAATGTAGCAAATTTATGAAAGAAAATTACCATAAGCGATTGTAGTTGCTACAGACACCTGGCTATTTATGTATATAGGCTTGTGTGTAGCTGGTAGCAAAAGATAGTAAAAATGAGCAAAGATTTTCTCATTAAGAGTTTGAGATATTAATTTAGTTGTGCGTTGATATTGGGGTGGTCGTATCAGATTTGCTTTTAAACTGGACTTGCAACTTTGTTTACTTAAATATGCACTTTTTTACATTTCGAGTTTTTAACGCACTAGTTTTTTATGAGAATTAAAACGTTTAAACCTGACATGTACCGCTGCTTAAATCACGACTCCATTGACGAAGCAATACAAATCGCGATTAGAAGGCACATAAGCAGACTTCTGACGCACACAAATCCGAAGATGAGGGAATTTTCTGCTGAAGATAAATTTTATAAGCACAACGAAAAATACCAACTCACCTTTTGCAATTTGATAATAAGAATTATATTTATATACTTTCTCAATTTTCACAGCAAATCTTTTAAAAATGAATGACATTTTCCTCAATGATCCTGAAGAGCAATGGCCTCACAATATGATTTAGCTTTAAAACTATCTGTGCAAGGAATTTCTTATTGTCTTATATAATATATATATATTTGGCGCGTACACCCTTTTTGGGTGTTTGGCCGAGGTCCTCCTCCTATTTGTGTGTGTTGATGTTGTTCCACAAATGGAGGGGCCTACAGTTTCAAGCCGACTCCGAACGGCGGATATTTTTTTTTTTTTAAGAGCTTTTCAATGGCAGAAATACACTCGGAGGTTTGCCATTGCCTGCCGATGGGCGACCGGTATTAGAAAAAACTTTTTCTTAATTTTGATCTTTCACCGAGATTCGAACCGACGTTCTCTCTCTGAATTCCGAATGGTAGTCACTCACCAACCATTCGGCCACGGCGGCCTGTCATAAGGCAGGTGTAATATTATTTGGAATATGGCGCCCAGGTTACTGTAGTAAGTGATACCCTGTCACGTGGTATAGGTATTTTGCATTTACATTTTTTCATTAGTTTATTGGTTATTGTGTTTATATTAGTAAATTGTTTTATTTGTAGGCTTGAGTATAATAAAAAAATAACTGAAATGTTTCTGAAATAATTTAATTGTTTTGTGATTTATTCAATGTTGAAAATTTTTGTTGTTTCAAGTTAATTGCTTTTGGTTCTTTTTAACATTATTATACTTTTTTTAAAGATAAAATATACTTTAAAAAATAAAATTAGGAAAAAATTATAAAAAATAAAATTTAGAAAAAAATTTAGAAAAACATTTAATTTTTATATCCTTTTTAAAAACTAAATGGGTGTTTTTTTATTATTTTATTTTTTCATCAACAAATGGGGAAAAAAATTGTATGTGTCCTTTATAAAATCTATGTGCGATCGGGAGAATCAACCAAGTCTAAACTAACTTAAGCTTATAAAATCATCAATTTAGTTTTTTTCTGTAGTCATTAATAACTGAGACTATGCGCAGTAATCGCTGAAAGCTTTAGCTATTCGAGTTATATTCATTCAAATATCGGTTTTTTTCTTTACCACCATAAGAACTATCGATATCCATAACTATGGTTTGACAGCTGGGAATGGTAAACTGTGTTGATATTTCTTTCAATAAGATTTGGCAAGTCACCAAGAATCTGTTTTCGAAATTCATAGAGCACTTCGTCCATTTTACGGTAAATATAATCGGCCCAGTGAGCAAACAATTCGCGTGCAGCCTGCATGTGAAATATTTTACGTAATTGCTTACGTGGCTATAAAATACAGTTCGTGCAAGAATTGAAACCGAATGCCTCGCATTTTAGCTGATTGGGCTCATTTAGATTACTCAGATTTATTGGAAAAAGTAGTCAAAAATTTAACTGTTGGAAAGGACCATATAACTCGTAGCCGCGGCGGATATATGGCGGATATCATATTCATAACATAAATGTCATGAAATTATCTACGGAATTATAATAAAAAAATTGTATTACGACAATATTTCTGTTTTATATCAACATTTTTAGCTCTCAAGCTCTTAAAAGAACACCCATACACACAGCGAACCAGTGAAAAAGCAGTGCAAAATGCTGCTTCAACGAAGCGCTAACATACGCACATCCGCTTGCAAATCGATCGAAGAATCGTCACGCTTAGTCGGGTTTTGACAATTCCGTTGCTATAAACTGCTGCGCGAATCACCAGAATCTATTATGTATATAAATTAACGACCACCCTAGTAGTGATGATTACTTGACTCCAGGTGCTGATGTGGTCAAGCAGCTGTTTGAGTTCACTGTGCGTTTAGACCATTTCCTTGTAGTTAATCGATGTAAATTAACTTTTTTTTTAAACACACATTCTATGAGTGTTGTGAGACCATTAAACCTCAAATATAATAAGTCAAGTAAATTAAGTTAATTATGTTATTAGTGGAATAGTCACAAGATGTGTTTTTACCTAGAAGCAATCACCACTGTATAATTTAAATATAAATTAATAAAAGAAAAAATAGATACAAAAAAAAATAAGCAATAACTAATTACCGTGAATTGGCCCACTCTAATTTTTTCCATTGTCAACTAAGTATTTCATTCTTAAAAGTATTCAATTACTTATATGCACATACGTATGTAATCTTATTGACTATTGACCTTCGGCGCATGAGATTGCCAGTACACTTACATTATTACTTACTCACTATTTTTTTGCACAAGTCTTGCAATTTAATACCAAACAGATTGCAGAGCTATAAAAGTCAATTACAACAAAATTTTCATGCGTTCACATCGTAAATTTAAACTAATTGTTGAGTAAAAGCAAATGTTATTAATTCAGTATAAGTCATAATTATTTTTTTTTTATTCCCACTCCATGGCTAGTCACTTGCATTGCGAATGGTGCAGACAAAGTATTTCACAAGCAAGCGTTGGAAGTTTTTTAGAAAAGAGGTGTTAAAGGCGGTCGTCTTTCATTACAGCAAATTAGCATTTCATTAGCACCATCACTTTTATTTGCCGGTGATGAATTGTTATGGAGGTAAAAGACATAACTGTAACTAATGCAAACACTAGGCCACAACGGTGATTTAAGTGTACATTTTTTGGTCATATTTTCTCATTGCAATCTTTTTCTTTATAAAAATTTTCGGAACTTTAATACCAACAGAGCAAACTCTGCCCTAACCCTACATCAAAAAAGGCCTCAAATTAGTCTGTGGAGCACTTAAAGGCCATTTTGTCCGCAATAAGGGGGCGTCCATAAATTACGTGAGGTGTTTTTTTCAATTTTCTGACCCTCCCTCCCCCCCAGGTGAGATGTCGTGAGATTTTATTCAACCCCCTCCCCCATCCCCCAATCTCACGGGAGATTTTTCAAAATGTGGGTTTCTTATGTAAACGCGTTGGATTGTTATTGTAAAAAGAAAAAAAATTTGCTTCGTGCTTTTATTTACGACTAGTTAAGACTAGTAATCAATATTGCTGAGAGTTATAAGTGTAATAAAAATTTAACAATAGAAGACTTAAATCGTAACTACTGCGATTAAAAAAAGAATATCTACCCTAATTCAGTCCATGGAGAATCATGCGCGGTTTCAAGAGAGACTATTGGGACCAACATGTCCATATGATTTTCAGTAAAATCATGTGCTCCTTCAACTTCGTTCTAGTCTAGCCACTCTAAGCCGTTGACGCTTGCGCACAGTAACTCATTAGCTCGTCTTTCGACAATCCGTGAGGGTCGCACTTTGCGGTACATGCGCGCTTGCTTAGCTGGTGCAATGTGAGCTGCTCGCCTGTGCTCTGCAGCTCTTGTGATAGATGCGAAGTAAATACCGCATGTACTGCAGCATATTTTCTCTAAATCATCACGTATACTTGGGCAATAGAGATCAATAGGCGTGCTGATGAAGGCATTCAGCGGTTCAATCGGTACGCGTATTAGAAATGGAGCAAATGATTTTCCGTCATGTTCTTTAAAGTCCGGAATTGTCAAACGTTAAAACGCGTTCGGCTCATAGTGGCGCGAAAACAACCGACGGGCTACACTGTACCGCAAATTCAGATTAAATTGAGCTATTTGGTATAAAACAAATATGGTGGTTTGACAGCAGTAATGTATAACGTCGAAGTATGAATGAAATTATTTTCTTTCGAACGAATTAGTGAATGATCTTAATCATACTACGATTACGCTTGAGATTAAATCTTAAGCATGTACAATTTTTTTGTTCCAATCAGAAAAAAAATTGCGTGATATTTGCCGAGACCCCCCTCTCTCCAACGTAAGATTAGATGAGATTTGACTCGACCCCCTCCCCCCCTTAAACATCTCACGTAATTTATGGACGCCCCCTAAACATTTCAATACAATAAGACTGTCTAGCACTAGTTTATGCAAGTTCTGTTGTGATCACCAATTGTGAAGCCTTAGACCACAGGAGGCAAAAAATCCTGGGCTCTAACCTACTAGAGGATCAAAACTTACAAATGCGATATCCTAAGGAGCTGGTGTAATTCCTCGCAATACTAAATACTTTAAATTAAACACTTATGGGCGCACAATAGATCAGATCGCAGTAGTCACAGTGCATACAGGCCTTAGCCTAACTCGTACAACCACTATCATCAAGGTAATGTAAAGCTGTAGACGGTAATTAAATAGAAAAATGAACATATAAAGGGTTTTTTAATAAGAGGTGTTATTTTAATATTCAAAGAAAAATGATATTTTTTAATATAAATGATCAGATGTTTATTTCATTATAAAGAGGACGGTATGCCGTTAATAGTGGAAAAAACTTCAGGCAAATGATCACCACGACCACGCTTACAGGATAAAATTCTTTTCATGAAATTTTCCATAACTGAATTGCAAAGTGGCTGCACAATATTCTCGATAGTCTCACGAATTCTATCTTTGAGATCTTGAATCGACCCCGGACTGTTGGCGTAGATCTGCTCTTTCACGTGGCCCCAAAGAAAAAAGTCACAAGGTGTTAAATCACAAGATCTCGGTGGCCAATTGTAATCACCTCTTCAAGAGATAAGAAGGTCCGGAAACCTTTCACGTAAAATATCAATGGTTTCGTTGCTTGTGTGGCACGTAGCGCCATCTTGTTGAAAATAAACATTGTCCAGATCAATACCATCCAATTCTGGCCATAAAAAATCGTTAATCCTCTCTCGATAGCGCAAGCCATTCACCAATAACACCTGTTATTGGAAAACCCTTTATGACTCTCGGCTATGATTTTATTTTTTATTTGAACTATATTATATATACATACACACATACATATGTGAACCAACATAGAGTTAAAAACAAGTTGATTAATGAATTAATTTAAGGTAATCAAACAAATTTAATATTTAACGGTCTTAGATCTAATTATAAACATTTGCTGTTATACATATTTACATACATATGTATATGTAAAGCCCACTGGCATACGTAGAATTTAAAGCACATCAAAAAAAAAATTTAAGTAAAGAAAAATAAAGTCATTTTATGCTACGCTAAATTTCTTGAATATTTACAAAGCAATAAATAAATTGGTAAACAATCATTTTCTTTGCTCAATTACATTAGTTGCCCGGCAATGTTTGTGCAAATGAAATCGATACAAGTGTTGTTTTTGCAGCAGCATTTCCTTACATTCTTTATGTCAATAAGTAGTTACATTGCACATACCCTGTCGGCAATTCCGTAGTGGACTACTGAAGTAGCTAACTTTTGGCTTAATTATTACGGCTAACTTTTAATTGATTTCAAAGTGGTGCACTGCACTATTCACGGAAAGAAGACTTCGACACATTTTATGAAACTTTAATGGCCAACTTAACTAATAAACTGTATTCATTTGTAACCACTTTTTCGTTCTTTGAAAGTAGACAAAAGCAATTATTAAATGGTATGAAAACCATAAGAAATGCACAGTGTTGAATATATGTATATATATGTATAATAGGGCGGGTCGATTTAAAAATCACTCATTGCTCTGTGAAAATCGTATTCTAGGGATCAAAATAAGAAACTCTGCCGAAGGAACCATACCTCTAAAACGAATTCTGATGCCCCCCAATTTGGGTCGAACGAAAAATCCCACTTTGACCCATTTAGAGTGCTCCAATCGAGTCCAAATGCATGACCGACCCCCACTAACTTTGGACGGCCGATCCACCCATGCCAGTGGCACACCCCCTGGAACTCCCCTGGGTGGTTCCCCATACAATCATTTCAAAACATCACCATTTTTGGCCTTTACATGAGAAAAGAAACTAAAAAGTTCGACCCAAATTGAGGGACATCAGAATTCGTTTTAGAGGTATGGTTCCTTCGGCAAAGTTTCTTATTTTGATCCCTAGAATATGATTTTCACAGAGCAATGGGCGATTTTTGCGCCTCCCCACAAATCGACCCGGCCTAATGTATAAATAATATAATTAGGTTGGGGAATAAGTTTAAATCGTTTGTATATCTTCATGTTTGGCAAAGGGTTTATTTACTGTTTGGCAAAGGGTAGGTATTCATTCGATAGAACTCTTTCTGCTCTACAAAACTATGTTAATTGTATTTTTGAGTTATTTAATTTTTTATTAATTTTGAAATGGAATACCGAGAAGACAAAAATGAACATTTTCTTCCCTGCTCTTCTTTGCTTTTGATCGAGGACAAAAAGCTGCCGAAGCAGCCCAGGACATTTGTGTAGGCGAATCTACAGCACGTAAATGGTTTGCAAAGTTTATAAAAGGCGACCTTGACGTCGATGATCCGTCCCGCAGTGTCTTCTGAATTCGATGAAGAACGTCTCAAATCACTTTTGAAGGAGAAGGGTCGCCAAACCAGTCGAGGATTGGCGAAAAAAAATGAGCTGGATCATAAAACGATTCTCAGTCAGCTTCATTCAATGGAATTTAGCGAATAATTGGGGGTCTGGGTGCCTCCCGAGCTCAACGAAAAAAATAAAGACAGTCGCCTTCAGATTGCTTCTCAGCATCCCGTCGGTCATCAAAAGCACTTTTAGTACCAAATCGTCAAGGGAGATGAGAAATGGTGCCCTTCCATCATTATGAAGCAAAATAGGCTCTAGGAGATACCACAAAGCCAAGATTCAAGCCGGATCTTCTTCCAAAGAAGATTATGATATGTGTTTGGTGGGACTTGGGCTGTATGATGCACTGGGAAATACTCAAAAAAATGCCACGGTCAACAAGGAACTCTACATTACCCAGCTACTCCGCGTGAATGAGGCTTTTCGACTGAAAAGACCTGATCGACATGGTCAAGACTTACTCTTTCACGGCAATGTCAGGCGCCATGTTGCCAGTAATGGTAAATGTAGGGAAAATTCCCTACATGTAGGGAGTTTTGTCGAAAAATGTGGATTTAGGGAAAAGAAGTACAGATTTTGTTAAATTCTGTAAATGTAAGGAACTTTCCAGAAGGACAGAAAAAAATTAGAAAAGTTCATTAAAAATAAAAATTCGCAGTATGGTTTCATGCCAGACTTTTTTTCTTTATGTCATTGCCGTTATTTTCTTCGTTAACGCTAACGCGATTTTTTCTTCGCGCGAAAATTGTTAGTTTTCTGGAGCTTTTCACTTTTGAAGCAAGTTTGCAAATAATTTAGTTTTAGCTTTTTTTATATTTGAAATGCATACATACTTATATATGAGTTTCCCCTCTTCGACTGACTCTTCGGAGGAACACCAGAGAAAACAATGCAAGTATCGGAAACAAAAGTTCAATGTCGTTCACGAGTCCATAAGTAATGTTCAAGTCCTCCATCAGCCCTCTGATGGTTAATTTGTAGTTACTGGTTAACTTTTCTTTCATTTTAAAGATGTTTTCTTCACTTTTCGACGACGACGGCCTGCCGCTATGTTCGTCGTCCTCGGAAAACTCACGATCTCTTCTGGAGGACTCATGCCACTGCCTGTTTTCTTTAGACGACGACAATTTTAGTGGCTGGTTGGAAGCTGTGGCTAACGATCCACTCAAATGAAAATGCGCTGCGTGCGACAAAGTTTTGAACTGCGGCAAGTCTGATTTTCAGAAGCACGCCGAATCAGAAACGCACAAAAAAAAAAAAACATGAAGGCAATAAAAAAGACACCAAAAATAAACAGAGTTTTTTAAGAAAAAATCGAGTAAACCAAATGGTTCCAGAAGTTTCGAATTAAGACTTAGCATGTTCTTCGCTGAGCATAACGTCGCGCTGCAAGTGGTGAACCAATTAATCCCACTTTAAAAGAAACCGTGCCGGATTCTGAAAAAATAAAAACTCTGCCTTGCTTTAAACAGAACTGAATGTAATGAAAAAGTCTAATTTTTAGTCTTTTTGCTGAATTTTTCTTTACATTTGTGTTTATAATATAATAAATATGTGTACTTATATATACTTGAAATAAAATTTGTTTTTATTATTGTATAAAGTGTCAAAATAGCACCAAGTCCACAACTTAAGCAAATAATTCAATTTTGACGCTGCAAGTGCCTCATTATAGCGAAAACACAGGAGAAAAAATGTAGCGAATTGTATAGGGAACATTTTTTGTAAGCGTAGGGGAAAAGTAGGGAATTTTTTTGGGCTGTGTAGGGATTTTTCAAAAAATCATTTACCATCACTGCATGTTGCACAAGTCGTTAAAGGCCCACTCAAAGAGCTCGAAAAGGAGGTCCATCAGCATCCGCCGTATTCTCCTTACGCCATCATTACCATCTTTTTCGCTCCCTTTTAACCCATATGAAGCGCGTTACCTTCGATAACAAACTGGCTCCTTAAAAACTGGCTCAACAACTTCTTTGATACCAGACTAGGCGATTTTTGGCGGAGCGGCATAAAAAAATTGGTTGAGAAGTGGAAGGAAGTTGTAAAAAGCAACGGCGAATATATAATTGATTAATTCGTTGATATAATTATTGTGTTTTGTTTAAATAAATGTGTTCGGTAAAAAGGTTACGAACCTATCCGCCAACCTAATAATTTGTATTCTTCGATCATTTTTAATCTTATTGTGACTTGAAGTGTTTCAATGATGACTATTGTTAAAATGTTATTTTAATTTCAGTTAAATTAGTATTTTAATTATTGCTAAAACTGAAATAAATGGCGGCAAGGAAGGCGTCTTTTGGTTGTACCTAAGCATGTTGAAGACAATTCAGTTGATGGGTTTATTATTTACAATATCACACCTCTTCATGTGTATATACATATGACTGTAAATAGCACTGCTTTAGAGATCTTGCTATATCCTAACTGGAAAGTAATTAAATAATAGTTAATTTGAGAGAGTTATAGTTATATATATAAACAGGCAGTACCAAAAATATCAGAAACGGCAACAACATGCAAGAGTTAACAGTCAAAAGCAATGGGTAGAGACCGAGACATATTCACTCCTAGTTGAAAAAAAGAGGTTGTCTGTAAAGTCGGTTTACTGACGGTAGTTTAACGTGACAACGTCATAAGAAAATATTGATGGAATGGTTGCAATTTTCAAAACAAAATTTTTATTTTATTTGTTTGATAGATATTTTGTATGGATATAGAGGAGGAGGTAAATGGAATTGCAATGGAATAGGTCAAGTTACATTTACACAAACGTGAAAAATGACGAAACATTTATCAAACTCATGAAAGATATGTTCAGTTTCGATTGTGCATCAGACGTTAATAAGTCAACAACACTAAGAGGCACCATCATCGATTTGCCTTTTTCCAGAAACATTACACTCGAAATACTCCCTTTCATATTTCCTACTTTTCCTCTCATCGTCCTATTCTCAACAGAGAAATGGTTCATTACCATGCACACCGGAAGAAAGCATATGCAAATACAAATATGTGAATTTATATATATACATATGCGCATATACATACATATTTATGTATGCTCAGTCAAGTAGGTGTGCAGATGTCGAACGTTGCCGAATGCGAGGGCCGATTGTGCTTTTTGTCGTTCGTTCCGCGCTTCCGCTTGCAGTTCAAGCATGAGCAAGGTAACGACCATGAGCAAGGTAACGACGATTGAGCAAGGTAACGACACATTTTTTCATGCGTGCAGCCGGATAATCGAATTATAAGACGTTATCACGTCAAAAGTAGTGAACTTGCAGTGCATTTCTCCTTAGTTGAATTCCCTACAGGGATATTTCTTACAATGTATATATGTATTTTATTATATATGTGCGACTATGGTACTAATCACACACTTGAGGCCTATTACATACTCGTATGTACTTATTCGTACTCCACATTCATACATTCATACAAGAATGAAATAGGAATAAATATTACAGTATTATAAAATCCACTCCATTATATAATTTGTGCTTGCTTGTGAACTTTCTAGTACTATAATCGTGCTGCAGTACATATGTATGAACGTACGTAAGTATGCACAGTACCGTTGCTACAGGTCACGTACTTTCATATTTACCTTAGTCACACAGAGGTTACCTGAGCAAGAGTATATCTGTATAGTTCGTGTTCAATCTACATACATACGTATGTATGCACGTCTACTACTATTATTTTCGCTGACAGATGTCCTCTCTGTAATACATAGATATGAAAAACGTGACACATGTATGTATGTATGCGTGTATATATAAATCGATTAAGAAATGTTTCGCAATTTATTAAAAGCGTTACAAACTTCACTTAAGTGATGAGATAATTTTACACTGTTACTACGCAGGCACATATTCACATAATTTTTTTCATATACTTATGTGCGTATGTATGTGCGTACACGAGTATTTATTTACTTGTGACTTACATCCGTACAAACTTTATTGACCTACACACCCAGTTCAGCAAAGCGTCGTGCTAGTTTTTGCTTTCGTTTGCTTTACACGAATGAACACTTTTTCTATGTGCACACATACACACATAGCCATCTATACAATGTATGTATACAAAAACACAAAATTACTCTAGTCGTTTATAATAATTTGCCATATAAAGATTAAACGAGAATTTACTTCATAAAACATGCATTCGCTTTGTCAACTGTAATTAATTTAGTTTTTTCCTTCATTCTCATCTATAAAATATTTATCACCCATTTATATTCTAACAAGTTCATAAAAATCAAGCCAACGCTATTAAACTGTGCTAATTAGTTACAAACCGTAACTGTGTAAGGTTTTAATAGCAGCAGTATAATAAAAGTTAGCATACATTTAGGCGACATTAAGCTGAACTCTGGTTTGAATTGCTTCAACTTAGCTAAGTTACATTACGGCAAATTTATAGGCGTATAAAGAAAAGTTTAACCTTTATGTGGTTGCAAACACTATGGTGGGTTTTAACTGGCACTGATGGCTAAAATTAAAGCATTTAGAATGCACAATCTTTATTATTCAACGGTTTTGGTATTTAATTGTGAAATCAAAAACAATAAAACAGTGTATGTATATAATAAGGTCTTGTTTTTAATATAAACAAATATATAAATATTTTTAAAAGTCGATAGAAGACGTACACATACTGTGAGCGTCAAAATAAAGTGTACAAAGCATTTTGTTATAATATGGATTTTATTTCAGTCTTTTATAGCAAAACAATATATTTTAATTTCATGTTTTTTAAATTAGTATTTGATTCTCTACTAATTACAAGAAATCAACAAAAAAATTAATTACAACAACAAAAGTTGTAAGACAAAAACAAAATTTAGTGCATATTTTACGCGTCAAAATAAAGTGTACAGCGTACATCAGTAGCATTTTAGCGATGTTGAACGGTAAAAATACTGTTATATTTGGTTGTTTACTTCCTTTTTCGATGCATTGGGACTTTTTCATATTGTATTTTAATTGGTTGCGATCGGCAGAGTGAAAAGTTTTTGTCTACAGTAAATTAAATTCTATTATTTATTTTTTTTAATAATGGGTAAACAAACTTCGACTGATGTTAGAGAACTGGTACTAAAGCTTCGCAATGAAGGTAAAACCTTTCGTGAAATTGGCTCTATTGTCAACAGAAGCCATAATACTGTGAAAAAAATAGTTGAAAAATACAAAAAGATCGGTAAGTAGAAAATCGCTCAGGTGCAGGCCATCCAAAAATTTTAAATGAGGTCTATAGTGCGTGATGTGAATAAAAATCCCTTTAGAAGTGCGGTCAAAATATCACAAGAAGTTTCAACTGCATCAGATACTAGCGTAAGTGCCAGTACAATACGTCGAGCGTTGCACGGAAATGGGTTACATGGTCGTCTCCCACGAAAAAAGCTGCTAATATCGACAGTTAATTAAAAAAAAACTTCTTGATTATGCAAAAAAATACAAAAATCGGGATGTTTCTTTCTGGAATAATGTCCTGTTTAGCGATGAAAGTAAGTTCGAGGTATTTGGGCAGAAAAAACCGGTTAAAGTCTGGAGAACCAAAAATAATGAGTATGCCGACCAATGCCGGGTTCGGTGATGGTGTGGGGATGTATGGCGGCAAGCAGAGTTCGCAATTTGGTTTTTATTGAAAGTACCATGAACAAAACAGATTATCTGAATATTTTACAAAATAATTTACTAACCAGTGTGCAGAAATTAGACTTGCAGGGATCTTGAATCTTTCAACAAGCAAATGATACCAAGCACACAGCAAAAATAGTAAAAGAATGGCTGCTTTATCGTACTCCTAAGACATTGGATCATCCTCCACAGTCACCGGACTTAAGGGGGGGGGGGGGGGGGGGGGGGGTAGGGTTTTTAGGATTAAAAAAAATCGATTTTGGTTTATATGAGAAAATGAATGTACATAATCTCAAGAACGTTGTGTCCAAATTTTAAGTCAATCGGTGCAAAACTCACAAAGTTAGAGCATCATAACCGTTGGCCGCTCCGACTCGACTACCTGTTATGGTCGAACTTTAAATCGATTTTCTGGAAAACGAAGTTTTTCAAGTCGGTGGACACTTTTTCTCTGAATCTACTGGACCGATCTTCCTGAAATTTTGTACACACTTTCTCTACATAATTACCGAGGTAACCCTGGGATGTTTTTTTGTTTTTTCAATTTTTGTTTATTTTACAATAAACAATATTATGCGATTTATCGTCTAAAAATCGCACTTCTACTTCAAATGTTAAAAAAAATTGAAAAAAAATTTTTTTTTAATAAAACTCGACAGGGTTACCTCGGACAATTGATTACCTAATGAAAACTCTTTGATTTTTTGATTTCAGATGATCCAATGCTGAGAAAAACTGTCCACCGCAAATTGACTTTTTTTCGAGACGTCTGCGTAGATCTGCTGTCAACGGCTCAATTTTGTATATTTTCTTGTGAAAATTTTTGAAAATATTTTTGAAATATGAGTTTACAGTATACTAATTGTATAAATAAATTTACATGAATCATCTTTCCAAAAAAAATTCATAAATAAGTGCATATTTTTAGTGGAATTAACCCTACCCCCCCTTAAACCCTATTGAACATTTGTGGGAGCATTTAGACCACCAAATCCGGAAAAGGACAATCACCAATATGGATGTGCTGAAACTCGCTATAAAGGAAGAGTGGGATAAAATTTTATCTGACGTGACAAAAAAACTAGTTGAGTCGATGCCCCGAGGACTGCCTTCCGTTATCAAAGCAAAAGGGAAATCAACAAAATACTACATCAATATCATTTTTAAAAAATATATCTCTGTACACTTTATTTTGACGCGTAAAATATGTACTAAATTTTGTTTTTGTCTTACAACTTTTGTTGTTGTAATTTATTTTTTTGTTGTTTTCTAGTAATTAGTAGAGAATCAAATACTAATTTAAAAAACATGAAATTAAAATATATTGTTTTGTTATAAAAGACTGAAATAAAATCCATATTATAACAAAATGCTTTGTACACTTTATTTTGACGCTCACAGTATTAACATTAGTGATTAAGTATAGATACTATCTATGTCCCCGAACATATTTACATGTCTTTATGGTAGAACATATTTTTTATTGGAAGTTTACTGCATTCGACTACTATAATTTTTATGAACATAACGAATACGCCCGTAAATGTACCCCAATAAATTGGAATCCTCCATTCAAGGAGCAAATATACTCCTATACATATGTACATATATGCAATTATGATCACAACAATAGCAGCGCCATATTTTACAAAGTGTTTACTATTTATTTTTTTCTGCTTAAGCCCTTTTATTTTTTATAAATATATAACTTGCCCTATAAAAAACTAAAATTAAAATGAAAACTTAACATATTTTCAATCAAAATTTCAATCTTTTTTCATACTCAATAAAATGCAAGTCTATTGATGGTCTATGATGGGTGGCCGCCGTAGTCGAATGGGTTGGTGCGTGATTACCATTCGGAATTCACAGAGAGGTCGTTGGTTCGAATCTCGGTGAAAGCAATATTAATAAAAACATTTTTCTAATAGCGGTCGCCCCTCGGCAGGCAATGGCAAACCTCCAAGTGTATTTCTGCCATGAAAAAGCTCCTCATAAAAAAAATATCTGCCGTTCGGAGTCGGCTTGAAACTGTAGGTCCCTCCATTTGTGGAACAACATCAAGACGCACACCACAAACAGGAGGAGGAGCTCGGCCAAACACCTAACAGAAGTGTACGCGCCAATTATTTATTATATTTTTATTGATGGTCTATTTTTCCAAATAAAAAACAGTCGAGCATTCGTTATATGGAAGCAAATGCATGACACAATGAAGAAAAATAATAATAATTTTTTTTTTAAATTCCAAGTCACTATACACCGGTGATTTATTGCATCAAAATACTGCATACTCTGAATTTTTCTTGAAATTATGATTAAAAAGTTTGAAATTTTGATCAAAATATGTTGGTTCTGTTTTTTTTTTTTGTAGAAAGCTGGAAATGTTATGTTATAGGATTTTTGCGGTATGTAGAATTTATACTACAATTTATACTATTATGTTTATAAAAAAATATTAACAAAAATAAATGTAAAAAATAAATAATTAAAACTTTGTAAAATAGAGCGCTGCCATTATTGTGATCACAGGTGTACTTAAGTAGAAATGAAAAATGAAATTATTATTTTCAATATCAGATGTAGTGGGTGCGCTCTTTTTATTCTTGTCACTTACGCAACAATATTTGCTTTGCGGTGAAGGCGAAACCTAACAAAGCGTCATTAAATGACTCCTTTTCCTGCCTTAATAGCGACTGTAAAATCGCTAAAGAGGTATATGACAGTTCTATTTCCAGTATCTGTTTGTGTGCTGATCTGTGGTGCTAGAGCGCTAATTTATTAAAAATTATATTTACAATACCCCAAGCGATGCCAATAAATTATGCAAATATCGTACCATACGAGAATATGAAATAGATGCCTCAAGCTATAAGTAAATGGTAGAAAGTTCAAAAATACCTGATACTGAAGACGAAATGCATTAAGCAGGCACAATTCCACGAGGATATTAAGGGGTTAGGGGTAGTCAGAATTTTCAAAAATCGATTTTTTTTTGCATTTTCTTAAAGTATAATGTTTTAAAAATATTGTGTAAAAATTTGAAGTGAATCCGACAAATACTCTTCAAGTTATTCAACAATTAACAAAGGGCGCTCGACCGCTCCGGAGCCGATAGCAAAGCTTTAAATGCGTTTTTCTCAAAACTATGTTTTTCAAACTGGTGAACACTGTAACTTAAAAACCGCTACGTAGATTTCAATAAAATTTATACAGCTTTTGAAAAACATAAAAAACTTGTGCCTGATCGAAGGATTTTTTTTTTTCAAAAATTTCGATTTTTTTTTAACAATTAACTGTTGGTTTTTTGTTCTAAAATCTGGAAAATATTTTCTGAGGCCGCCATTTTGTTCATTTTGAAAAAAAAAAGCTTCGATCAGGCACAAGATTATCTATTAATAAAACTAATTTTTCTTGTCCGATTGGTTTTAGATGAATCTCCAAAGGCTTGTGATGTTCACCGCAAGGGACTTCTGGAGAAACGGGCTTCACACAAACAGCGATAACTTTTGCAATTATTAATTTTTTTTTTGAAATTTTGGTGAAGTCAAGTTAAAACATGATGTTTTTATGCTATGTTTTTATTTTTGTTAAATAAATTAATTAAGTAGCAAAAAAAAATCGTAAAAATCATCATTTTTTCGGGCCTCTGACTACCCCTAACCCCTTAAAAAATTCTAGAACTGCATATACAGGGTTGCCCATTTTCGACGGACCCATCTTTTGACAGAGACGTCAGATCGCTTAATGACTTAGGTACCGCGTTGGAAGCGTCAGTCCAAGCAGATTTTTACCCTGGAACAGTACACGCCACGCGAGCGCTCCCAAATTGTTGAAATTAACATTCAACAAAAGAAGTCAAAAGAAGAAGAAGAAGAACCAAATCATCATGTCCGATGAGGCTCATTTCTTATTGAATGGGACGGTAAACAAGCAAAATTGCCGTATTTACGCCACTGAAAATCCTCACGAAATTCAAGAGGTACCTCTTTACTCACTGTTTGGTGCGGCGTTAGTGCGAAAACGATTATTGAGCCTTCTTCGAAAATGAAGATGTTCAAGCTGTTACCGTCAATCAGGAGCGTTATCGCGATATGATAACAACTTTTGTGATGCCAATTATTCGTCGAAAGCTTATGAGGCAGTTCTGCTTTCAACAAGACGGCGCTCCACCACACACAGCTCGCACCATAATCGATTTTTTGAAGAAATTGTTTCCTCGTCGTTTGATGTCGAAAACTGGCGATTTTGACTGGCCACCGCGTTCACCCGATTTAACGCCACCTGACTTCTTCTTGTGGGAATATTTAAAATCAAAGGTTTATATTAATAAGCCAAAGACCATAGAAGAGGTCAAGAACAACATCCGTGAGGAAATAGCCGCTATTCCAGCCGAAATGTTAGCTAAAACTATGGAAACTGCTGCAAAACGGGCACAATACACCGTACAGGCTCAAGGCGGCCATTTGAGAGGTATCATATTCAAAAGAAATGTCAACAAATCTACTTGAACCAAATAAAATGATTATTATCGTCAACATCAAAAAAATTGTGTTTTTCTTTGATTTAAAAAAAACACATGGGCCCGTCGAATATGGACAACCCTGTATGATGTAAACAAAGCTGTGAATTTACAAAATGCTTCATGGCTATTGCTCGAAATCTTAAGTCTTGCGACTTAAATAGCGCCTTAGAGACAATTTCGTACTTATTATAATACCTGTAAAGGAAAGAGGAATACATTTATATGTAGATACATTTCGACTAAACCAAGTTAAAACGCGTTGCGCACGATATGTATGCGTATGCTGCAATATCTGCATGTACATAAGTGAATGCCTACGACACCTCTGTCGACTGCAAGCTACTGACTTGTTTTCCTAAATTAGGTAAGCAACTTTTTGACAATGCGTTAAAAACACTTTTTTACCAGAGTCAATGTAATTTTTTTTTTTTGCACATATTTAAGTGGGTGCATTTCACCACACTCAAACTTAATATGCATGCACCGGTGTTTGTTTCCTACAAAGCCTTCATGTCTACAAGTACTAGTATGCTGTGCACTTTGTCTGCCACAGACATGGGCTGGGTTAAGTCAAACAAAAGCGTCACTCATCGGCGTTGATTTACGATTGTGAATTGTGGCGCGCGAATTGTGGCAACAGCGTTGCTGCATAGTGATATATGTGAGCTGTTTTTTTGTTACTGCCTGAATGCATAAGCTCTGCTTGTTCTTTTATGCAGCATTTCCCAACGGAGGCGCTTTAATTTTGAAAATTTATAGCGACTAAGTATATTGATGCCGTCACAGTTGTGGCCTTGAGAAAATGGTGCAGAGCAGCACGAATTGGTATAGCAACTTTTTGGAGAAAATACTGGACCACCATTGCAGCCGAGTGCGTGGCATATCGACTAGTAATTAGAAAGAATACGAATTTAAAAATTAAAACGCATGAGTTTCAACAACTTTAATAGATATTTTATTCAACAATTCCGACATACACGGCTAAATTTCACTTTAAAAAAATCGCTGTTTAAAACAGATTTTTACAAAAAACAAAAAAAAAAAAAGAAAAAAATAACCATATACTACCTTACATCAATTATTTTTTATAGCAAAGTCAGCAGGAGTCAAAATATTAAGACGAAAATGAAAAGAGAAACACATAAACATATTTATATTCAACACTTCAAATATTTACCTTATATTTATTTATTTTTGAGGAATTTTATTTAATAACACTATTTGACAGGTTTTCACAACACCGGCAAATTTACTTAGTTGTTTTGTTTTTGTTTTAGACTGCCGAATTATGCATTGATTTGTGTGAAGCCAATTTGCACTTCCTTTTCGGCTGTAAGCTGCAATTAATTACTTAGTGTCGGCAAGTGTGCAATTATTGGTATTCACTTAATTCAACTAAGCGGTAATTGCACATTTTGGCTAAAACTATTGACGATATTGCTTAATGCTTAAGCTATTAAAATCATTGCCGCTTTGGATTCGCGCTGGCTGTCTATTCCTATCTTATAACAGTGATTGAAATTTTGTATTGAGCCGTAGAAACGCGCAATCGAGCACTTTTTAGTTGCGTGCGAATTGAATTAAGTGAGTAACACTACTTGCTAAGGCGCCATGTATTTTGGATATGGCCTTAAATTTATCTGAAAATTGGTTTATTTGCAGACGTGAGCATAAGAAGGGGTAAACAGAAAAAGTTTCGCGCTTTATGCTATGTTGAAAATTTTGGTATGGAGCTTTTTAAAGTCTAATATTTTCGATTATTTTCAAAATTTTTATATTGTACATTTGGAATTTTATTTTCTAGTATGAAATGTAATTAAAAAAAATCTTTAAGAAAAAGTTCTGGGAAACAATTTTTTTTTAAGTTTTTTGAAAACCTAACCTGTTTTAAAAACTTGAACTTTTGGAAAAAGAAGGTTTTGAAAAAAAAGGTTTAGAAAATAAATATTTTGGAAAAAAAAATTTCGTTGAAAAAATTTAAAGTTTTTTGAAAAAATAACTTTTTTGAAAAACTTCAAATTTTGGAAAAAAAATTGGTAAATAATTCTTTGGAAAAAAATTGCATTGAAAATATTTAAAGTTTTTTGAAAACCTAAAATTTTGGAAAAAAAAGTTTTGGAAAAAAAATTTCATTTAAAAAACTTAAAGTTTTTTAAAAAACTAACTTTTTTGAAAAAATTTAAATTTAGGAAAATATTTTTTTTGAAAAACAAGAAAAGATTTAAAGTTTATTAAAAAACTAATATATATTTTTTGGAAAACTTAAATTTTGGGAAAAAAGATTTTGAAAAAAACGTTTTGGAAAATACATTTTTTAGAAAAAAAATTTCTTTGAAAAAATTTAAAGTTTTGTGAAAAAACTTAAAATTTTGGAAACAAAAAAATTTTTGAAAACAAAGTTTTCGAAAAAAAAGTTTTGGGAAAAAATTTCATTAAAAACATTTTAGGTTTGTTTTGTAAAACAAACTTTTTTGAAAAACTTTAAATTTAGGAAACTAAATTTTTTGAAAAAACAGAAAAGATTTAAATTTTATTAAAAAACTATCTTTTTTGAAAAACTAAAAATTTTGGAAAAAAAGATTTTGAAAAAACGTTTTGGAAAATACATTTTTTAGAAAAAAAATTTCATTGAAAAAATTTAAAGTTTTGTGAAAAATTTTGTGAAAAAACTTTAAATTTTGGGGAAAAAAATAAATTTTTGAAAACAAAGTTTTCGAAAAAAAAGTTTTGGAAAAAAATTTCATTGAAAACATTTTAGGTTTTTTGAAAAACAAACTTTTGTGAAAAACTTAAAATTTTGGAA
The DNA here is from genome assembly GCA_037575425.1 of Anastrepha fraterculus. Classification (NCBI taxonomy): domain Eukaryota; kingdom Metazoa; phylum Arthropoda; class Insecta; order Diptera; family Tephritidae; genus Anastrepha; species Anastrepha fraterculus. Next base: position 207,472 of record JAYXIM010026125.1, read on the forward strand.
AAGAGTTTTAGAAAATAAATTTTGTGAGAAAAAAAATTTTATTGAAAAAATTTAAAGTTTTTCAAAAAACTATTTGAAAAAAAAAGTTTTGGGAAACAAATTTTTTGGAAAAAAACTTTCATTGGAAAAATTCAAGCTTTTGCGTCGTCCATAATCTTCTTTCAAGCTGCACGGTTCATATAGCAATATACTTCCAGCTCCTAATTCATAGCCTTTTCAGGTCGGCTATGACTCAGTCAAGCCAGAAGCCAGGTTAACTTTGGACGTCCTCGGATCCGAGTCGTTAGAGAGTTTGTTGCTAAAAAGAATTTTTGATGGCAGTCATCCATGCGCACTGTGTGTCCTAACCATCGAAGCCTTTGGGACTTAATATGTCCAGAAACTCATAGCACTCGAACTCTACGACATTGTTGAATATATACACAATTTAAATAGCCGAAGGTGCTTAGGTACGATCAAGACTTACCTGAGATATCAGCTAATATATAATTTGTATGTTTCCCCTTGTCATTGCGTGCGCAAAGCCACCTCATAAAATCTTGGTTGTTACGAATACTCAATGAAGATATTCTCGTTTTTCATGGGTCAAGCAATTCAATGCCTTCGACACGCGCGATCCGTTTGCTATGCCTGCCTGAATTTGGAGCCTTCCAACCGATTAAATAGCGGCTGTAATCAATTGCTTATTTACTTGTTAAAAAAATTTGCATAAAAGTTAAGAAAAACTTTTGAAACAATTTTTTTTTCACTTAATTATACTTTGGCGATAATTCCATTATTTTAGCTGCGTGTTGAATCTTTGCGCATTTAAATATATTGCACTGTAATTCTTGTATTATTAGTTTGTCTGTGTACCGCTGGCTCGCATTCACATATATGCTGTTTTAGCCATCGTACCCGATTGGGGCGTATACTTTACGCGAGGAAGTAGAACAACAAGTAAACGCAGGTGACTGCGACACCTAAAAACAAGCTTCCACTCACATGATTGCTTTTTAATACATAATTACTACCAATGCGAAGTAAAGCCTATAAATTGACAGGTGTATTTTGTACATATACAGTTGCGAACCTAAAATTGCGGACATTGAAATCAAATTGCTGTTGCTGCTGTAATAATTTTTCATATGCGAATATTTTGTGGGTTTTTAAATTTTTTTTAGCAAATAGCTAAATGAGATAGCTTTTCGAAAAAGATGATTTTAAATAAATTTTCGATATATTTTTAGTTGGCGATAGAAATATGTAAATTTATTAGATAAAGGAATCAGCTAAAAGCTAAATTAAAAGAGAATTTGGTTACGTTTTTGTGGCAATCGGTTTAAAATAGCCTACTCACTTAGACCATGTAGGTCTGTACCACTGTGTACCACGGGAAACACACGGGATAGGTTTTATACCGACACCGGATAGTTCAGTAAGAGAATCAGAAGAGTATTTTCCTAACAACCTTGCTCTAGTTTCTTCCTTGTCTCCACAACTTCTGTAGTATTCATGCGATAAATACTCCAAGCCTAAAAGAATGTATACCAAAAAGACAATGGTCGCTGACACAAGCCACGACCTTCGAGATGTTTTCTCTCGAAAGGTTGAGCAATGCTCTTGGCTTTTTAGCCTGGTTGTAACACAAGTATTTTCTTTTCAACACGAGTTATTGGCCTCTTGGAGAATAGTATCTTTTTATCTTTAATTTCCAATACATCTATTTCCCAGAACCCGTATAAAACTGAACATGAAGACAGAGCTGATATCATTTAGATCTGCCAGGCATTCCTCAGAAGCCTTTGATATTAGTACATCTGTCCCCATTAATTTGATAGCCGTCGGCTGTCGGAAAAGATATTTCTCGTAGTTTTTGTTCCGGGGTGTGTGGTAAGGTATACAGCTACCGTTATAGTAATCCAGAAGTCGGACAGATAATTCTAGTTCTAATTCTTTTGAAAAAACTGCATCTTTTTCTTCTTAGTGTCACACTCCTTACTAAACCATTGCTTTCTTCACAGTTTAATGAAGATCTACTGCATTTTCCGTTGATCGCTCCCTTGGCATTCTAGCCGGCTGGTACATCTAAGTCGTTAAGACATAATAAATCTTATTTTCTAACTTGGATCCATCCGTGTAAAAATTTATCTCCCCCCTTCTCCATGGTCTTTGACAGGTTGTTATACTCGTCTTTAAGAGCCTGTCGAAGGAGAGTTTAAGGAAAGAGTATTCGATTTCTTGTTTATAAATACTCATAGTATGAAGAATAGAAGCGTGGCCGAACCGCCGGGACTTTCATAGCGCTGAGTGCTGAACCGACAGCCAAGTGCTTTCCTACCGAATTTAGAGCAGGCAAGTTGAATGGAGCCTAGAGCGTTTTATTTGGTCTGATTAACGATTCAACTAAATCTCCGCACCATAACGAAGTGCCTACCTTCGCGAAGGAAGAGAATTACGAGTGATAGAAGTATATTTCGATAACTGTAAACAAAAAAAAGAAAAGTACGGATTTCTTTGCTTTAATTAATTCCTCTAAATATTACACTCTGGGATTCTGGCCTTCGTACTACGTGCCACGCGTTGCTGAAGTCCACTTGTTCTGTATGTCCGGTCGGGAGCTGTGTGCCACTTGGGAGTCTTCGCACCCATGAGCGAATTAAATCTTCACTACCGGCTTCAAGTAAAGTAAATTAAATCTATGTCTAGCAGTTGTACGCGAACCCTGGAAATGAGCTTCGAATGCCCGCGCACGTTGTTCACTCGTCCACTGCGGCATCGTGCTTAAACAACCCGCACGAATAACGAAACTAACGCGATCCCATTGCCCACCCTGGAACCGCTTTCGTGTTACTTCAGAGCAATGTTCCATCTTCCTCTTTACAAGGCCTATGTCTGTGTACCTGCGTCCAGGTCCAGAATTCTCATCAGGAGAATTTTTTTCCGCGAAACCACTGATGATTTCCCACGTTTTCTCGCTGCTTAGCATCTTGTCGATTATATTTCCAATGTTTAAGTGACCAACTGCATTCTCCAGCGTTCGAGTTCTTGTTCCCAATGCATGCATTGAAAAAAGGTGAGTTCAGCGTTATCTTCGGCTGCTCCACCGTATGCGGAGTGTTCGCATTTCCCTATTTTGAACAGGTATTTCTGGTAATACGCGTGCCTCGTAAGCATTTGAGTTGTATAAAAATTGACTTCAACAAAGTTAGTGCTGTACCATTTAGTGATGTTTTTAGCCTGGCCGTCCATCTGTGGAGTTTCGTTTCTCCAGCGGTCTTGCTATAATCTTAGCGTTTAATGCTCACAACTTTTTCCTCTCAAAGACTGCTAAATCTATCGGTTAACCGCTTATCACTTGAACAGCTAGCCCTGACACTATACGGTAGGCAGACACAAGTCTCAGAGGTTATAGAAAAAGCTTCCATTATTCTATATTTTACTTAAATACTGAGTGGCTGTGTGGAAAACGCTTTATGAAATATGTTTATACTAAAGAAGTAGTCTAACAACTGCAATCTTAGGGCTGCTAGTGCCTATAATTCTTCAAGTGCAGTCATTTGTATGCCCGCAACTGTATGTATATTATTCCGTACAGACTGAGCGCATGATACTGAATTTTGGGCGCGCGTGAATTATCTAAATTACAAAAATGCTGCGTGCACAATAATTTTGGTAATTGCTAGATACTTGTGCAAAGATATATGTACATATAATATATGTATGTGTATATCTACATGTGAGTGTGATTTAGGCAATTTATTAATTTAACTTAAATTTTGCTAGCTATGAATAAAAAAATTTTGAGCATTCGATTTTTTTTTTAATTTACTGACGTTTGGAAATCGTACGTTGTAGGTAAAGTGAATTGAACATTGAAATACCCGGACAAAAACATTTTGAATGTTCGCTTTTTTCGGTGTTACAAAGCTCTGCGATGCTTGAGAAAAACGCGATTGAGATATCATGGAGAACTATGCGCATACGCGACATTGTTGTGACTAGTGGCAACTGCTTATGATATTACAAACACCCAACCAAACACATTTTTTTACTTATTTTAATTTTCAACTTTTTTTCATTTCGTAATTAGATACTTTAATACACAATTTATATCTGCGACTGCTTTACTTCCATTCTTTATTAACAATAAACGCTTTGTTATTATTAACTTTGGGTCATTATACTAGTTATGATTCACTTCATGGAGAATTTCTGAAGTCTGCGGAAACTTACTCACATACAAATACCACCTGGATCAAAAAGTTCTCGGAACAAGCGCCAGATGACGCTCTAACTCAACTGATTTGAGTTCTGTTTTTGTTTTTTCTTGTTAGGCGGAGCTATGATTAAAACTCACACCAAAAATGTATAGCCATTGCTTGAGATTTGTAAAAATTTCACCGTCTTGATTAAATCTACCTCGTCACGTCTTTTCGATTTCTTAGAGTTTTTAATAATGGATTTGAATTTGCAACAACGAGATTTTATTAAACTTAGCATTAAAATGTGATTCAATAGTGTGAAACCTTAGAAATGTTGAAGACTTTTTCAATAATGATACTTTAAAGAAAACAGCCGTTAACGAGTGGCTTCAACGCTTCAGAAGGCTGATGAAAACATCAATAAAGTAACAAGAAGTTCATCAATAACCGCAAGTTAACCTTCAGAGAGCTGGCAGAGTAATTGAGCAATGCTTATGGACCCGTTTAGGACTTTGTATAAGTAGGTAATGATTCTGATACTGCAGAGTTGGTCCAAAGGAGCTGATTTTCATGCAAAAAATGGACTGCGTCGATAACGTCAAAGACATGATTTCCAACATTCATCATTACTGGAGACGAGAAGTGAGTTTATGAGTACGACACCGAATCCAGCCATTAGGGAGTGAGTGGAAAGCTTTGAATAAGTCAAGATCAAAAACCACGTCATTTTCAGTCAAAAAAGAAAATAATGTTCAAGGTTTTAATGAACAACTGGCACAGTATACCAAAAATTTTTGTCAGAAAGTCAGGCGGTTAATTAAAACTATTACTTGGGTGGCCGTCGTAGCCGAATGGGTTGGCGAGACTACCAAGCGACAACAAAATTATTGAAAACGTTTTTTTTTCTAATAGCGGTCGCCCCTCGGCGGGAAATAGCAAACCTCAAAGTATATTTCTGCCATAAAGTCGGTTTAAAGCTGTTGGTCCCTCCATTTGGGGAACAAAATCAAGACGCATACCACAAATAGGAGGAGGAGATCGGCCAAGCACCTAACGAAAGTGTACGCGCCAATTATTTATTTATTTTTATATTTTATTTGGACGATTTGAGGCGATTACGTGAACAATGTCGCTAAGGAAGAAAGGATTTGTGAGAAAACAACTCAAGGATTTTCAACCAAACGAATACCATCCAACAGCCATCTCGAATTCACCTGATACGGCTCTCTGCGATTTCTTTGTTTGATCGAGTCAAACACCACTACTCCAGAAATATAGTTCCAAGAAGGTTTCGAGCGCTGAATCAAACACTGGCATAAGTGCATTGTAGTTGATGGGAAGTACTTTGAAGGCAATACGAGTAATATCGCTTTTGAGGTATAAACTTTTATTTTGAATTTTCTAAATATATATTGCGTGAACTTTTTGATCAAGGTGGTAAGTAATTTTAATAATAACCAGTAGATATGTTTCTTAATTTTAACAGCGGCGCAGGTGTGGCCTCATTGTGAATTATCGCAATTAATAGTGGCGTTCAAAGTGAATTTGTAACACTCGCTTGTAGGTCAGTCTGTGGGAAAAAATTTACAAATAGACAGTTAAGAAACTGGCTGCTTACAGGGAACTATGAGAACTTTATATATAATTGGCTATGTAAATGTAAATTCATACGATTCGCAACGGTAAGCGTATCAATTTTCTGCATCATTAGCTGAACAAAGGGAAGTATTGCTAATAAACACCTGTTTAACTCATTTCGGAGTGGGACTATGAAGTGTGGCTGGATTTACATCTATGACACTGAATCTCAGCATACGCTAATTATTTATACTGGGTGTTTTTTTTAAGAGTTTGAGCACTTCAAATGATATGGAAAACAGAAATATTTTTATTATAATTTGGTAGATAATTTTATGGCATTTATTTTTTGATTATAATATCTGGCATGTGTCTGCTGCGATCTAGCATTGCATGCTGCACGAATGTGATATTGAGGTATAATCGCTTTTTCCAGCGCATCCATACTGGCATATTTTTTAGTCCTCACCTTGCTCTCCAAAATGGTCTAGATGGAATTGTCCATCGGATTTGCGTCTGGCGAATTCGAAAGCCATTGTGTGGACGAAATGAAGTGTGGAACATGATTTTTTAGCCATTCTTGGTTCACACGAACTTATGAGACGGTGCCGAGTCCTGTTGGAACGTCCATGGTCAACGACCGAAATGTTTGCGTGTCCACGGCTCTAAAGCAGTTTCTAAAACATTTTCCTGATAATAAGTCCCATTCACTTTTACACAAGGCTCGATAAAAACGATTGGAGAGCGTCCATCAGCGAACACTGCTTCCGAGTGGCCATAAGTAGGCTCAAATTTTCGTATGAGCGTTCGGTCAAGTAAAGACGATCGTTTCACGATGGAGGTCGAGATTTCTCACATAGTATAGAGAAATGACGATGTTGCGCGACACTTTATTTTGGAATCGTTGGATGATAGTCATGTAAGATTCGCTTGAGCATCCCCATAGCTGAACCGCATACGTCCAGACCGGTTTACGAATTCGATTATACAGCAGTAGTTTGTTGTTCGTTGACAGAATAGAGTGTCTGCCAATAATATAAAGAAGGTTTTTTTTTTAACTCCAGCTCTTTACGCTTTTTCTTGACATGCGCCTTCCAACGCAATTTAGCATCAAGGGCTATTCCAAGATATTTTGCCCCGTTGACGTACGGTATATTTACGCTGTTTATGTAGACTGGCTTGTAAATTGTTTTTTCGGGCTGAATACAATGTGCACTGATTTTGATTTATTTAGTATGATACAGCATTTTTTTGCCCATGTTGAAATAGAATTCACCGCTGATTGTAATGTCGTCGTTGTAGCCTTGATTAATTATCCAACTGCTAGGATAGCCGTGTCATCTGCTAAGGTTGCGGTAACGTGTTGCTCGTGGATTGGTAAGCCATGCGTAACAAGAGGTATAGGAGAGGGCCTAGGATGCTTCCTTGAGGTACCCCCGCGCTTTCTTTATGTAATGAAGAATAGGCGTTGTCAAGTCTGACACGAAAGTATCTGCCATCAAGGTAGGAAGAAGGGATTTCGCAATAACTCCTGGGCAAAATCAATTTTAGTTTGTGGAGTAAGCCCGCATGCCAAACTTTGTCAAACGCTTGCGAGACGTCAAGGCACACCGCTGCGAAAACTTTATTTTCCTCTATCGTACATTCTATGGTTCTAACAACCCTGTGAACTTGGTCGATTGTAGAGTGATTTTTCGAAAGCCAAATTGGTGCTTTGGAATAACTCTCTTGTTTTCTATAATCGGCCACATTCGAGTCAGTAACAGTCGTTCACAAAGTTTGAACAGCATTGTTAGCCGAGAAATAGATCGGTAAGAAGACACATCATTTGGGGATTTTCCGGCTTTCAGAATCATAATTACTTCTGCTGTCTTCCAGTACATAGGAACATATTTCAACAAAAACACAAATTGATCAATTGAGACAAACAAGTAACACAGTTATTGGGCAATCTCTGAAGAATTTCTGCAGTTATGAGGTCGAAACCAGGGAGTTTTTTGGTTTTCATTTTGAAAATTTCGCTCATTACTTCTTCGCTACCACTACAGCTTCTAATTGCAGTTGGAAGTACTGCCAGTCGGTGAAGTTATTAAATAGACGAGGAGACGTTTTATTTAGTACCGCATTTTCTGATTCAGAGTTCAGATCGAAGCCTTCGGAATAGAGAGATGGTTTGCGGGAATGTTTTTGAAGACAAAAAAGTCAATTAGATACTTTGTTGGTGTCTAAAGGCCAATATGTTGGCTTGCCAGTTTTAATTCTTTCGCAACCTTTGTGTCATATGGCTTTAAACATTTCACGCCCTTTTGTCGTTGTAAGCCTAGACCCCCAATGGATGTACTTAGCGTTGAAATCACCTCCTATAATAAACCGTCCTTTGTATATTTCGTTGAGAGATACATAATCTTCAGGTTTTAGTTGGTGTCTGGGTGGGCTGTATAAAGCTGTTAGTAATATTTGTTGCTCGAGGGCCTCGACAGAAACGGAAGTTGTTTGAAATTCCTCAGCGCTAAGTTGGTCTTCCAAGTGGTGAGTTACATTGTTTTTTATGAGAACGGTGCTGCCATCACTTGCACAATTGTTGGGGTGAACAGTATGGAAGGGGAGTAATGTTTAAAATTCAAACATGTCTTGTGAAGTGTGTTTCAGCTATTAGGCATACGACAATTTCGTCGTTGTTTAACAAAACTTCTAGCTCAGTTTGGAAGAAAGTTCAGAAATAAGGACCAATGATGCGACTACGCGTTCTATGAACTTCGCGAGCAGATTTTTTTTTTTAAGCTAAATTTCAATCTCGAAACGTTGTGCTGGCGTTAAAGGATTCTTAATCACTTGCCAAACCTTACTGAACAGGAATATCAGCACAGTTTGCCCTTCTCAGCTGTCACACCATAATTATCGATATCGCTAGGTGTCATGCAGCTAAAAAAAAACACCCCATATTAACTCAAGGCTATGAGTCAGGTAGTTTAAAAATAAGCATCACTATTTCTTTGAGAATTGGAGTGCAGAAGAAAATTTGTATTCATTAAATTTAAATTTTTTTAACCAACTGTTGCTCAAATAAATTAAAATTTTAATTATAAGTTTAAATATAACTTTTTGTTTTTGTGCATGTTGGCTCATTAATTTTTTTAGGGCAGCCAAATAATGAATTGAATGTTTTTACACACTCGTACATACGAAAATCATTAAATTTTTTAATCAGCATTGGAGACCTTTCTCTTTTCAGGCTGTTTGTTTTTAAGCATTTGCTCTTTAATAATATGAAGGCAACTATTTTATATATCAGGCTAACACACATCTACTGTTGTTAGGCGCCAACTGAGTTTTCCATTGGAAAGTTTTATATATAATATTTATCCATAAAACTACCCAAAATATTTTGATGTAAGAGTTATGTGAGTGTTGTTTACAGTGGCTCTACAAATTCATGTCGGCGAATAAATGGAACTTATTTTCAAATCGATTAATTCCAAATATACCAGTGATAATGGCAATTTACTGAAGTCAGTCTTTTTCAGAAAGCTTTTTTCTTGAAAACTGTACTACTTTCTTAATATTTAATTACATATTCGGATTCAAAAGTAGTCAAGTTCCTTAGTTTTGTAGTTTTGGTTGATTGCGTGAAGTGGAGATCCACCAGGAATCCAATTACTGCTTCTGCACCATTTTGTTGCCACATCCTCGCTACTCACAAGTTATACGGTTATTCCTTCCCCACTATATGCAGTCAGTGTGATTGAGAAACCTCGTAAGGTTGTTTAGGTCTATACCAACCAGCTCTTTGAGGTTTTCAAAAAGCCTCTTGCCAAAGAATAACATCCTCGCCTTATATAGGGCAGGACATCCGCAGAGGAATATAGTGTAAGTTTTAAAATGCGAAAGCAATTCATGCAAAAATCTTGAAATAATCTATTCACCCACTTCGAAATAGTGGTTTCGACTAGAATGCCAAGGTGCTGTAGAAAAATTGATAATTCAACCTTTCACATAATTGTTTGCACTATGGAAGCAACTGGTCATGGTGTTTAAGACCCAAAAAATATTTCTGCATTTTTTTACTTAAATATCAACAATTATTAATTATTATTGTAGTTATTCATTGATCGATGCGTTTGCCTCTTATGCCTCACAGTGTATGTTAGTGCATGCCTTTCGATGTTGGTTCCTCAGCTATTACCAGGCACTTTTTAGTAGATCACGAGAACAACTTTTACATTTTTCCATAAAAATTAATTTAGACTGCCTTCAGCGACATGTTTACGATCACGACAAATAAATGTAGTCATTTTTTCCCAACAATCTAAACATAGTCATGAAACCAATTTGCAGCAGAATTGCCACAAGGCAACGAATAAGCGAAGGTGGTGCATGCAGGCGCTCTAAATATGTGAAAAGTGCGTGCAGTTTCATACAAATTATGTTCATTCTACTCTACACAAAATCATAGATATTTTACGAAAAGCTCTAAATTAATTAAGTTGTAGCTGTGTTGGGGAAAATTAGCTCTCGCATGTCATACACATTTTTGAACTACGTCTATAATTAAAAGGTCTACTATTACCTTGTTTTCTATTTCGCTACACACCTGTCCAATTCTTTGGTTTGTCATCAATTTAGACATTTTTTTTTGTAACTTTTTATTTACAATGCGTTTTGCGCTGGGTATATTGAAGTAATTACTTGGTGGTGTACTGCTATGTAATTAACGGTTAAGTATACCACATGTTGTACTAGGTCAAGGTGATTTTTTCCCAGCTTGGCGACAATAAAAAGAAATAAATACAAAAACAAGCGAAAAGATAAATGACAGCAAAGACAATGGGAAGCACAGGTGAAAAATTCGTGCAAACAACGACACAAAACAAAAGTAACCGTGCATGAAGTAACGTCGGCAAAGAATTGAATAAAAAAACTTATGAAACAAACTTCGAACTGACTGATCCGATCCGTTTTGTTATTCATGTCGATTTTTGTTTGCATTCATTTGTACTACTTCGACGCACAAAAACTATTGGTTACTACGTTACGTTACGTTAAAAAAAGTTACATAAATAAATATATGTACATACATACATACATACAATTGTGTATTGACTTATCGAGTTGAACAACTATTTTGTCGTCATTATTTGCCGACAAGTTGTTGAAACTCACTTAGTTACTATTTAACTCAAAATTAGTAGTAGATAAAATTAAGGAGCTTGTACAAATTTGAGTGCTAAAATTGAAATATTTAAGGGGACAGATACCTGTAAAATTTCAAAAAAATAAAATTTTTTTTCATAAAATGTTAACATAATCCTTTAAGAATATGTCAAAAAAATTTTAGAACGCAAATTTAAGTATTTCTTATATTCTAGATCGGCAACCGTGAGGACTCTATTCTTTGCGTTCGAGCGCTGGGAGAGGTTTAGTTAAGTATTCAAACTTCAGACGTGTTTTTCTCAAAACAATATTTTTCAAATTGGCTTCCACGATAACTCGAAAAGTTATTGCCCGATCTCCCTGAAATCTTGCACACAACTTTTTTATGGTACTTTCCATGCGAACTTACAATTTCGAAAATTTTTCCAAAAAATAATTTTTCGAAGCAAAAATAGTAGAAAAATGTGCCCCAAAATTCATTTTTTTTAAGCATTTTATTCCGCGAATTTTTTTTTCCATTTGTTTTTAATTCGGGCAGAAGTTATGACATTAATAAACAAAAAAATGTTTGGTGTTCTTGTATTCAGGTTACTGACGCCAATGCTACAATGCCCGCCGATTGAGAAGCCCTGCTGCGACCTTCCTGGAAGAGTTGAGTGTACATCCGCCATTTTAAATGACTAAAATAAAAAATAAAAAAAAAATGTATATTATTTTAATGTATAAATAAACTGTATGCCAATTTTGAAAAAAATATATTGAATTCCTCATTTTAGATAATTTTAATGAAAATCAGGGAAAATATAGCCGTTTACAGGTATCTGTTACATGGGTTTCGTGGGTTAAAAAAATCGATAGTTTTTTTGGTTTATTAATTTCTGCAACATCTCAAGAATGTTATCCTAAATTTTCAAGTCGATCCGAATAATAGTTTCGGAGACACAGCCTTTGGAAGATGCGCGCTCCAAGCCACTTTTATTGTTACTCAAAACTTTAAACGCGTTTTCCTCGGAACCGTGTTTTCACAGTCGGTTGCCAAATGTTCTCGATAACTACTCAATCGATCTTGATGAAATTTTACATAGGTGTTCAACATACAATTTACTCGTGCTTGAAGAAAGGATTTTTTTTTCAATTACAACTACATATTTAAAAAAACAAAATGCCAAGCAAATTTGACCGAAATTTTAAATTTTTTGGAAAAATGTCTGCCAAAATTCCAATTTTTACTTTTGTTTCTTTCCTTCGTTCAAGCACGAGTTGATGGTCTTAACTAAAACACTTACTTTTGTTTTTCCATTTTCGATGATCCTGTCAGGAGTTATGCTGACAACGCGGTCACACCTTTTTTCGAAGGGTCACCGGAAATGACGTCACAATGGAGGAGTTTTAATTTTTTTTTTAATTTCAGAAATAATTCTTTAAATATGTATATATAAGACAGAAATAAGTTTTAATTAAATAAATAATTTTTTACATAGAAAAAAAAAATTTTTTTTAATTAGCCTTTTTTTACCCGACGAAACCCATGTAAACCTTTAAATAAAAGTAAAGTGCATCTTTTTACTCTAATAACTGAAACAGGATTGCAGAAGGATGACCCAGTGGTTGTCTTGGAGTAAGCTCCTCCCTACACACATATATATAGGTTGTCAAAAAATTCTTGCGGTATTTTTATTGAATTTTCAATTGTTCATAAAATTGGTTATAATAATGCGACGTTCGCCATGGACAGAAATAGGTGGTAATCACTTGGTGCGAGATCCGGACTATACGGTGGATGCAAAAGAACCTCCCATCCGAGCTCCCGGAGCTTCTGGCGCGTCACCAAAGATGTGTGTGGCCTGGCGTTGTCCTGATGCAAGACAATTCGTCCTCTGTTGATCAAAGATGGCCTCTTCTGCATGAGTGCTGCATTCAAGCGGTCCAGTTGTTGGCAGTACAGGTCCGAATTGAGCGTTTGGCCATAGGGGAGCAGCTCATAGTGGATGATTCCCTGCCAATCCCACCAAACACACAGAAGTACCTTCCTGGCCTTCAATCCAGGCTTGGCCACCGTCTGGGCAGCTTCACCGCTTTTCGACCACGACCGTTTGCGCTTCACGTTGTCGTAAGTGACCCACTTTTCATCGCCAGTCACCATCCGCTTCAAAAACGGGTCGATTTTGTTGCGATTCAGAAGCGATTCGCATGCATCCATACGGGCAATTTTTTTGCGTCAAGTCGTGTGGCACCCATACATCGAGCTTCTTTTTGAATCCAAGCTTCTTCAAATGGTTTATAACGGTTTGATGACTCATGCCCACCTCTTGGCCGATGCTACGGCTACTACTATGCCGGTCTCTTTCGATCAATTCAGCGATTTTATCGTAATTTTCGACGACAGGCCTTCCGGACCGTGGCGTATCTTCGATCACCTCTGCACCAGAACGAAAACGTTGAAACCATCGTTGTGCGGTGGAAATGGAAACTGTATCGGGTCCATAAACTGCACAAATTGTATTGGCAGCATGAGATGCATTTTTGCCTTTATCGTAGTCGTACTGTAAAATATGCCGTATTTTCTCTTTATTTTGCTCCATGTTTGCGACGCTATAACTCACGAACGACTAAAAGCAAACAACAATTAATCAAACACGTGTTAGCACGTGAAAAGAGCTTTCCAAAAAGCTCTAGCGTGAACCGATGCGACGAATACAACTAGAACTACGCGCTTGCAAAGACAAGCTTGCGGAAATACCACAAGACTTTTTTGACAACCTATATATATACATATAATGGGTACTTGCGCACTTTATTAGATGTTTGGTTGAGCTTCTCCTCTTATTTTTGTTGTGCGTTTTGATAATTTGCCACAAATGGAGGCACTTACAGTGTTGTGCCTCTTCCAAATGGCAGATAGTTTTTTTAAGAGGGGCTTTTTCAAGGCAGAAATACGCTCAGAGGCTTGCCGTTGCTTGCCGAGGGGCGATAGCTATTAGGAACAACTTTTTCTATTATTTGATGTTCATGCACGGAGACACGAACCAATGCACTTCCGAATGGTAGTCAAGCTACGATGGCCGCCAAAAACTTATGCCGAGTTAGGCAAATATATTTCCATGATTCTTTCAAATTTTCCTTTCAATTTCAAGCGACTATAGCATCTAGTTATTACAACAAGCAAAGCCTAAAGACTATCTTTAAAAGTGATTGGACTAAAATAGGAAAATCTACGTTCGCTCCTATCACCAGCTCTATGTGGCCTTCTTGTTCGTTGGATGAATTGTCCTAAAGGGTCATAAAGAACCCAAATATGTAGGAAGAGAAAAAATGTGACACGTAGTTGTATATCCGCTTGCCTTAAGATAAGGAATTTATAAAAATAAATGTGTTTAGTAATTTGATAATTGAATGCAACGCGTGCTGGATATTTTTTATATAGGTTAAAATAAGGCTACATAGTCAGAATGCTTTCGCGTGAATGCCTGCGATAGATTTATATTTGGGCCCACTACAACTGGCTGTTACATAGGAGCTACATTTTTTGTGAATGCCACTTTTGATTAATATTTGTATGCTGTCCATGTGCTTAAATGCACCCGTTCTGCTACGCCACAGTATCACGTGCTTTGTTGCATTTGTTCCATTTGCTACATTTTAAATGTTTCTTTTCTTTAATGATCTGTGTGCGTGCAGGTGAGTAGGAGTGTGTCTGTTATTGTCTGTCACCACACTTAATAACGAAACGCATAAATCAACCAATTAAAACGCCCGATACAGATTAATTGTTTGGTGCCATTGCGTAGACACTCACATGCAAAGTAACAACAACAACCCAGGGAGTTGTCCACCAATTTTTGGTGCAATATGCAAAATAATCTTGTGATTTATGGTCAAAACAATTACAAAAGTGAGCAATTATCACTAATTTAATTGATTGGAAATTTAGTTAACACTTTACATGATCGAAATAATAGATAAATACTACGAAATTATTTATGAAAGAAAAAATAAGAATTTATTCATTTAGTAAAATAGCGCTGAACATCTTCCTTTAGCTCCTAGTCGATCCATAGGTTTCAATATTTGCAGTTTTAGTGAATATGTAGAAAACTGCGTTGTTCTCTGCTGGATTTCATGGTTAAGTACATATACAAGTAGTATTGTGTGTATTTGTATAAGCTAACGCAACAGCTCACACACCTCAACCAAAATATGATGGTAACCCAACACCCCACATGCGCAACGTTTTAGCTAACGCAACAGTTCACACACCTCAACCAAAATATGACGGTAACCCAACACTCCACACACGCAACGCTTTTGAAGAGATACCTGAGCAGCAATTGGCGTTCCCGTGGGAAACGCCTAGTCAGCAAAGAATGGGTCACGTTGCTGGCACACGGGCTTAGCTTTAGTATTAGAATTAAGAATAATTTTAAGTCAGTTGTAAATTCGTTTTCAACAAATAAAGACGGTTCACCGGATAAAAATTGTTTTTTTTAAAACAACCGTGACCGGGTAAATTAACTGGCGCCCGAGCAGGGACCGATAGTGCGCTAATCCCGTTAGAACAAACGCGAACGTTAGCCAAGTACTAGTGAACTTCTAGAAATAGTCGTGTCGTACAAAATACATATATTGTAATATAAGTGTTAACGGCGGAACTGTCGGTCCCGAAAAAAACGCGAGTGTGGAGAACGAGGCCCCCGAGTAGCTGCAGGACGAACTGCAGAGGAAAAGGACGGCAACGGATGCCAAGCCGCTCTGCCCGCACCCAGGACCCCATACAAGAGGAGATGTCGCTGGATTCAATCGTATTAATGTAAGATTACATATTAAGTATCTAACATATAAAATTAAGACCTATTAAATAATTTTTTAAAGAACCAAGAGAAATTTTATAGTGAAGAAAAAAAAATCTAGAAAAGAAAATTCATATTAATAGAAACTTTGTAAGTTTAAGAAAATAATACAACTAAAGTGAAGAAAAAAATCTAGAAAAGAAAATTCATATTAATAGAAATTTGTAAGTTTAAGAAAATAATACAACTAAATAAAAAGTGAAAAAAAAAATCTAGAAAAGAAAATTCATATTAATAAAAATTTTGTAAGTTTAAGAAAATAATACAACTAAAGTGAAGAAAAAAATCTAGAAAAGAAAATTCATATTAATAGAAATTTTGTAAGTTTAAGACAATTAGTGCAACAAAAAAAAAGGGGTGAAGAAAAAAAATTTTTAGAAAGGAAAATTCTGTAAATTTAAAATAAAACCCAAAATGCCTGACGATAACATACCTTCGATACTCCGACCTTCCGTGCTGAACACTGGCACCGCGGCCAGGAGCAGTGCAATGACAGGATTAGAAGAGACAATCCGTAGAGTAGTAAAAAACATTTTTGAAAGTGAAGGACAGAAGCTAGTGAACAATATAGTGAACCCTAACTATGAATTCCTTAATTTGAGGGACGAACCCGTGGTTGCACAAGGAACCACAGATTCGGACCGTGTCCCAGAAATAGCTAGGACAATAAGAGAATTTTCAGGAAATCCAAGTGAGTTTAGCTCCTGGAAAAAAAGTATAGAGAGACTTTTAGAATACTATGGCCAGTATCAGGGGACTCCGAGATATTTCGGGATACTTATGACAATAAGGAACAAAATTGTAGGTCATGCAGACGAAGTTTTGGAATCTTATAATATTCCATTAAATTGGACGGCTATTCGCTCCTGTTTAACTTGGCACTATGCTGATAAACGAGATCTAAAAACTCTCGAGTACCAACTTTGTAGCTTGGTTCAGGGACGTTTACAGACTCGGGATTTTTATCAACTAGTTTATTCCCACCTGTCCTTGATATTGAATAAAATATCCTGTATGGAGGAGAGCCCAGAAGCTATAAGAGTCTTAACGAATATGTATAGAGAAAAAGCTCGAGATGCCTTCATAAATGGACTCAACGGCGATATGCCAAGGCTTCTAGCGGTAAAGGAACCAAAGGACCTCCCACATTCACTTCATCTATGTGAAATCCTCGAAAACCAAATAAACTTTTCCCCTCACAATAGGTCAAACAGACAGGCACCTCCAGCACCTGTAAAGTTAATTGGACAAAGGAATATGCCTCTAAATACGCGAGCATCCTACCATATTCCTCGACCATATTACCCACAACAAACCCCTCCACCTCTACCACCCAGAAATATGTCACAGTACTACCAAAGGACTTCACCTGCTCAATTTGGTTGGAATACTCAACGAACTTCTCAACAGTATCCTACATCCTTTCAACCGCCAACTCAACCATGGCTTTCTCAACCTTACCCTCAGGTCAGAAATACATTCACACCCCCTCGCCCAGTAGCTCCAAAACCATTACCGAGACCGGAACCCATGGAAATTGATCGTTCCATGCAATCTAAGGCAATTAATTACATGAATAGACCAGGACCAAGTAAACCAGCTGAAAAGAGGCCATCCAACAATTCTCATCAAATACCATACAAGTTTCAGAGGAACTTTCATATTGAAAGTGAACGACAACAACAGGAAGTCCAACAGGAAGGATATGAACAAGAATGTATACCTACAATGGACGAATATGAGACGGCATTGAATCATGGATATAATCCGCAGTTGTCTCAGGAACATGAAACCTCAGCTGATTTTACGGATATACATTTTTTAGAATGACGTGTTCTTCGTTGCCGTACATAGAGTGTCGGACGAAGAACGGAAAAATCATTAAGATATTACTAGATACTGGTTCTAGTAAGAATTATATTCAGCCAAATCTTGTTTTAAAGCCTCTTCTTAATGAACAACCCTTCTTCGCAAACTCCATAGCCGGAAAAATAGAAATCACCCATCACACCTTGGTAAATCTTTTCGGGAAAAATGATACAAATTTAAAATTCTTCCTACTCCCAACATTAAATTCCTTCCACGGAATTCTTGGTAACGATAGTCTAAGAGACTTGTCTGCTATTATAAATATCCACGATAATACACTAAAAATTGGTAACAATACAGTTATTAAAATTAAACAAAAATTTTCAGCGGACGTTAATAAAATTGATATTAGGACTGAACA
>JAYXIM010026126.1:0-19471 GCA_037575425.1 Anastrepha fraterculus
GCGAGAATAAAACTCAAATTCTAAAAAAATACTATTTCCCTAGCATGAACTCCAAAATAGAGAGAAAGGTCAAACAGTGCTCAACTTGCCTTCAGCAAAAATACGATAGACATCCCCCAAAGCCAGAAATCCAAGCCACCCCGATTCCACAAAACCCTGGAGAAATCGTCCATATAGACATTTACTCCACAGAAAAAAGGTTCATTCTCACTTCTGTTGACAAATATTCCAAATACGCACAAGTAAAAATAATCCCATCCCGAGCAGTAGAGCACATAAAGGATCCAATACGTGAACTAATGATTGCATTTGGAATTCTTAAACTTGTTGTAATTGACAATGAGAAATCACTGAACTCTGCCTCAATTTCATCACTATTGAAGGATCAAATGAACATCGAAGTATATGTTACACCGCCTTACGCTAGCACGACAAACGGACAAGTGGAGAGATTTCACTCTACTCTCTCCGAAATTATGAGATGCTTAAAATCCGACAACAATAGTCTGACTTTCGAGGAACTACTTTTTAAATCTGTTAAAGAATACAACTCGACAATTCATTCAACCACCAAGAAAAAACCCTTAGAAACATTTTTCGGTACCAGAGTTACCACAGACCCCCAAGAGTTAGAAAGACATAGACAACAAAATATAGAATTACTTACAAAGAAGCAAATAAAGGACCTTGGCTATCACAATAAAAACAGGAAAAAAACGAAAGATTACTCCGTAGGTGAAGAGATATTTGTCAAAATAAATAAAAGATTAGGCTCTAAACTATCATCAAGATACAAGAAGGAAATAGTTGCAGAAAATAATAGGACTACTGTCAAAACCCAATCAGGCCGAACTGTTCACAAAAGTAATATCAGAAGTTAACCTTATCACCCAAAGCGTACTTGGTTCACCAGGCCACATAACGAGAAGAAAAATCACCAAAAAAGAAAAAAAAAACAGAAAAAAAAGAAAAAAGAAAAGAAAAGGACAAAGGAAAAAATATATTTTAATTATAGGAAATTAAAGCTTGAACTGAATTTCTTCATATTAATTTAAATTCGCATCCATCGAATTAAATTAATTTCAAGAAATTAAACCAAATTTAGTTCTATTAAATTGAATTAATTTTGATACAATTAAAATTAAAGGAATTTTAATATGATTAAATTTAATTTGAAAATAATTAATGTAATCATTAGGTAATAGGGAAAATCGAGTAAAATGCCATAGGCGTTCGATCATTAGATAATAGGGAAAATCGAGTAAAATGCCATAGGCGTTCGATCATTAGATAATAGGGAAAATCGAGTAAAATGCCATAGGCGTTCGATCATCAGATAATAAGAAAAATCGTTATAAATGCCATAGGCCAACGATACAAATTTAAAAATTAGATAAATAACTATAGGCCCATAATTACAACCTTTTTACAGTACCCTTGCCGCCATGGCTTACGCAGAAACACAAATCCTAGACTATACGAACGCACAGCTTATAACCTTGAAGGATGGAACAGCAAGAATACAGGAAGGAACATTTAAAATTATTCATATAATAGACACGAGACAGTACGACAACTTAACGAAAGAACTTGAAAATACTATCGCACAAAATATCCAAATCAACCATCCATTACATCCTTTCCTTAACCACGAGATAATCCAAATTCGCACACTTCTTTCAAAACTCACCCCCGAGTTAAAAATAAACGTTCATTAGATTTTATAGGCACAGCATGGAAATGGATTGCTGGTAACCCAGACCACCATGACTTAGAAATAATTAATAAAAATATTGGAAATTTACTAGAAAATAACGATAGACAAATAATAATAAACAAAAAATTTTTAGATAAAATAAATGAAGCAAGTAATAACACAAATGAAATACTTAAAAGCTTAAAAAATAATGAAAATGTAAAATTAGAACTAGGTCTTAAAATTAAATATAAATTACAATTAATTAAGGAAGAGCTTATTAATATTGAATACGCCTTACATTGGGCAAAATCAAATATTGTTAATTCATTTATATTGTCGAATCTAGAAATAAGCACAATTGAAAAAATTATTGGAAAAGAAGAAATACCTTACATTAATATTGAAGAAGAACTAGAATTTACCGATATTAGAATAGCCTCAAACGGCACTTCTATAATTTATATTCTAAGCTTACCTACTACTAATAAAGAAACTTGTGAAAAGATAATACTCAAAGGAGTAAAAAAGGAAAATAAAATTAATAAAATTGATTATGAAAAGATATTAAAATGTAAAACGAAAATATACGGACTAAAAAATGAATGTAGAGCATATAATAAAATAACAATTTGTAATGAAAAAGATTTTATAGAAATAAATAATAATAGCTGTATTAGTAATCTTATAAATAGTAGACGCCCAAATTGCACGCTTATCAACGCTGACCACATTAGCAACCTAGAAGAAGTACAACCCGGAATACTATTTTTGAACAATTATAATGGTTTAATCGAAATTGATGGCAAATCAATAGAACTGAATGGAACATTCATAATCCAACACCACAACTCCACTATCAACGTGCAAAACAAAAATTTCTACGTACATGAAATTAGTAATTTACAACCTCTTCCACCTGTCCTACAAAAACGAAACCCGAAGACGCCACTCGAAGAAATATTATCCTTGCAGATGATGAAAGGTCTCCAAATACAAAACTTGAAGAAGCTGGAGACGATCAACAAGATCAATAAAGTGGGTTTAACCTCCAATACAGCACTCACAATATCCATAATAATAGCTGTCATACTACTTGCACTTAAAATTTCCGGAAAAAGAAATCCGAAGGACTTTCAAGGGAATTGTAATAAACCAAACGTCCTTGGTACTCCTGAATCTACAGAGATGCGAACAGGGACGTCCGCACTTGAGGAGGGAGGAGCTAACGCAACAGCTCACACACCTCAACCAAAATATGATGGTAACCCAACACCCCACATGCGCAACGTTTTAGCTAACGCAACAGTTCACACACCTCAACCAAAATATGACGGTAACCCAACACTCCACACACGCAACGCTTTTGAAGAGATACCTGAGCAGCAATTGGCGTTCCCGTGGGAAACGCCTAGTCAGCAAAGAATGGGTCACGTTGCTGGCACACGGGCTTAGCTTTAGTATTAGAATTAAGAATAATTTTAAGTCAGTTGTAAATTCGTTTTCAACAAATAAAGACGGTTCACCGGATAAAAATTGTTTTTTTTAAAACAACCGTGACCGGGTAAATTAACTTATAGCCCGTAGCAAAACTATAAAAACAATTATATTGACAAGTTTGAACTATTTATTTATTTATTTTTTAATTCCAATTATTTTTTTATGGAAATATACTTCAACCTATAATAAATACCATATCAATCCAAGTTTCAAACTTTATACAAGATTTACGAAAATTCGATAAAATTCCAGTACCTTGCCAAAAGGGGAAGGTAATTGCATAATAAGATTGTCTATTGACGAACGAAACTAATTCTTCAAACTTATAGGTAAGTCTCTCATACCTTGGACGATAACAATATTCGATTAGGCGTATCTAAGAGTGGGAGTGCTTGAGAGAAAGATTCTGCGGAAGGTTTTTGGACCTTTGGCGTTGGTAACGGTGATGAGCTGCATGAGATTTACGAAGGCATAGACATAGCGGAGCGAATAAAGAAAGATCCGACGGCTTCGTTGGCTGGTTCATGTCGTCCCAATGGATTAAAACTTTCGGAGTTGAAAGTATTCGATGCGGTAACAGCTGGTGAAGTTAAAAGAAAAGGAAAACCTGTTTTGTGTTGGATGAAGAAGGACTTGGCTTTACTTGCGGTGTCTAACTGGCGCCGATTTGCACGAGAAAAAAAAAACGACTAGCACGCTTCGTTAGGCTCAGCCAAAATCGCTTAGGTGACTATCGCGTTCACCAATACGAAAAAGAACGCAGCGAGTCGACGGCCAAACACCAGCAAAGTATGTACGCATCAATTATATTTATATAATATATCATATATGAGAAAGCTAGTATTTGTCAAATTTATTGGGTTAGGAATAAGTTCATATCGTTTTTATATTTTCTTTTATTTTACAGAACTCTTTCTGCTTTACAAAAATAGCTTAATTATATTTTGAGTTATTAATTTTTTTGTTTTTAGTTTTGTTTCCACAAGTCGTCAAAGCCGCACTGAAAGAGCTCGAATTGAAAGTCCTGCAGCATCCGTCGTATTCTCCGGACCTTACACCGACCCACTACCATCTTTTCCGCACCCTGTCAAACCATATGAAGGTCGTTCGTTACCTTCGATAACAAAGAGGCCCTTAAAAATTGGCTCAGCAACTTCTTTGACACCAGACCAGGGGAGTTTTGACGAAACGGCATTAAGAAATTGGTCGTCAGGTGGAAAGAGGTTATACTATACAGCAACGGTGAATATTTAATTGATTAAGTGGGGATGCCTGTAAAATTTCGAAAAAAAAAAAATTTTTTTTCATAAAATGTTCATATAATCCTTTAAGAATATGTCAAACAATTTTTAGAACGTAAATTTAGGTATTTCTTATATTATAGATCGTAAACCGTGACGACTCTATTCTGAGAGAGGAATTTTCATGTATTCAAACTTTAGACGCGTCTTTCTCAAAACTATATTTTTCGAATTGGTGTACACGAAACTCGAAAAGTTATTGACCGTTCTCCCTGAAATTTTGCACACATCTTTTTTATGATATTACTTTCTATGTGATTACAAGGTTTCGAAAATGTTTCCATAAAATAATTTTTTCGAAGCAAAAATGGTAGGAAAATTCGCCCCAAAATTCATTTTTTTAAGCATTTTATTCCTCGAATTTTTTTTCCATGTGTTCTTAATTCATTTTGGTTTTTTGTATTCAGGTCACAGACGCCGATGCTACAATGTCCGCCGATTAAAAAGCCCCGCTGCGACCTTCCTGGAAGAATTAAGTGTACATCCGCCATTTTAAATGTTTAAATAAAAAAAAAACAATGTATTGTATATTATTTTAATGTATATATAAACTGTGTGCCAATTTTGAGAAAAATATGTTGACTTCTTCATTTTAAACAATTTTAATGATTAAAATCAGGAAAAATATGGCCGTTTACAAGTATCTGTCCCCTTAACTTATTGATATAATTGCTGTTTTTGTTTAAATAAAAAACTTTGGTAAAAACGCTACGAACTTATTCTCTAACCGAATACATAATTTCAATTGAGACTGGCTTTGTCATTGTTGATGGGCAGGTTTCACTACCCGAGACATCAATATTGAAGAAAATCAAATAGCTGATGAAATTTTCATATACGGCTCGAAAATGAAAGACGTATGGGAGTGCTAATTTCGGTCCGGACAACACTTTATATCGACGCGTGCATTGTAGTATAATTTAATTTCATCTGACTGTTAATTCTGGACTCCAAACAAACCTAAAGAGAACTATGAAACTCAGTGAGAGTTGGGCTTTGCTTACAGATCAGATGGGCAGACCTAAAGTGGGTCTTATGAGCGTCTGATTTTTATCCAATTTTATTTAACATTTTGTCGGATCTAAATGAGATGGTTACTAATATATAAACCAAATTTGAGTGAGTTTTACTAAGTTGGCATTGAAATAGGCTCATTTACCCAAAAGTGGGTGAGGCACCGACCATTTTTCTAAATTTTACTTATTCGTATTTCTTGTCTTGGATTCCTTGCTAGTATCAAGTGGAAATAATTTTGCTTTATTATTATTATTATTAGAAGGCCATTACGCACTGCGACCAGAGCTGATCTATTGTGAAAGGCCTATTTGTAACCCTAGAGTTTTAGGCTTTTTAGAAATTTTAGCACAGTTTTGGGTTTGTTGTTCCAAAGATTGCATGGAGATACTACGATACCACCAAGGTGGTGAAGTCTTTGTCTGCCCAACGCAGGACACTCACAAAGCACATGTTCTGAGCTTTCTATGTCCATTTCACAAAAGCGGCAGACATTGGTCTCGGATAGACCAATATTGTTTAGATGGTACCTCAGGTTGCAGTGACCTGTAAGGTATCCAGTTAAAAGACGCAGATCTACTCTGTTTAGTGAGAGAAGTTTGTCAGATATTCCTTTGTTGGGACTTAGGAATAGTTTGGCTTGACGCTGACCGGCACAGTTTAGCCAGTGTGCGGCAAGTTTTCTTTCCTCCCATTTCCTAAGGAATTCATTAATGTGGCCTTTTGTCAGTCCACAGAAAGGCTCAGGACCAGTAAGTTGCATATTTGCTCCTTGTTTTGCAAGGTCGTCAGCCATTTCATTTCCCTCATGTCCTTCATGTCCCGGAATCCAACATAGTTGAGGTTTCCTAACGTGTTTAGGAGGTTTAGGCAATCGTTTGCCAATTTAGAGGTGATGGTTGTAGATAGAAGGGCTTTTAAAGCCGCTTGGCTATCCGAAAGTATGTAGATGTGAGTACCTCTCATTTTCCTTCTAAGGCATTCTCTCACACATATTTCAATGGCATGTATTTCTGCCTGGAATATTGTTGGGAAGGATCCCATCGGAATCGATTTTTTTAATTTGGGCCCATTGATTCCTGCCCCTGTTCTACCATTTTCCAATTTGGACCCATCAGTAAACCATACCCAGGTTTGAAGGTGATAGAGTTAGTTCTCCAGTCTGTTCGTTCATTGATTATAACTTGGAAGTTCCTGAAGAGTATTGGTTTGGGTGATAGTATATTATCCCTATGAAGAATGGGACTATGTAGGAAGTCTTCTAAGATCTTTAAATGTCCTTTCATATCCCCACTTTTAAGTTCAGATATACCTTTTAGTCTTAAGGCACTCGATCGAGCTTCCCTTTCAATTAGAATTGGAAGCGGTGGTATGTTCAGGAGCACACCCAATGCATCCGTGGGGCACGTTTTCATAGCCCCTGTAATCCCAACACATACCAGGCGATGCAGTTTGCTTAATTCGTTTGCCGCCTTTCTTTGCTTGACCTTGGGCCACCATGCTAAGGATGCATAAGTGACTATGGGTTTTACAACTGTGGTGAATGTCCAGAAGGTCATTCTAGGGCTTAGTCCCCATGTCTTACCAAAAAGCCTTGTACAGGCAAAGAATGCCCTTGTGGCTTTTGAAGTAACTCTCTCAATATGGGAGTTCCACGTAAGCGTTTTGTCAAGACTAACGCCAAGATAGTTCGCTTCTGTCGAGAGTTCAAGTGTTGTTCTATTAAGGATCGGACATTTGAGATTTATGTTCCTTCTCCTAGTAAACGGTACAAGTGTTGTTTTGGATGGGTTGATGGAGAGCCCTTTTTCCGTGCACCATTTGTTTATTATTGTAAGGGCTTGCTGCATGCGATCCGAAATGGTTTCCTCATGCCACCCTAATACGTAAACTACTAGGTCATCAGCGTAACCCTGAGTGTGAAATCCTAGGTTATTCAGTTTGTGGAGAAGTTCATCTATAACTAGAGTCCACAGAAGAGGAGAGAGTACGCCACCTTGGGGGCAACCTCTTGTGGCTTTGATAGATTTGATTGTTCCTCCTAGTTCGGTGCTGATCGTCCTAGATTTCAGCATGAATATTATCCATCTAGTGATGGGTTCAGGTACCTCCTTTAGATATAGGGCATTATAGATTGCCTCATAGGAGGTGTTATCAAAAGCTCCTGATATGCCAATGAATGCACATAGAGCTATCTGTTTGGACTCAATAGCCTTTTCAATAACTGTTACCAGGCTGTGTATTGCAGTCTCAGTGGATTTTCCCTGTTGATAGGCAAATTGAAGTCGATGCAGTGGGAATTTAGCTAGATTGTATTCCCTAATATACTGATCAACTATCTTTTCCATTGTTTTAAGGAAAAATGAGCTGAGACTAATTGGTCTGTATGATTTAGGCAATTGTTCGGGTTTTTTCCCTACCTTTGGAATAAATACAACCTTAACCTCAGCCCATTTTGTAGGCAAATGTCCTAGCAGTAAGCTTGCTTTGTATAGTCTGGTCAAATTAGGGATAATATGGTGTGCACCCTGCTGTAAAAGACAGGGGAATATCCCATCAGGACCAGGAGATTTGTATGGGCTGAATGTTGATATCGCCCATTGTACCCGCTTTTCATGGAATAGCTTGTTTGCTAGTTTTAAGTTCTCAGCACCCGCAGATGTAGTAGTTTCTGCCGGTACAGAGATCTCGTCTAGCACAAGTGATCCAGGGAAGTGAGTGTCCAGCAGAAGTTGACTGGTTTCCTCTGGATTCCTTGTGTAGCTTCCGTCTGGCTTTTTCAGGGTACTAATGCCGTTTGAGTGATCTTTTAGTAGGGCTTTTTGGATACGAATAGCATCCGGAAGACTACAGATCTTTTCACAGTGATTCCTGCAAGTAGCCCTTTTAGATTTCCTCAATTCTTTGTTGTAGTTGGTTAGGGCTGTTGAGTAGGAGGACCAGTCCCCCATTGCTTTAGCTCTATTCCATAGGGTTCTTGTTTCTTTACGCAGGTTGGAAAGTGTACTATTCCACCAAGGAACATTTCTTTGTGGCTTTTTCACTTTTACTGGGCAACTTTCGTGAAACGCAGATATTAGGTTTGAATGTAGTTCGTTCGATTCGAACTCAAGCTCAGATATAAGCTGAATGGGACGCTTCGAGCAGTTAACACTTTGTTCTAAATAGAAGTGAAAGTAGTCCCAGTTAGTTTTTCTGGGGTTTCTGTAAATTGTCATTTGTGGTTTGGTTGCACCTATATCGAATCTAATATGTCTGTGATCCGACATAGATGTTTCCTCTGATGTTTCCTTTGCTTTATTTATAACAGAGAAATGAGATTTATTTTATTGTTTGAAAATTACCGATACACGTGAGATGTATCAGTATCTAAATACCTTGGATAAAGAATATTCCAGAAATATATTAATTTTTGCTAGAATTATCATGCGCACGTACAGACGGACGAACATATGGATGAACAGAGTGGCATAGTTAAATCAACTCCTCTCATCACCTTGAGTATTTTGCTATATATAAGTTTATATTTATCTCTATTCCTTTACGCTTTTACGCAAACTCGTTATGTGACTAATCGTTATAATACGAGTACTTTTGTGTACAAGTGCGCGGGTATAATGAGCTACTCAGACACCTCTAATTATAGTATACTTATATCGTTGGACTGGAAATGAACGAATATGTCCCTGCTCAGAAAAATTACCTATGGACCACACACAATGTTTGCGAGGTCTTGAATCCAACTTAGAGCGGAAGAAGACATACATACATACTCTTCATAAATTATACAATACATGGCTCCCGCCATGGACAGTGCTAAAGCCGTAAAGCTTCAAAGTTGCCGTATATCAAAATAATAACGATGTCACATTCTATATGTTCCCACTACGAGAATAGTGAGATTGAAGAAAACGCCCACTCGATTCGAAATTTTCTGCATTTGGAGTTACCTAAGTCTGTGAATACTTATGACCACGTTTCTTAAGGGGTCCCGGTGGTCTAAAGCTCGAAAACTTAGGATACTTTCAGGGTTTTTTACAATAAAAAAATGAAAAAACGATTTTTAAATTTTTTAGACTTTTTATTTAACTTCTTTTACGTACTAAAATGAAATAAATTTTTTTTTTTTTTAATTTTAATAATTTTAAAAATGGCACTTAAGTTGACCCTCCCGAAAAATTGGACCTGGACGGTTTTGTCCATTTTGGCTCTTCTATTTATTTGAAACACAAAAAACAAAAAATTAGTAATCATTATGACTGTAGCTATGTCCCGCTACTAGAATGAAAACAAAAAATAAAATTGGCAAAATGGCGCGGTTTTGAATTTGACACTCGGGTTTTTTCAGTTTTTTAATCAAACAATACGAATTCTAGTATAAATCTGATTCTAGTACGGGCAATATCCATTGATTTTGTGAAAAAGATATTAAAACGATTTGGTGGATAAGTTTTTTTTTTTGAAAACACCAGGCAGAAAAAAGACGCTTCAAGATAAATGAGTTTAAAATGTGAGGTGCAGGAGCGCGCGGAACGTTTTCTACCTAATTAATGGGATGTAGAAGCTATAATATTGGGAATTTCCGCATGCAAATTTTGCTGTATATTTTTAAGATATTATACTTTCGATATATTGAAAAAATCGATTTTTTGAAATTTCTAGACCACCGCACTAACTAGCCATGCATGAATAACAAAGTTATACTTGGCGCTTAAACTTCTATTAGGTAGTTGGTCGAGCTCCTTATCCAATTTCTGTTGTGAAAATTTATGCCTTGAGATAAATTAATGCTCCTGCGGTTTTATGTCGCCTCCGAATGGCAGACGGTCTTTTGTAAGAAGCTTTTACATGAATAGTAAGTGATTTAGCAACTAATTACACCGATTTGTTTATCCCTTTGATTGTTGACGACGCTATAAGTATTTGAGTGTTCGTTCCTCCAAGCCAGTTTTCGATACCTACCTGTTTTTCTGAAGTTCATGTAGGCCGTAACTAAAAACTGTATTGGCTCAATTATTCTAACATTTTTCACAGTACTTTTTTACATAATTTGGCAGTTATCCCTGTGACCGAAAATTGGCTTCCACTTGCTACGAAAAATTTAGAAATCGAAAGAGGGATCTCGCCATGGAAACCTCGAGAAGCATCACCTTAAATAAATTCATTTTCATTTCTTTATATCAGATGACTCTGTTGAGAGTTATGATGTACATTGCAAGAAAATTCTTTTCGGGACGCCTAAGAAGACTTACTGAATTTTGAAAATATTGTGCAAATATTCCATTATTTTATGGCGGCTAACTGAATAAACAAACAGTGTCTGCATCGCCAAAATAAATCTTAAATACACAAATTTTTTCACCGAATTATTGCTCGAGGGGCATTTAATGGGCGTTTAAGCATTGATTTACAATACTCAATTACGCATGCAAATACACACAACGATTTTGACTGTAATTAAACGACAACTATCTCAAACCAGTGGTCAAGCAAAAATGATGGTGGTGCGAATTATTGTCAGGTGACAACAAACATTTTTAAGAACAGCGACTGATCACAAGATCAGTTAAGTGATTGGCAGCACTAAAAAAGCTGCTGCAGTAGGCGCGAACAGCCGCTGTGGAATGCTTCATTTTTATATGGAGAATAGTCCAGTATTGGCTGAAGAAAAAATACGTGTTTTAATTTACTCTTTTGCGCATTAAAACATAGGCTTAGATTTTTCTATTTAATAATAGCCAAAATCAACAATTTTATTTGCATAACTATAGAGCCCGTAGTGTCTGATACGTTTATGGGCATATTTTATGGGTTCAATATTTCATGGTTTTTCCGAAATGCTGAGCGTCAACATTGAATGCATATAAATACTAGTCATTTATTTATTTTTATATGTATTTTGTTATAAATTTGTTAAATAGGAATTTGAAAGGAGGTCGCGGATTATTATTATTTTTTTTTATTTTTGTTTTGCCCAATTGAAACAAGACTAAAAAAATGTTTTATGTTTGGTAGCGAATCATTTTGATTACATATAAATGGATATATTTAATATGCAATTGTTTATCTGCGCACAATGAATTCTTTTACTAATGCCATACACCCGGAAGCAGCTACTGAACAAATATGAAAAATAAAGAATATTTTGCCTTCAGTTTCGATTCTTTATTTTTAAGGCTTAACTCTCCACAAAAAGTGACAATGGCTGCATGCATAAGAAATGAGCTGTCGATTTACGTAAAAGCTCCAGGCTCTTAAACGCCTTTCGAAAAGTTTTTTGAGAAAAATGCCATGACAAAAATTGCTTAGAAGTGTCTGAAAAATAGTTTGAATAGATGAAAATTGCAAGTCAGCAATAGAGGATAATATATTAGTGTACGTAGCGCCCGCATTTCTACGCCTACTTCGCTGCTGTGGTTGCTGGTGCGTGGCCCGCAAGCGATAGCAAATCAGCAAATGAACTTTTCCACGCACTCACAGCCATACACATACACAGCCACATTCGCCCGCAAGGCAAGCATATGCAAACAGACGATCGGCTATATGGAAATATTGTGGCACTTATGTAAGTAGGTATATCTATGTTTCCACGGCTATTTTTGTGAAAAATTCTGTTGACTGACTGCGATCTGCGGGCAGCAGATTCGAATGCCTGGCGAGTGGAGTGCACAATTGTCTTGATTTATGCAGCTGCCAACAGTGATTGCTGTGGCTAATACGATTCTCGTTGCCACCGATTGCACGTTGCTGCCACTACAAACTGAGCCGTTTAGCCATTGGTTGCAAGCTATTAATGCTTATTATATCCGCAGATTTTTTTTGCACATTTTTTCAGCATTTGTCGCAGTTGATTTGTCGTAATTTGGTTTTTTGTTTTTTGGTGCTTGAATAAATAAATTTATTTGTAGTCCTGAATACCGCCTTTATTTTGTGCGATCGTTTTGGTATCTGTCTATCAAATCTGTGCCGTGTTACGCTGTCCAGCTGTCCATCTATCACCTCCTTATGTTGGCTATGCAAACTTTCCCCCGCACTGTTGACGCCCAATAGCACACCGCCTGTGCCTAGTTGTGGTCAACAGCTCACCTTAATCATAATGCGTGAATTTTTAATTTCAATTTTCGTATACAAGTTATGATAGTTGTTGTAATTGTTATTGACAGGCTGTTTACAATATTTTCTACACCTTCTTGTAAGTCTAGTGCATGTATGCGTGCTGTGCATGTACAGATTTTTAGCACGTGTAAGCGTATATTTCATCACTCCTAACATTGATTGATTGATGGCATAAAGTTGAAGTGGTAAAAATATTCAGCGATAGTTTTTACAGTGAAAATTTGCAGTTTGCTTTTAGTGTGTTAGATATTTTGTTTTTATTTTAATTTCCTAGATTATTTACCTATTACCAGAAACTTAAATTCGAAAGGCACTCCAGTGACTAACGAAAGACTTAAGCAACAAACTCGAAATGTTATTTTACTCAGATCTAAAGAATTTCCTGGCTGCAATTAAAGTGACCAATGATTTTTCTAATTCACATCCGTAGTTCAATCAGATTTGTATGTATTATTTTGTGTTTCGCACACTCATGAAAGCCATTACATGCATATGTGTGTGTTTGCATTTGTGTAGCTTGCATTCACACTTTTAAACCTCATACTCGATTGGGTTCAAAATTTCGAAAGGTATTCCGGGAGTTACGAATAAGGTTTAGATTGCTAGTACTACAGATATTTTACAGTTATATCCAATTTATAGGTGTGTGATTGATTCTATGATTCTAAAATGTAAATGTAGCCAATACTTTCAGGAGGCGTCACAATACATTTTGAGGTCTAAATTGATTTCGGGGACAGGATTCAAAAATTGTATTTATTTATTTCAGAAAGTATGGCAATACATGAAATATTTTCAATCTACATATTTGACAAATAAATTACAAAAATTAACTTAAATTAGCACTTTAAAAAGTTTGGATGTAAATTAAGAAAAAGAGAAAAGTAATATTCTTAAGAATATACAAAGGCAAAGAGAAAGAATATTACTTTTCTCTAGAGGTTACTACATAAATATATAATGTAACTGCCATTTAAAGTAACTAATCGGTTTTGACGTGATAACGTCTTATAATTCGATTTAACAGGCTGCACGCACGAAAAAATGTGTCGTTACCTTGCTCATTAGTGTTACCTTGCTCATATGTAGTTACCTTGCTCATTAGTGTTACCTTGCTCACATGTAGTTACCTTGCTCATTAGTGTTACCTTGCTCTTTAGTGTTACCTTGCTCATTGCATTGAATGAACTGCAAGCGAAAGCACGGAACGAACGACAAAGCAAACAAAGCAAACGAACGGCAACGTTCGACATCTTGCTTTATCCTACGTATTTGTATTTGCATATGCCCTCTTATTGATTATTATTAATTTGATTTACTTGAAGAATTTAAAATAAAACCAAGTTTGTTAATAATACCTGTTGTTTTAATGTTATTATTATTAATTTTTTTATTATATATGAAGGAAAAAATGTATGGTAATATTTATCATATACCTTATAAGATATGTTGTCTATACTAATATTATAAAGAGGAAAACTTTGTTTGTTTGTAATGAAGAGTCTCAAAACCTACTGGACCGATTTTAAAAATTCTTTCACCATTCGGAAGCTACATCCTCCACGAGTAACATGGATTATATTTTATTTTGGAAATACGGCTCGAGATATAGGTCAAAACGTGGACCCGGGTAACCTTCGGATATGTATGTACAATATGGGTATCAAATGGAAGCTGTTGGTGAATGCTTTAGTACAGAGTATTTTTCATGCCGCTCCGTGACTAGGGTCTCGAGATAGAGACCAAAACGTGGACCCTAGAATGTGTTTGTACAATATGGATATCAAATTGAAGCTGTTGGTGAATGCTTTAGTACAGAGTATTTTTCATGCCGCTCCGTGACTGGGGTCTCGAGATATAGGTCAAAACGTGGACCCTGGTAACCTTTGGCTGTGTATGTACAATATGGGTATCAAATGAAAGCTGTTGGTGAATGCTTTATGATATGTTATGCTATGTTATGTTATGTTATGTTATGTTATGTTATGTTATGTTATGCTTTGTTATGTTATGTTATGTTATGTTATGTTATGTTATGTTATGTTATGTTATGTTATGTTATGTTATGTTATGTTATGTTATGTTATGTTATGTTATGTTATGTTATGTTATGTTATGTTATGTTATGTTATGTTATGTTATGTTATGTTATGTTATGTTATGTTATGTTATGTTATGTTATGTTATGTTATGTTATGTTATGTTATGTTATGTTATGTTATGTTATGTTATGTTATGTTATGTTATGTTATGTTATGTTATGTTATGTTATGTTATGTTATGTTATGTTATGTTATGTTATGTTATGTTATGTTATGTTATGTTATGTTATGTTATGTTATGTTATGTTATGTTATGTTATGTTATGTTATGTTATGTTATGTTATGTTATGTTATGTTATGTTATGTTATGTTATGTTATGTTATGTTATGTTATGTTATGTTATGTTATGTTATGTTATGTTATGTTATGTTATGTTATGTTATGTTATGTTATGTTATGTTATGTTATGTTATGTTATGTTATGTTATGTTATGTTATGTTAATGTTAACTCATTATCTATATCCATACAAAATATCTATCAAACAAATAAAATTAAAATTTTCTTTTGAAAAATGCAACCATTCAATCAGTATTTTCTTATGACGTTATCACGTTAAACTATCGACAGTAAACCGACTTTACAGACAACCTCTTTTTTTTTACATTTAATTGACACTGGTAAAGACTCTCAATGACATCACTAAGAAAGAGCAATCTAGAGGCTGTTAATGGCATGCCGGCAAGATAATTGAACAAAGTTTAATAAAAAAATATTCGGTGGTTTTTAATAAAAAAACCCTGTCTACATTACGGTAGGTTCCCAAGTTGAACCCTGGAAAATGTTTTAGGTGTAACTTAACATGATAAAAATTTACGCTTACTGTTGTTTAAGACAGATAAATCTGGCAGCATTATTATGCCGCCTCCGCATGGCTATGGGCCTTATACGTATTTCTACCTGATGCACAGAATCTCCTAAAAATATTGCATTCAGTTGGAAAGCAGACATCTTATTTGACGACTGCTTAACGTAAATAGCAAACAGAGGTGTCATGATACCTAGTAGGAAATGCAATACATAAAGCGCATTTCACTCTCCACGACAGCCCAGAATAAAACATTTTATAATTTTTACCTTTAGCTCCTATTGGAGCATAGGGCGTCAACTACGCCTCTTCGCTAGCGGACACGTTGTCGAGCTATATGTCCCAGTTCGTTCCACGTAAGACCAAGATAGTTCATTTTAATTTCTGCTGAGCGTTTTCATTTTTTACGTGGCCAACCCACTCCTCGGCCAGCTTTTTGGAATGGCTTCCAACGCAGCGCTTGCCTAGCAACAGTGCCATCACTTTGTCCAAGCGTGTGCCCTATGCACTGCCACATCCTGTTTCGAATTTTATTCGCCACGTCGAGTTGGTTAGCTATTTTTAGCACGTCCGATTTGGATATTGTACGGGCCAAAAATTCGCAAAATCGCCACAGGCAGCGGTTGGAACGTTTGCAAGCGTCTCGTGATTGTCCCATGTGATGCAACCAGAAATTTGCAGTACGATAATCATATGGAAACCACTGGATGACATATTAAAATGATATTTATTTATCTAATGCCTAACAAAATTCAGAACAGTCATTTAAGGTATAATTTAATATTTACAATATTTAATATTAAAAAGTGTAGGAAAAATTAGATTATCGACGTAAGAAACCATTAAATTGCTAAAAATATATACAAGTTACAATTGAATTTTAACGCAATTAATAATTAAGAAACTAAAATAACAAATATATACTAGGTATTATTTTGATTTCTTACAAAGAAAGTAATTTTTTAATAGCGTTTGAAGTACTTTCTTGTTTGGCCCAAATCCAAAAAGTTTGAGAGATAATTAAGGTCAGACAACTATCTAACGAGTGGTGCATTGGCGCTATACGATTATAATGCCCTACTAAAGCCTACGCGAAAAATCTTGCAACGGCAAAAATTTCTGCATGGAACATTAATCCGCATTCTTTTTAGAAGAACCGGGCAGTCAATTTTGCCATTAATGAGATCAAAGATAAATGATACTGCCTGAAAAGTACCTCTGTCAGTTAATGGAAAGAGACTAATCAAACGACAGCGGGATTCGTATGATGTTTGCGGCTCTGAGAAGTTGAGTAAATGTAGTGCGAACCCCACACAAATTTTTTTAACCCTCTCCACTCGATTTATATGGACTGCATGATAAGGTCTCTAAATAAAAGAAGCATAATCTAATTTGAACCGAACAAACGCAGAGTATAATATTATATCTTAAGAGTATATGGGTCATTGAAGTGCGATGAGTGGCGCTTAACAAAAGCGAGCATAGCTAGAGAATTGGAAACGGCATAAGTTAGGTGCGCGATAAAATTAAGTTTTGAATCAAAGAAAACCTCTTAATCTTTTATCACATCAGACGAAGCAAGATATGTATAATTGATATGATAAGAGGTATAGAGGGGGTTTTGAAGCCTAAAAAATGTTATTTTATGACATTTTTCAATATTAAGAAATAGACGATTCATAAGGTACCAGGAAAATAAATTATTTTACTCGGACTGTAGGACGGCTGAATCACTAGAATTTCTTATTTCAGCGTACACTTTTAGATCATCAGCATAGAGAAAAAAATTAACGATGGAAAAACACGATAAAATATAAATAAACAAAACAAATAACAAAGGTACTAAAATACTATCCTGAGGTACACCAGAGGTGGCGATGTACTGTTTCGAAGAAACTCCATCGATAACTATAGTACTGCATGCATCTCTTTATTAAATAGGATCGAATCCAATCAAGGAAAGTAGAATGAAAACCGAGACAAGCCAATTTAGTTACTAAAATCGTATGGGAAATTTAATCGAAAGCTTTAGAGAAATCCGTGTACATCGCGTAAGTTTGAAAACCATTCTGGAAGCCTGCGTGGCAATCATCAGAAAAAACGGATAAGTTAGATAACGTAGATCTCGCAGCTGCAAAACCTAGGACTAATTAGACGTTTAACGTTAAAATATAACTTGTCTTTAAGAACACATTCAAAAAGTTGTAATACAGCAGATAACTTGGAAATTGGTCTGTAATTTGCAATATCGCTTTTATTACCGCTTTTGAAAATAGGAGTGACTGAAGTCAGCTTCCAATCATCGATAAATATTCCTTCAGCCATGGATTTGTTAAAAATTAGTTTGAGAGGTTGCACCAAAGAGCGCCAAATGTTATATTAATTTGTTATTAGTAGATTGAGTAATTTTTACATGTGCCCCGCCGACACATTCCAGCATAAAAGAAAATTAATGCAAACGGAGAGAATGGGTATGCCGCTGCAATTGGGTGATACAAAATTTTATTAGTCGAATTTTCACAATATCTTCATAACAAAATTTCCCTCGATCGGCATACCGATGATGCAGATGTCCTTCACAGGACACAAATATCAAACCAGAAGACAGATGTTTTGATGTGGCTGAAGGTAGATTGGAGCGCAATCATTTAACTACTTAATTGCCTACCTGAAATATCACTAAATAAATAAGGAGTTGAATACAAATACTTGAATATTTTTTTTAAGAAATCAGGTCGCGAGTTAGTTCAGTTCGATTTTACGAAGCATATCTTGCTAATAAAATTAATGCATATAAAAAGCTTTTCATATAATAAGACCTTTCACTGCTTATTTGAGAGAATTTCATTTACATTTTCTCCTATTCCCCATTTTCACGCTCCATGTGCAGTCTCTGCTTTTCTCGCACTAAAAATTCTTTAATAAATTGTCTAAAAGCCTCAAATTCTTCAGTACAATTTTTTTTAATCTGTTTATTTTTCATTTTGATTTTTTAGGGGAAGGCACAATCAGCGTATTATTTTCGTCACCAAATATTTGAATTATCTTTGAATTTAATAAATTCTCAGGTACATTTATTTATGTCTACCCGAGTGCCATAGGCTACGTCGCTTAACTCAAAGCGCTTCAAAGTTGCTTTAATTTTCTGAAGAAGGCGCTCCCAGTGCTCGGCCTTTTTCTTTCCGTTACCACGTTATTCCTGGAACCCAGATTAGAGAAATGTTACCTGCACACCCAAGAGATTTGATTTCCTCCTTACAGGAGCTTACTAGTTTCATTGTGTACCATGGATCCGAGCCTTGATCGTGGCTTGACTATCGGGGAAAATGTAATATCTCCTTCGCCCCGCGTTCCCTAAGCATTTTGCTTGCGTGAAGGATTGCAAAGACTTCTGCTTGAAAAACACTAGCAGTATTCAGCAATTTTAAGAAAGTATATAAATTGGCCGCCGCCGTAGCCGAATGGGTTGGTGCGTGATTACCATTCGGAATTCACAGAGAGGTCGTTAGTTCGAATCTCGGTGAAAGCAAAATTAATATAAACATTTTTCTAATAGCGGTCGCCCCTCGGCAGGCAATGGCAAACCTCCGAGTGTATTTCTGCCATGAAAAAGCTCCTCATAAAAATATCTGCCGTTCGGAGTCGGCTTGAAACTGTAGGTCCCTCCATTTGTGGAACAACATCAAAACGCACACCACAAATAGGAGGAGGAGCTCGGCCAAACACCTAACAGAAGTGTACGCGCCAATTATTTTTTTATTTTTTTTAGTTTTTATATAAATTGGCTGGTTTAAAGGAAACCTCTGCTGCGACTCTCTATTCCATCATGGAGCCATCAGTGAAGACAGAGGTACAAGCTTCGGTGCAGATTTTCCTGCTATAACAACGACAAAAAATCTTGCTCTTATTTTTTCCACTGCAGTGTAAAAAAAA
>JAYXIM010026137.1:0-65748 GCA_037575425.1 Anastrepha fraterculus
AGTTACTTTGTATGTTGCACGTCCCAAAACCTATCGATCGCCATATACAAAAAATATTCTCGCTACCCTCAATAGGCGGGCGAAAAAACTTGGTATGCCAAAAGGTTTAATAGAACCAGTTTTTAAATTACTGATAACGTCCACGGAAATGGATTCAATCCAAAACTGAAGAATGAATAAGGAACTGATTGGAAATAACCGCAAAAGAAAAATAAAAAATAATAAATAGTCCGAGATAATAATAAGAAATATTCAAAAGTAAGTATACCTCATAGTTTTTATTTTTTTAAAATGGTTTTTGCATTATTTTATGATTTACATTACATACTTTTGAAAACTTTAATTTATTTTTTCAATGCCGAAAGACATCAAATGTCTTCTTCTTCTTCTTAATTGACGCGACTTTAACAAACCGCACAAGCCGTTTCTTTCTTGTGCTAACCGGCTCCACTCGGGCACACTAAGTAATGCCAATCCTTCTCCACCTGATATTTCCAACGCAGAGGGGACCTTCTTCTTTCTCCGCTACCACCAGCTGGTTCCGCAAATGTCTTAATAATATAATAATTCTACTTTATATAAATTTTACCTACCTACCTACGTCTATGACTGCATAACAGTTGAAAGTTGACAGCCGGAAACAAAACAGCAATCGACAGTATGGGTGTTCCAAGACGAGCTTAATCGCAAAAAACTGAATCGCGGAAGAAGCACCTCAAAGCAAATGGTCGTCTGTTTACCACTAGAGATACTTAAAACAGACAATTCTGAGTGGTAAAGAATTATTTGTTTGCCAACAGTTTTCGGAGAATTAAGGAAAATCAAGCGCCGCAGATGAATCATCCTTCTCCAAGCCCATGCGAGCTCTCGGCTCACACAAGGGAGTTTTTGAGCACTCGAAATATCGAACTAATGGATCCTCCGCCTTACAGCCTTACGTTGGCATATAAAGATTTCTTTTTGTTACCGCACATCACAACTAAAATGCGAGATCCACATTTTTAACGCCTGAAGAAGTTGGAGTTCGGTTTGGTGGCATCCACTACTGAGTGGCAAAAGTGCTTTGGAAATCGGTTCAAATGATTGCAGAAGTGTATGGACTTTTCAGCCAGACTATTTTGAAAAACAATGAATGACGTCTTTGTTATTATCATCGTTATTACTTTACATTGTTTTAATTATTGGACGCAAAATATAAAATTCAACCCTCATCAAAGTTAAACTGAAAAAATGTTAAAAAAATCCTAATAATTTTTAGATTTATTCTATGTTGGGTGATATGGAGTTCGTTTTAAAATTCTTATTTTTTTTTGGAATAAAGTTGCTTTAAAAAAATTTCCAGAAATTAACTTTTTGTTCAAAAATTTTAAAATTTTTATTTTTTTGCTATTTTTAAAAAACACTCCACTTCAGATTTCTTTCTTATTTACCTGTATTAACATCCCATTTTCCTGTAAGAACAAAGACGGCGATCTGGTGACTGACACAGGGCACACTTAAATTATGGAGGGAACAATTCTCGAACCTGTTAAACAGTGACAGCTGCGCATGTCACAGAGAATGTGAAGATCCCGATACCCCAATCGCTGACGACGGAATTGTCGTTCCGCTACCCGATCATAGCGAGGTGAGAATAGCGATAACGCGGCTAAAGAACAACAAAGCCGCTGGCGCCGACGGACTGCCGGCTGAGCTATTCAAACATGGCAGTGAGGAACTGGTAAGGGGCGTACATTAGCTTCTATACAAAATATGGTTGTATGAAAGCATGCCTACCGATTGGAATTTAAGTGTGCTCTGCCTAATCCATAAGAAGGATGATCCTGCAATCTGTGCCAATTATTGCGGAATTAGTCTTCTAAATATCGCCTATAAGGATCTAACGAGCGTATTGTGTGAAAAACTGAACCCCGCCATCAACCAACTGATTGGACCTTATCAGTGTGGCTTTAGACCTGGAAAGTCTACCATCGACCAAATATTCACAAAACACCAAATCTTGGAAAAGACCCATGAAAGGAGAATCGACACACACTATCTTTTCGTCGACTTCAAAGCTACATTCGACAGCTCGAAAAGGAGTTACCTGTATGCCGCGATGTCTGAATTTGGTATCCCCGCAAAACGAATACGGCTATGCAAGATGACGGTGCTCAACACCAGCAGCGCCGTCAGAATTGCGAAGGACCCCTCCGAGCCGTTTGATACCAAACGAGGTTTCAGACAGGGTGACTCGCTGTCGTGTGACTTCTTCAACCTGATGTTGGAGAGGATCGTACGAGCCGCATAGCTTAATCGCTCACTCACAATTTTTTTATAAGAGCGTACAATTGTTGGCGTATGCCGATGATATCGACATCATCGGCTTTAACAACCGCGCTGCTAGTTCTGCCTTTTCCAAACTGGATAAAGAGGCAAAGCGAATGCGTCTGGTGGTGAACGAGGACAAAACGAAGTACTTCCCGTCTTCAAATAAACAGTCGGTGCACTCGCGTATCGGCACCCACGTCACTGTTGACAGTTATGATCTCGAGGTTGTCTTCGTTGATCTGGGAACCAGCATTAACACCGATATGACTGTCAGCCTGGAAATTCAATTGAAGAATCTCTCCTGTTGGCAAGTGTTACCTTGGACTAAGCAAGCAACTGAGTAATGAACTTCTCTCTCGACGAACCAAACTAACACTCTGTAAAACATGATGAGAGCCCGTCCTAACGTATGGCGCATGAAGCGTGAATGACCGATTGATCCGATGATGCGCCGCTTGGAGTGTTTAAGGGAAAAATGCTGCGGAAGATTTTTGGAACTTTACACGTTGACGACTGCGAGTATCGTAGACGATGGAACAATGAGCTGTATCAGATTTATGTCGACATACCCTATGATCAGAAAGTACCGGGAATGTTTAAATAAAACAAAACAGAGTTCAGTTTCGGACAAATTTATTCCATTTCTTTCGAAATATGACCCGTCTGAAGCAACACACATGTGCCAATGTTTAACCCAGCCCTCCATGCATCCCTGGTAGGCCGACGAAGGGATGGTCTTCAGCTCCTTCGTCGCATTCTCTTTGATATCCTCTATCGACTGAAATCTCCTTCCACGAAGTGGTAACTTCAACTTGGGAAACAAAAAGAAGTCGCACGGGGCCATATCAGGTGAATACGGTGCTTGTACGGTGGTATTTACTTGGTGTTTGGGCAAATAATCCAGCACAATTTGGGCTCGGTGCGATGGCGCGTTATCATCATGCAAAATCCAAGAACTGTTTGCCTACATTTCCGGCCGTTTGCGGAAATGCAAATGCTTCAAAATGGATAAATAATATTTTTTAGTAACTGTCTGGCCCGATGGAAGGTACTCATGGTGCACTACGCCTTGGCAATCGAGAAAGCAGTCAACATCACCTCCCCTGGTAAACACAAGGATGATAGATCCAGGTTTGCTCTTTAGGTATGGTGAAAAAAAAATTTGTTTCAGGGGAGCTTTGGATTCTACGCCATTCGTTTTGTGTTTCACAAAATTTAGCTTTAGCTTAGTGAAACACAAAACGAATGACGTCGGCATATCTGTCAAATTCGCTCAGCGCGAAGTGTCATTGGTTGATTTTTTTTTCGTATATCACAAACACAATCTCAGTTTTTTTGTAAGCACAACCCAAGCGACGTCAGCCCATCAGCTGATTATGCCAAATTCGCTCAGAGTCGCAAAACGGTCTGCTAGGTAGTATACCTCATAATAGGTTTATCCTTGGTTTTCTTAATAAAAAAACGCAACGTACCGTTATCCGATGTCTGTTATTTCTATTGTTTCTATATTATGCTATTTTAATATTGCATTTCAATCATCTGCAAGAATGAGTGGAAGGACTAAATATGGCAAATTATTTGAGTAGTTTAAAGTAGGCCAATAATTTTTTTTCGTTCTTCTTGTAATAAATAAATAAATATGTAAATAGACGTGACTTATAAAATTTAGCCTTGTTGTGCTCTTTTAAGTTGCCTGCTCACCTTTAGGTCCGTACAGTTTTTTTTCCACATTTTCACATACTTGGATTGCAAAACTAAATTCTGTCAATATTCCCGCTTCATCATATCAGGGCCGAAACGTCAATGCTCGCTGAACCTGCCAATCACAGCGGGTCAATTGGCCTTGTTCCGAAGAGTATCGACATAATCAATAAGTTTGATATGAATATTTTTTCATAAATATAAGAACAGAATGAAATCTTAAATGCCGTTGCGGAAATATAACAGAGAAAACCAAAATAAAAAGAAAAGTGAGGCAGGCATCGCGCAAGGACTAGCACCGCAATGCGCTGCATGACCTGCTATGCGCACATACGGGTATGCACGTGCGCGTGCTGATTGTTGCTGCTGTTACATAAATTATTATACGATGCGATCGTGTGAGTCTTGCGTAATTATTTTCGGATTTTGTATCTTGGTTGGTAATTATGGTGAAGTACATACATACATACATACAAATTCACCTATTAAAAATAAATATGTTTGTAAGTATAAATACACATCGATTTAAAAGTATCACCAAAAATCCTATTTTTAAAAAAATAAAATTACGTAGTTTTCAGATATATTTTTTTCAAAAAATGCAGTTCAGAAGAATGAGCTTAAAATATCTGCGTAAAAATATTTAAAAATTTTATGAATGAAATCAGAATAATAAAACATTTTATATAATTTTTGACTTTTGCACTTTGGAAGATTGGATTAACAAAAACTTTATTATCTTCGTCAATTCTTAACGACTTTAAGCTTCTAAGATATCATTGGAATTTTACAGGGTGAAAAGACGAGTGTGTGAATTCGCCCGTGCATCAGCTGCGCGAGCGGTCTGAAGTTGGTAACACTTCGAGTGCCGGACCCTTTAGTATATGTACTTCTTCGGTGCACAGATGAAAGATGTTAGCTGCAACAAGATATTAATCCAAGCCGATGGATATCGGATCGCAAGTACTTCTAACACATTGGAAACGTGTCTTTCGTCTATCGTGACATTATCAATATGGTGTTCAGGTTTTTTGATTAGGAGACATCTGCGTAGCTTGATTACTCCTTTTTATGGGAAACCTCATACTACAGATTAGAGTGCTTTCTTCCTCGGTGATGAGGAATAGTATCAGTCTGTCATTTGAGGTTCCGTTGGGAAGTCTAAAATTTTTGACCGAGGGACTAAATATAGCCTTGCTTTTCCATTGATGTATTGATAACGGTAAACACGAGTTTTAAGTTGTAATGAGGGCAGCGGCTATAAGTGAGACCTAAGTGATCTTTTGTTCAGCCAGCTTTACCTTCGGTCGGGGAGTGGGCAGAAATTTAGAGCATAGCAGCTATTGTAGACAATGCAAGGTCCTATGGTTTTCTTCCCTTGCTCCTTCTATCGTATCTCTGTTGAGTTTCGGTGATACTAGGCTCTACTCTATACGAATACTTCGACTAGCCTTGTTGATACATCTTCCCTGTTGAGGATCGGGTGTATGTAGTCCAAGTGTATGTTCACGAATCATGTTCCTAAAAACATTTTCCTTGCTTATTATTAAAAGTGAACCCATTTTTCTCATATGAGTTTTTGCGCTACTCATCATTCGAAGTTGTTTCTATGTTGCTCGTATTAAAACTGGTACACAACCACATTTTGGTGCGTTTTATTGGGTATAGGAATAAGTTTTCCAAACTAAATAATACATGATATCATTTTGAATTATGTGCCATTGCAAGCTACAACTTTACTCCATCTTTCAGGCGTCATACGGATTCCTCTAACGAAATATTCGAGTTCTTTTGACCCTGATCCATTCATTGAGCCAGTTGCGATGCTCTCGTAAGAAGTGAACCGCTTTCTAATAAGGGCTGACTGCATTAATCGGAACAGGTGCTAGTCCGAAGGTGCAATGTCTGGGGAATATGGCGGGTGGGGCAATATTTCCCAATTCAGTCTCTCTAAATATTTCTAGACCGATTTAGCAACGTGTGGCTTGGCGTTGTTATGCAGCAAAATCAGTTTGCCATGTCTACGGTCCCATTCCGGCCACTTTTCTTTGAGAGCTCGATTTAAATGCATTAGTTGCAGTCGGTAACGATTGCCAGTGATGGGTTTAGATGGTTTAAGGAGTTCATAATAGATGACACACTTCTGATCCCATTAGATGTACAACATAAGCTATGAAGCATGAATTTTTTTTTCATTGTCGATGGACCTGGTTCACCTGACAGGCTCTACTTTTTCGACGATTAAGGTTATCATATTATACCTATTTTTCATCGCCAGTGACGATGTGATGCAGAAAACTTTTTCTTTTCTGCCGTTCAAGAAGGATCTCACACCTCACCAATCGTCTCTCGACTTTCCGCTCCTTCAATTGGACCATTCTTATTGCGTGCAAACGTTTACCGACGGTTGGTCTGTCAACATCCAACTCTGTAGACATATAATCAAGGGTGAAGACATGCGTCTTCATCCAATAATTGTTGCAGTTGGGTGTCTTCGAATTTTTTCGGTGCCCCTTCGCGATCTCATCACTCACGTCGAAATTGCCACTTTGGAAGCGTCGAAACTACTCTTTGCAAGTTGTATTTGATGGAGCGTGACTACTGTAAATATTGATCAAAATACGACAGGTTTC
Organism: Anastrepha fraterculus; assembly: GCA_037575425.1. Taxonomy (NCBI): domain Eukaryota; kingdom Metazoa; phylum Arthropoda; class Insecta; order Diptera; family Tephritidae; genus Anastrepha; species Anastrepha fraterculus. The sequence goes on from JAYXIM010026137.1 coordinate 6,645, forward strand.
AGCTGCACTTTTCTTTAAAAGGTAATAATGAAGCATGACTTCTCTCATATGCTGTTTTTTCGGGACGAACGTAGACATTTTTGACGTCAGATAAAAACTGATCTTTACGCTTCAAAGGAATGTCAACTACTGCGATCGAGACCTCACATATATACCTTCAAATCACCAGTACATTACTAGAGCCCACACAAAAGTAATATCAGCGGAGGGCGGAAACTTATTCCCATACCCAATAAACGTAGCAATTCAGCGAGCTGCTTGCTTCAAGACATATGCCCGCTTGCAGCAGTGCCTACTGTGGACAGATGCTGTGGATTCTGGTGAGTCTTTATGTCGAATAGGTACGCGTAGTGCTTTCAGGATTCGCCTTCCCACTTCAACTCGTCCCCAAGCGAATGTTTGGTTGCTACCCAAAGCATACTTGTGAGGTCCTTGAACTGATGGTCAAAAACTTCGACCACTTGAGTGGTCTTCTGCAGACTTTTTACTATAAAAAGAAATACCTTGATTATTTCGCTTATGCTGAGTTTGAGAAAATTCAATTCTGTGGTAGAACTCGAAACATCGGAATTACCAATAAACATTTCGGGATTCCTAATATTCACATCTCTCGTTCACGCACAGCTCGCTGCATGTATGTATGTGTGCTTGTATCTGTCCGAGCGTCTGTAACGCATTTATGCTGGCTGCACCAACAGCCGTTTGAAGGGCCATCGCTGCTCCATCGAAAGCAATCGTCCGACTATGGACGTTGCGCGTGCGATCGCACTTTTACCTGTACGCCATTTGTGCTTAAGTTGTTGCTGCTACTGCAGCACACAGCTCTTTTTTATTACTTCATTCCACGCTCATGGGTAAACAAAAGGCCGAGCGCGCAGCCGAAACTCTACATTTTTTGGTGCTCTGTAAATAATAAGAAATTCAAAAAAACAAAAAAATCCCGAATAACCCTAACTTATGTTGAGAGCTTAAATTTTGTTGGAGCAGCAAGATTGGGTCGACTGTGGAGAATAGCGCGTGCAGCGGTCCACTTATGATTGAGTGCAGATCGAAATCTAAGTAGTTTTAAATGCACTAGCGGTGATTATACAACAACAACAATAAGTGCAGTAGGTAGTGACGGGCGGCAGAAGCTGTGGCGGTGAGCGAGTGAGCGAGGACGGCAACACCAACAAGGCAAATGCCAAATCAGAGCTGCTAGTGTCGAAGTCACATTCATACAGAGTCAAAGTCGGAGTTGCTGGTCTTTAAGCGGAGACCTTTAATTGCGCTTCGCATTGACTACTCCCTACAATACGATGCGACGTCTCCAATAACGACGACGACGACGGCGACGCAAGGCAGAAACTTTATAAAAGTTTGAGCATATCGATCGTGCGCAGCATTTGCACGGAACTACTCGCGGTACGCGGTACGACATTTAAATGTCGAGACAGTAACGAAAAAAAACAAAAATATCAGTTGGGTTTTTATACGTGCGGAAAGAAAATAAAAGTGGATGGAATTCGGTGTGATTGGCGGAGCAAACAAAAAAAAGTAATAATAAAAAAGTAAATAAAAGAAATCACTTTTTCGTTGTTTTGAAAAGGGAAAGAAGGCAAAGTATGCAGCAATGAATTTGCTGAATGTTTGAAGGCCAAAGACAACAAAAAAGTGATATGTAACAATAGTTAAACAACAACACCGCAGTGACAAAATTTGTTGTTGAACAGCAAATGGTTATAGTAACAACAACAACAGCTATAGTTACCTACTTATATTAGGGAGTAAACCGCAGCGCAACCATCAGCGCTGATGAGTAAATAAATATTTATTTAAATAAGCGAGCAACAAAAAATGGTAAAGAGCTGATTGCTTAATCGATACGCACGGCAAAAAACAAAAACAAAAAAACCAACAAAAAAAAAACGAAAATAAATTAAAAGTGGTGCAGCCAGACACAGAGTCGTGACGCCGGTAGGGAACAAATTTGTGACTTCAAATATCCAACATTCACTCACTTACATACACACACTCACACATGCATCTAATGCGCAAATATTAAATAGAATTGGCATCAATGAACCTGATGCGTTTCCCCAATTCAGTACGCAAAGTGTGCAGTTGGTGCTTGGTTCTTGATTAAGCGGCGCACAGTTTGAGAGCCAGTGTGGTGAGTTGGTGAAAGCACCTGGAAAAGTTGTGTGTAGCTGTAAAATAAAAAAAAAAATCAAATAAATAAATAAAAAAAAACCAAAAAAACAAAATAAAAACGAATTGGTGCGCCTTTTTTTAGTTTAAATAGTGAATTTATTATAATTAAAAAAAATATAATAAAAAAATTGTATTACATAACTTTAGAAGTGCCAGAAAAGTTATTGAAGCGAAATATTTTGATAGAACAAACAAAGAAGCATCGTTAACTGCCTTCAGATTGCAGTTTAAGTCTAAAGTTTGATCAGCCGCAGTGGACGGACAGCTACCTTGGAATTTTTGCAGGCCGCCATACATTTCCTGTAAGTTTGTACGCCTATTAAAAGCACCCCGGCATATATTTACATAGATGTGTATTAGGGCGGGTCGTTTTAAAAATCGCTCATTGCTCTGTGAAAATCGTATTCTACGGATCCAAATAAGAAACTTTGCCGAAGGAACCATACCTCTAAAACGAATACTGATGTCCCCCAATTTGGGTCGAACGAAAAATGAGAAAAGAAACTAAAATGTTCGACCCAAATTGGGGGACATCAGAATTCGTTTTAGAGGTAGGGTTCCTTCGGCAAAGTTTCTTATTTTGATCCCTAGAATATGATTTTCACAGAGAAATGGGCGATTTTTTTGCTTCTCCACAAATCGACCCGGCCTAATGTGTATGTATGTATCTTCAGTTAATTTGTAAATTCGTAAATATGAGTTAAAAAAAAAAATAATTCAGTAAAATTACATTTACATAAATATACAAGTACCGTCTTTTTCCGAAAATAATACCTTGCCTTACTTTCTTTTTTGGTCCAAAATACGTGCTAGGGCTTATTTTGGGGAAGGGCAAAAATAAGAGAATATTTATATATTTTTATTTAATATTTATTTTACACAGAATACAGAAATTTAAATTTATTCAATTACAGTCATGCCATCTTCTTCTGGAACATCGTCAAAAATAAAATTCTGAATTATATTCTGATCTTCTTCCAAATCTATTTCTTGTTGAATCATTGGTCTGACTCTCTCATGTCTTGCGATATATAATATGTAGCTATCGTTAAATGAATACTTCTTGCCTTAGTAGGCTGTTCGTAGTGCATTGGAAACATCACTATCAGTTATTTTGTCCCGAATTGCTTACCTAATTCACAAATTCTTGTAAGCTTCGTTTTACCAAATTATCTCGATGATTTCTCACCATTCTGTTTTCAATATATTCATTGATTTCCAACCGCAAATGATCCTTGAATGGCTTGTTTATTGCAATGTCAAGCATCTGGAAGTAACCAGGCATCCTACCGGAATCATTATTTGATCAATCTTCCTTTCAGCAAGAAAGTTTTTCATGTCTTTAGCGCGGTGAGTACTGGCTGAATCCCAAACTAGCCTATTCTGAGCCCTCAAGAGTGGTGGCAGCATAAAATCAACCCACTTCTTTTATAACTGCTTGTGTGCTCGAGGCTTTTTCACTTTCAATGACATAAATTCCTGAAAAACGTTGAATCTGGTCTTTTTTACCTTTAGAAACGGCGATACTTTCTTGCGATCTAGACGAATCGCCAAAATACAGGTGAGGCGTGCACTATCGTAACCGGTAGTAGGGACGTAAATTGGCGAAGAAGCTTTGTGGTGAACTGTCGTTTGAGCTCGTTGGCCTAGGAATACCGCGGTCACATCCATAGCAATCATGTTGGGGGGTTGGTATTTCGAAAATTCGATGCCATCAACAAAAAGCTTAGACGCAAGTACACACTTAACAACTTCATTGTGGTCCAGCTTCGACAATGTTGTTGATCTGCTTAGCGACAGTTCATATCGTTTAAGGAAGTTCTCCAATCAGTGTGACAATGCTTTAAATTCTTCTGTTCATATATCAAATTTAGTTGCTGTTTCAAGGGAAAATTTTTGAATATCAGCCCTGGGCAGAACCAAAGTCATTGCTCTCCTTCCGGCAATCCATTCCCAGATGTATACCCGATGTTGTATACCTGCACTTTCGGCTTATGTTATATTTTTAAGATAAATTCCAAAAATTAACTTGAAACGAACAGTAAAGGTTAACAATTAATATCTCGGAATATTTTGTTTCAAACATTTCTCTGAAATACGAGTATTAGGACAACTAAACATGTTACCATATTATATTTAGAACTAGAAATATTGTTTTTTGAGTGTTACTTTAAAAGTGTGTAAAAAAGAAACAAAAACGATTTGTTTTTTGTTTTCAGTATTTTATTTTTTTATCCATTGTTAAAAACTAAAAGAATAAAAATTTGTTTTCGGTCATACGAGGTTCGTTCAAATAGTTGCCAGCCTTAAAAAAAAGGGCTTCTAAAAAAAGGTATGTCGCTGGCGACACGGACTCACAGGTGTCTGAAATCAAAAAGACAAGAAGGATCTGGTTCAGTATGAATTTCGTTATCGTGTGAACTACGATCATTCGGAAAAAAATTGTTAGCATTTTTTTCGGACCTTTAAAGTCAAAAAAAAAAGATCAAAACACGGTTTTTCATCTTTGAACGTCCGCCATTTTGTCAAATTTAATATTTTTTAAAGATCATCTGTCTAGGCTATTACGGCCTTCCGAAGTGACGCACTACATAATTTTTTCACAATTTCGAAAATACTTATAACTCTATGAGTTCGATGGCAACGCGCAGTCTAGCCACACTGCATTGGAGAGCCGGCTGGGTTGGCACCAAATATTGAATGGAATCGAAAAATTCTTAAAAATGAAATTTGCTTAATTAATAAAATTTGCATTCGAAAATATGCCTCTTATATGCGTTCGAAGATTCCATTTTATTTTTTAACAACACGTGCTTCTATCCGCGATTAAAATCCCTTCTTGAATGCACAATATATCAAAGAATATATATAATAAATAGTTCCGTTACATTCCGCGAATAGTTTTTCGTATGCAAAAATCGAACAAAAGTGAAATTATGGGTAAAATACGCACGAACTTATGGACTGACCTGATAAAAGAGCCAAAATGGACAATACCGTCCAGGTCCAATTTTTCGGCAGGGTCAACTTCAGCGCCATTTTTTAAATTTTTAAAATTAAAAACAAAAAAAAAATTTCATTTTCGAATGTAAAAAAAGTTAAATAAAAAGCCTAAAAAATTGAAATGTTGTTTTTTCATTTTTTTATTGAAAAAAAAAAAATTCCTGAAAATACCTTGCTTTTTCGTCCAAGTGGGCCCTACTCTCTGGGCAACCATCACTACCTAACCTAACCTAATCCTAACTTTCCAGCGCTAGGCCACAGGGACCACTTAATGAAAAAATATATACAGGGTGACCGACGGGAATCTGACGTTTTTGGGATGGCTAGTACTCTGCCGGTGAGAGGAGTAGGGAGGCGAATTACAAGCCAGTAATCTCGCCATTCGATGCCGTTTCAGTAGCTATGGAGCGGTGGACGGTTGAACATCGCATGTTTGCGTATGACGCATTTGTGGGCGTCGTGGAACCGTTCCAAGCCGCAACACGATTCTCAGTTGGGTTCATAATCTACGAACAACAGGATCTATTGTGAAAAAGAAGCCACCAAGTCCGACTAAGACAGCAAGAACACCAGACAATTAATTTCACGTTTTGGCGACATCCCGTGGCCCCCGAGATCACCTGACTTGAGCACTTGTGACTTTTTTCTGTGGGGGTATCTCAAATCACGTGTATACTCTCACAGACCCCGCACATTGGCAGAACTAAAAGAGGCAATCAGGAAATAAGTGGCTACAATTGATGTTGAACTGATGACTCGTGTGATGGCCAATTTTTGGAAAGGCTGGAAAACTGCATTCAGGAGGATGGGCACCACTTACCCGACGTAATCTTTCACAAATAATATTCATCTTCAAATGGCATGTCATGACAACGAATTTTGTGTATTAAAATGAAATATTTCATTTAAAATAACTGTGTACTGTTCATTTCAAAAACGTCAGATTCCCATCGGTCACCCTGTACTTTAACTGAAAAGGAGAATGAAACAACATATTAAGATTTCATCTCAAAATATTTTTGTTTCATAAGATAATTGGCACTAATCTTACAATTGGCTCAAAAAAAAACATTTTTACAGAATTTATTTTCGCGAAAAATAATTTTTTTTTCATGCCTTTCGATTCGTCCTAAATCGTTCATATTTTTTACAAATAGGGAACGGAAACAATACTTAAGTGATTTTAAAGTGCTTGAGTCCACTTAGTACACTCAATATTTGTTTATTTACATATTAAGTATATATTTATGTATTTTCTGACTATTTGTAAAGTTCAAGAGCAGGCGCACACTCACAAACTCGCCGGGTGGGAAAAATTCATTTATACTCGTATGCTTCATTGGCAAACTGAGTGCCGGTTGATAGTAATTCGATTTCATGGTTGAAATGGTAGATAATTGCGATTTTGTATTCTTTTTTTTATTAATTTTCATTAAGTAAGAATTTTTTAACAAAAAACAAGAAGTTGTGTGTGGGCTTGCCATTCAGGTTTTTATGTGAAACATTTTGCCTACGTCACTTCAAAGGGATAGGTAAATGATTATTAAAAAAAAGACAAAAATGCAAGAAACATTAATAGTGAAGTTGAAAGTGGTGACCAATACTTCGTTTGAGTAATGGTTTGTTATATTGTGAAATAATGTAAACACAATTCGTTACAATATTTTGTACTTTCGTGAATCAGTCGGATGCTGCTTTTGCAAATTGCGCTTATTTCGCCCCTTAAATGGCGTTTTAAGCGCAGAAGCTTTTTAACAGACTTTAAAGATATATTTTTACTATGCCTCAGTTTTTTCACTCCATGAAAATCGTGGCAATAGAACAAAAGTCCTACATTAAAATTCTTCTGAAGAAAAAATGGCAGAAAATTAAATTTAAAAAATTTTTAATATGCCTCAGTTTTTTTTCACCAAAAACTCGATGAAAGTCGTGGCAAATGAACAAAAGCCCTGCATTAACATTTTTCAGAAAAAAGGCAGAAAATTAAATTTTGTTTCTGTTTATGCTTTTCTTAACTCCACAATTTTATTCATTTGCTCCAAAAAATTTTCTGCTGAATATTGCAGCGCTGCACTAGAGTTATTGGAGCGTCTTGCCGATGTACTGGGTTTCTAAGGCTGGTTGTTTATGTTAAAAAACGCCGAGGCTTATACTTAATCTCACCTAATTACAGTCGAAGCTGGTGACTGCTCATAGACTGTGTGTGGTATGCTTGAAAATGTTCTATAGTATGCAAATTAACACACATAAATATTGAAGAAAAAATTTTTTTGAATATTTATAATACAAGGGGGTTCAATGAGTACCCGTGTTAGAAATGAAAGCACCATTTTTTCAAAATTTTTTTTCTTTTTCAACATTGCTCCCTTTTAGAAAGATACACTTCTCTCAACCCCCCGACCATTTTTTAACTCCTCCAAGAAATAGGATTTGACGAACTCTCCAAAATCCGCATCTGTCTCGGCGATGACTTCCTCGTTTGAACTAAATTTTTTCCCCGCGAGCCTTTTCTTTATGTAAGGGAAGAAGAAAAAGTCGCAGGCAGCCAGATCGGGTAAAAACGGGGGATGCGGCAGCAATTTATAACGCAATTCATGCAGTTTGGCGGCGACAACTCCGGATGCATGTGCTAGTGGATTATTCATCAAATGCGGTCGCGTCTCCTTCAATTTTTTGTGAAAGCGGTCCAATAACTCACTGTAGTATTGTCCAGTGTACGTTCTTCCTTTTTTCTAAGAAATCCATGAGGATGACGACGTTTGCATCCCAAAAAATCGTCGCTTTGACCTTTCCGGCCAATGGGACTGTCTTCGCGTTCTTTGGAGCAAATACACCGGGAGAAATCTATTGTTTTGATTGTTGCTTAGTTTCTGGTGTGCAATGATGAGTCCTCAAGTTTCTTCAACGGTGACAACTCGTCACAAAAATTCCTGCGGATCTCGCTTAAATTGCTCCAAACACTGCTTCGAAGTTAAGAGTCGCATCCGCTTGTTGTTTCTTGTGAGCAATCGCGGCACAATTTTTTCATCGCCAATTTATCATGTAATCATCATCGGTCGACACGCCTATGACCTCTGTTACTTCACGCACTCTCGTTCGGCGATCAGCGAGAATCATGTCGTGGACTTTTGAATTATTTCCTCGGTAACCACGACTGCTTGGCGTCCTGGTCGCTCCAAATCAAAAACGGAGGTTCGCCCACTTTTAAATTCGTGGAACCAATATCTAACTGTGGTCATAGATGGCGAGCATCTCCATAGACATCATCCAACTTTGCTTTTAACTCCTCGCATTTTTTCTCAGCCAGAAACAAAAAGCGGATTACCGAACGATTCTGCTCTTCTGCTCTTCATCTTAGCGAAAATCACAAAACACGTCTTGCTCGAATAGCTGTCAAATCCAAACTAACCTATCAATCAGTCCAAAATTTGTTTTGGAATCGTTCGATAGATGACAGCACACGATGCTAATAACAACTTCGCTCAGGAACGTCCTCTGTCATCAAACGCGGACATTTATTGAGCCACTCTTGTACTTACACTCGCGAAGACGTTTCGCTTAAAAATGCCATGTCTTCGGAGTATTCGAACTCAGGCACTTAACTCGCAAACAAACTGCCAGTTTTTGCTCACTTTCAAACGACCTTTGCATTATATTTATATATTATTTATATATTTTCCCCATCTCTCAGGCAATTTGTGGATCCCGCGCCAAAAAAATTGGCCGTCTTTGGCCGCAAACTCGGAAAGTGCATGGGCCATCGATGCAAACAAATGATAATCGGAAGGCGCCAAGTCTGGTAAGCAAGCCGCATGCACCAGCGATTGCCAATCGTACGTCTCCACCAATTCCCGGGTCGCTCTTGTTCGATGTGGCGGTGCATTGTCATCAAGAAAAATTACTTTGTGACGCCGATCGGCATGTTCGGGCGTTTGCGGTGTATAGCGCTGTTCAAATCGGCCAATTGTCGTTGGTAGCGTGCACCGTCAACTGTTTCACCTGGTTTTAATAGCTCGTACCAAATCATACCACGCTGATCCCAGAAAACACACATCATTGCCTTGCGGCCGAAGCGATTTGGTTTAGCCGTTGTTTTTGGCTTGTGGCCGGGCGGACCATACGATCGTTTACGCTTGGGATTGGAGAAATACACCTATTTTTCATCACCAGTAACGATTCGATGCAAAAAAACTTCCTTTTGAACCGGAAGAGCAGCATTTCAGAAGTGGTTTTTCGGTTCTCTTGCTGCCTTTCAGTCAGTTCATGCGGCATTCCGACCTTTAAAATCGTGCCCATGTCTTCCAAACGTTTGGAAATGGTTTTTTGGGTCACTCCCAACTGCTCTGCCATCATTTCTTGGGTTTGACCATCATCTTCATCCAACAATGCTTGCAATTCGGCGTCCTCAAATTTTTTCGGTGGCCGGCCACGGTCCTCGTTCTCCACGCTAAAATTACCACTTCGGAATTTTTCAACCCACCTGAAGCACTGTGCTCTACTTAGAGCATGTCCACTATAGGCTTCTATAAGCATTTGATGAGCTTAAGAAACGTTTTTCTTCAATTGATAACAGAAAATCAACGATGTCGACCTTTTTAGGAGCGACAAAAATGCATTGTTGTATGAAACGTAACAAACAATGAACTGAATATTGTTGACAGATGACAGGCGAAAAAAGACAGACATTTGGGAAGGTTTAAAAATACTCCTAACGACATCTATGGACTAATAGCTGAACGTCTCATTTCATAGGTATAAAGTCCATAGTTCCTAGGTAGAACATACGACTTCCAGGGACTTTGCCGTGAGATACCTATGAAATTTCACGCATATTTCACGTCAACGCAATTTGTATGGATCTTGACAGCCGTTTCACGTGAATTGCGAACTTAGTGCTATGCTTAAAACTTAAATGTCACTTTTATTCTCCCATGCCACTTTAATATATTCATGAAAAAAGGGCTGGTTTAATTCACTGGCGGCTATGCGAGTGGTAGTAATACACTCGTCTAGTTTAAGGAAGCGATTCAAAGGCGGAATGAACATTTGTATATGGAAATGCATACCCACATTTGTAAACATACATACGTAAGTGAGGGTACTATATATGGATATGCACTAAAAAATTGTGCGCACTAAAAACTGTGAATGATTCGCTTTACATTTTAATTATTCTTGTTTTTGTTTCGTGTGATATCTGATAAGCCAAGCGAAGAAAATCTTTGGCGTTTATTTTAGAGTTGGTTTGTTTTTGGATTGAAGCTAAGATTTTAGATATGTTTTTTGATTTTCTCTTCCTGAAAATGAATAGGCGCTCTCGTGCATATGAATTCCGAAGTATGCCTTAAAAAATTGTGCAAATATGTAAGTAGTTGCTTCTACGCTGCTCTTGCAGAAGCTTCAATATTACGCTTTGACTTGATAATTGATAGGCCACGCGCAGAAGTTCGTTAATATGGAGCAGTAGTAAAGTATGAGTAAGCAGGCAGAGTAGTTAGTATAAAAAATATACGAGATTTTACAAGAAGTGAACCGCTTAAAGCAGTAAATGTGTCAGACATAACCTCAATTCGTGTTAGGTGAGTAGGTGGGTGAGATGGCAAGAGTACCACGGGTACACTACATTGTGCTGTGCATACTATTGGAGTGCTCTTTTGATAACAAAAACTTAAAGGAAGAAAAACCATCTATAGCCATCCAGAGCTGTTGCTGTAGTGGAGGAGAGAATCGGAATCTAGATTGGAGAACTGTCTCAGCCTAGCCGCTAAAGGCACAGTAAGGAACCTCAAGCGCTTAGCCGCCAGACACAGACATTTTCAAAGAAAAGGTTCAACAGCTTCTTTCTCTGCTGGGAAGTTCAAGTTTCTACGCATCAGTTACGATCACCTAATGACCGGTAACTACCGCTATGAGTTTGTAAATTGAGTGGCGTGGGATCTCCGCATTTTAAGCATCCTGCTTCTATAGGGTGTTTTTTTAGAGGTTAGGTTTTCAAGATGAAATAAAACGTATATAATTTAATGTTATGGCCAAGAATTTAGCTTTATTATAAAGATAAGGGTTTGCCATTATGTTTTAAAAATGATACCCATTCAACCAAAAGTGAGCTTCATCGCTGAACAAAATTTTCTTCGATGCGTCGCGCGAACCGAACCATTATTTTCGTAATAAATTTGCACGATTTGCAAACGTTGTTCAGGTGTAAGTCTATTCATTATGAAATGGCAAACCAAACTGAGCATAAATCAAGTGACAGCTGTCAAAAAGACCATCTACGAAAAAAGTAGTACCAACTTGAAAACCTAACCTCTAAAAAAAACACCCTATATCATGCTGAGGCCAAAGAGTTTTTAAAATAGCACACGATAAAATGAATATCAGCGGAAACTTTTCATCCCCACATCACCGCCGTCTGGAGCAATGAAAAGCTTTCTCCTTCTTGGACAAACGGCATCATAGTAAAGCTTCCCAAGGAAGGATAACCCTACTTAACACCATCTACAAAATTGTAGCCGTGATATGATCAGCAGGCTGAAAGATATCAAACGCTCCTTAAGAGACGAGCAAGCTGGTTTTCACCCTTACCGAAGCTGCGTTGACCAAGCCAACACACTTCGGATTATAGTAGAACAATCAGTTGAGTGGCGCTCCCCGCTCTAAATGCTGTTCGTAGACTTTAAGAAGACATTCGACACTATCAAACGAGACGCAATATGGCTGGAACTAAGTAGAAAGGGAGCTCCCGCCAAGATAATCCACCTCATCAAAGCCCTCTACGTGAACTCCCGACTGGCAGTGCTTCACAAAAAGGCGATATCAGCGATCCATTCACTACTAACGCAGGCGTAAGACAAGGATGGCCCCTGTCGCCCCTTCTCTTCCCATCGTCATTGATGACGTCATGAGCCAACTGACACTGCACAAAAAAGGCATCGTATGGAGTTTCACCAGACATCTTGAGGACCTGAACTTCACCGATGACATCTGCTTCCCCTCTCACAAACTCTCTGACATGAAATCTCCAGGCGCACTAAACTACGAATATTCAGATCAGGCGTAAAGTCAGTATTGTTGTACGGAAGCGAAACATGGCTGGACTCTAACACTACAATCCGTCATCAACAAATCTCTCCGCATCATCTGCAGAATATTCTGGCCAAACACCATTAGTAATAACGCACTGTGAAGATTAACGAACGAGGAACACCTCCTTAGGCAAGTGGCGATAGATAGGTCACTCATTTAGAAAACCCCCAGATAGCATCACGAAAATTGCTCTGGACTGGAACTCGCAAGGGAGCAGAGGTCGCGGGGGAAAAAATTAACTCCAGCTGTCTTATGCACTTTACCTTTAACAATGGTCAAGGGGACACCAATGTTTGAGGTATAGGGACAACTGAAACTAGTTCTGTCGACCCTTTTCTGGCAGGCTCAGTGACAATTTCATTTCCCTCTAAGCTCTCATGTCCTGGAACCCAGATAAAAGAAATGTTTGCTGCACGCTTTCTAAGACGCTTGATTTCCTCCATACGGGACTTGACCAGAATAGACCTGCAATAAAACGACGACATAGCCTTGATCGCAGTTTGACTATCGGAAAAGATTTGTATGTCTCCCTCCCAGTTAAACGAAGCAAGCCGCTGGAAGAAAAAAACTTAGGTCATGCTAGTCTATTATTGCGACAAGCTCAGTATACCTAGGAGAGGACTGACTATATCATCCCGAAGGTTACTGTCAGCAGAAATTTTGCCACTTCAACTCAAGAGGAATGGAGTAAAGGATTCTCACTAAAAAACTTCGACGCTACAGTCTATACAGCTGGCTCTAAAATGGATTGTGGTGTTGGAACACGTATGCATCTATTCTCATAGACTTAGAATTGAAAAATCAGTACGTCTTTCTAATGGCTGCAGTGTCTTCCAGGCGGAAGTACTGGTAATTGGGGAAGATTGTAGGCTATTCACCGCAGATTTCTTTTTTAAGAGCAGTATCGCTCTTCCTTCGAATAGCCAAGCTGCCATCCAGGCACTGGATTCGGTCACAACAGCCTCTAAACTGTTCGGACAAAGTAGAAATAGCCTTACCACCTTGAGTAAAAAGCATAACGTAACCTTAATCTGAGCCATAACATGAAACGATGGGATGCCTGAAAACTCATGGCAGTCAGAACGGGCTTTTGGTCTGTCGAGGAACAAGCAGCCAAAATGGGCATCCCTCACAACACACACTGCCACAGTTGTAAAGAACCTGAGGAAAAGGAAACGATTTTCAGTTTCCTAGGTGAATGCTCTGCCTTATGGAAAGAGAGAATGTGAACCCTGGGAAAACCACTGTTCGAGAGTCTCGAACAACTGTCTGGCTGAGATGTCAACAACCTAATAAGGTTCTTAAACAGCAAAGGCCGGATATAGTCATGCTGCAAATAACCGTTGATGGCCAGGATGTGGCAACAAAATGGTGCGGAAGCGTTAGTTGGATTCTTGAAGAACCGCCACTTTCACCAACCAACTAACCTCCCAACAACGATCCCTAAGCATTTTGCATGCCTGTGGGATTATGAAGACTTCTGCTTGAAAAACGCTACTAGTTTTCGACTGTTTAAATGAGACTGAAATATTGGCTGATCTAGGGAACCCCCGTTCCAACTCGAGATTCCATCTTGGATCCGTCAGTGAAAACAGAGGTACTTATGTCCGTGCAGATTTCCTCTTTCATCTAAACCCGCCTGCTTGGAAAGATAGTCCTAGTACATCCCTCAAACCCAGCTTCCGGATGGAGAGATATCTGTACAAATTACAGCGAAGGAAGGCGGGTGAAATCTGCAATCCGCTGCACTCTCTCTTATTTAGCTCTTTCGAAGAGCTACCCACCCACCTAGGCAGCCATATGTCAAAACGACTAAGTTGCACATCCAGAGTACGACACGTGGCTTCAGACCCCATTTTTTGTAGACTTACCCCGATTGTAAAGGGTGGTTAAGTTTCAAGGGCCGCTGTTGATTTTGAATAAAATACAATTTTTTTAGGAAATTATTGTAATTTCTCTTTATTATGATAATATTGATATGGCTCAATTACGTATGGATCAAAATATCGGCCAAATGGCTGCCGCGGCCCACCTCCATCCGAAGGTCCGAATTTTCAATGACGCTGAGGCATAATTGAGGTTCTATGGCGTAAATGTGCCTAATTATCTCATCCTTTGACTCTTGAATTGTTGCTGGCTTATCGACGTTCACCTTTTCTTTCAAATAACCCCAAAGAAAGAAGTCCAACGGTGTCGTTGACTTTTAGGTGTGGTTCACATTCAAAATCGGCCCTTGAAATTTAACCACCCTTTAGATTTACACGAGTAGAAAGCTATACTGGTCTTCTTAACTCGATTTTTGATGGGCAGCTTCCTAATTGCTCTTAATTTTCCCAAGAAATTTATAACGGTCTAAAATCAAGCTCAACTTGCTCAAATCAATGAGCTTGTGAGCGAATCACCAAACAAACTATTGCATGAACTGGTATTTAATTGAATAAGTCCAGCTAGTTCGCGAGTGACTAGAATTGTACTAGTTGCAAAGCGACCAGTCGGAGGTGTATGTGAAACAAAAATGTTTCTATTAAATAGAAATGCTTCAAATGTTAGTGAATATAAATGTTAATGAAGTCAATCATCGGCGTAGTGAGCTCTAAAAGTACAACTTATCCTTTCGTCAAAGATTTTCGGCGCAATCAATCGTGAGACAAACTAGAAGAGATAAGAGTATTTAAATAAAATATCATATACAATTGAATGGAAGAATTTAAATTTAAATTAAATGAAAAAAATGTTGTGCGTGTGGCCCTTTGTTCCTCCCTGGAACCGTAGGAAATAATAATAATAATTCGTGTAATATTTTTCAAAGGTGGCTGCCTTAATTTTTTGTTCATTTTTCAACCCGCCCAAAACTAGTGATTTTCGCCACAAATTGCGTTTACATTTTGTTTTTGGCAATTATGAACTAACCCATGAACTGTAAGTATTTAGATCCCGACTTGCATATGAATTCTATTTTAACAATTTTCGCAAAATAATTTGCGTACGAAGTTCTGCAACAATGTTGTAACTCTCGGATGTGTTAATTGGCAAATCACGTGCTCATGAGTTCGTGTACACACATGCATACACACACATATGTCTAGAGGTTTGCATTGGTGTAATATTTGTTGTAAAACACCTACGGGAAATTGCGAAAAAATTTTGAAAAATGAAGTCAAGCAAGTTGGATTTTGATGAAGACTTATGAATTATATTCTTATACACACACATATACGAGGGTCATTTGAAAAGTACACGCAAAGTATGAAAGATGACACTACTGGCGCGTATCGAAGATATGTTTAGTTACTAGCATCTCTTGGCAGAGCACACGCCAAGTTTCAGCCAGATCGGCCCATTTTTTTTGTGTTTGGCATTCGTTTGAATCCAGGAAGTCGAGTGATTTTCCTTTGCCATCACGACAACGCACCAGCAGTCACGCCTCAGCAGTTTTGGCCGCAAAATTTATGGAAATAGAGTTCGAACTCGTTTCACATCCCCTTATTCCGCAGACTTGGCTTCCTCTGAACTCACTCCAACTACTATTTGTTCCCCAATGGAGAAGAATGAAGAAATGGCTGGCGTGGAAAACATTTCATGCAAGCGAGGAGGTGATTGCAGAAACGAATGACTATTTTTTAGACGTGGACAAATCGTATTATTCGGAAGGGTTCAACAAAATAGAACAGTGGTAGAAGGGTGATTAATTTTCTAAGCACTCAAAAAAAAAAAAAAAACGAAAAAATTGCGGAAGTCTGAGAGAAATGAGGCTTCATCAAATAACTACTCTTCAACCAACTCGTCTGATTTCATAATAAGCTGAAGAAGTCTGCCTAGAAGTCTCACAGTCTTGTATATCCATATTTTTTATATCCTTATTCACTCCACTCGGGAGCAGAGGGTCTCGACAAGACTCTTCCAGCGTACACGGTTCTGGGCTGTTGTGCTGGCGGTGTCGCATGTGATGTCGGCATCTGGTAGCTTTCGCAATATCGAGGCTCTCCAAATAACCTTTGACCGACCGCGTCATCTGCTCCTTTGTGGCTTCCCAGTGCTATTATTGCGATGCTATCTGGTGGTTTTTCAAGCGTGTAACCTAATCATCGCCACTTTCTGCTTTTGATTTGCTATAGGATGGGTGGTTCATTCGTTGATCTCTACAGCACGTCGTTGCTGATGTTATTCGGCCAAAATATTCTACAGATGTTGCGGAGGGATTTGTTGACGAAAGATTATAGCCTCTGTGGGATGATGTTAGAGATCAGCTATGTTTCACTTCCATACAACAATACTGACTTCACACCTGAGCTGAATATTCGCAGCTTAGAGCGCCTGGAGGTTTGCGAACTCGCCCATACTGCATGCATTCGGCCGAACGCCGCCTTTGCTTTGTTTAGCCTGCAGTAGACATCTTCATCTGCTCCGTCGTTTGTCGAGGTAACAGAAGTTTTTGACAAATTCCATAGGGCATCCGTCATCCGTCTTATTTTGTAGTGGTTGACTCTCATAGCCTTCGTCTTGGTTAGTTGAACTCTAGTCTGACAGTGCGTACCAGCGCGACTAGTTTGTCAGCCTTCGCTTGCATGTCAATGATTTTGTGAGAGCGGAGGCAGATGTCATCGGCGAAGTCCAGGTCTTCAAGATGTCTGGTGAAATGCCAAACGATGCCTCTTGTGTGCAAGGTCAATTGACTCATAGCGTACCCTAGGACGACCTTAGTCTAGCAAAAGTTACAGAAACTCAGACGAAGATTTACAATATTCGGCCGTATCTTTTCAACATTGTTGGTCTGGTCAATAAGACAAGTAATATTATAATTGGGACTACCAGAAAATAGCCAGTAAGGCATCATTTTATCATACAAATCCACGCTTGTCCATTAGCTTTTCTGGAAACCAGTAAAAAAATGTTAACAAATGTCGAATTCAAAATAGGCCGTTCAAGGATTCTATATAACTGCGTGACTTAAAAACTCTTTTGACTTGTCGGTTTCAAACCTCTTTACCAAATTTGTAAACTCGTGTATCGAGATACTAAAGGGTGGTTAAATTTTAAGGGCCGATGTTGAATGTGAACCACACCTAAACGTCAACGACACCGTTGGACTTCTTTCTTTGGGGTTATTTGAAAGAAAAGGTGAACGTCGATAAGCCGGCAACAATTCAAGAGCCAAAGGATGAGATAATGCGGCAAATTAACGGCATAGAACCTCAATTATGCCTCAGCGTCATCGAAAATTTGGACCATAGAATAGAGGTGTGCCGCCGAGGTTGTGGCGGCCATTTGGTCGATACTTTGTTCCATGCGTAATTGAGCCATACCAATATTATCATAATAAAGAGAAATGATAATAATTTCCTAAAAAAATTGTATTTTATCATTTAAAGAGCTCTAACTTTTACAAGTGAAATATTGAAACTTTCTTTGTCGCACGCAGGTGTTAGAACTGCGAATTTGCCAACAGGTATGAGAATCGTTTTACGCTTCAAATTGCTACAAAACTAGGAACATACATCCATACATACATACACATATAAATATGTTATAGGATGCCACCACAACCAACTATAGCTATTTCATTTACACTTTTTGGAAGATGTGGGCAACTGTTTACAGTTTATCTTAAAATTTTTATAGTATATTGAAGTGTTAAACGTCAACCGAACTTATGCAAGCCACCACATCTAAGCTAATAATTTGTGAAACTAATCTGAAATGTTGACTTGAACAATTAGAGAGTCAAGTGTTTACAGCAATAAAAGTACCATGTAGCCGCGATGTTTTACTCATCTCATACGCTATACCCCCTCTTTCCGCCGTAGGCGAATGGGTTGGTGCGTGACTACCGTTCGAAAGTGCACGGGTTCTTATCTGCGTGCATGGAACACCAAATAGTAGAAAATTTGTTTTTTTTTTTCTAAAGCGGCCGCCCCACGGCAATGGCAAATAAATATATCTACTGATATATAGTATGAGGGTGGATTGATAAGTCTTTAGAATGAAAAACTAGGCATTGGTTTTTTAACAAAAAGTTGATTTATTTTTCAACATAATCTCCTTTTAAGTCAATACATTTTTTCCAACGCTTTTCTAACATATTTATTCCTTCTCTAAAATAAGTTTTTTCAAAACCTTCAAAATAAGCATTTGTTTCAGCTATAACTTCACTATTTGACACAAATCTTTTTCCGCCGAGCCATTTTTTCATATTTGGAAAAAGGAAAAAGTCACTGGGAGCTAAATCTGGCGAATATGGCGGATGAGGGAGCAATTCATAGCCTAACTCATTTATTTTTTCCTGCGTTTTCCAAGATGAATGTGAAGGAGCGTTATCATGATGAAAGAGGATTTTCTTCTTCTTCAAATGTGGCCGTTTTTGCTTAATATTTTGGTCCCATGTATCCAACAAAGATGAATAATATTCAGCTGTGATGGTTTTACCCTTTTCAAGATAATCTATGAAAATTATACCTTGTGTATCTCAAAAAATAGATGCCATAACCTTACCAGCTGATGCGACGAATTTTGCGTTCTTTGGAGCACTTGAGCCACGTTCTACCCATTGTTTGGACTGTTCTTTAGACGCTGGTGTACTCCTATAGTGGTGGATCCACGTTTCATCCATCGTTATGAAACGACGCAAAAATTCCGATGGATTTCTGTTAAACATGTCTAAACCAACTTTTGAAGTCGAAATTCGGTTAATTTTTTGCAGAGGAGTTAGCAAACGCGGCACCCATCTTGCTGAAAGCTTTTTCATACCCAATTCATTATGTATTATGTTATGCACACGTTCATAACTAATGTTCACAATGTCAGCAATCTCTCTCAATTTAATTCTTCGGTCTTGTGTAACAATTTTGTACTCTTTTTCCACCGTTTCTGGAGTCGTTACCTCTTTTGGCCTCCCAGAGCGTGGCTCATCTTTGGTGCTTATCCAACCACGTCTAAACTCGTTTACCCAATTGGAAACTGCTGCATTTGAGGATGTATGTTCCCCTAATACTGTCTGCAACTCCTCAATAATTTGTTTCTGGTTTAAACCTTTCAAATGAAAGTACTTTATAACAGCACGAAGTTCACTTTTTTCCATTTTTAATAAAAATACAATAGTGTTTTGGAAAAATAATTCTCAAAAAAGTACCGTTTGACCATATGTTATGAAATTTTGACAGCTCGTTTTTGACAATTCTCTTTTAACGATCACAATAATTACGTAAATTAATGACCGATAGATGTCGCAATTCTAAAGACTTATCAATCCACCCTCGTAGATACAGAAAAGTGCGGGATTTCAATATAATTAAACAAGTCAATACGTAAAGTGACGGTCATAATAATAGCACGACATATAACGAACATAAACGAACCGCGCATGTGGGAACCGGTTCATTTTTTTCTTATATTGGTAGGAATATTAGTGTCTGCCTGGCCGGCCGGAAATGTGGGCAAACAATTCTTGAATTTTGCATGATGATAACGCGCCATCGCACCGAGCCCAAATTGTGCTGGACTCTTTTTTGTTTCCCAAGTTGAAGGGAGATTTCAGTCGATGAAGGAGATCAAAGAGAATGCGACGAAGGAGCTGAAGGCCATCCCTTCGTCGGCCTACCAGGGGTGCATGGAGGACTGTGTTAAACGTTGGCACATGTGTGTTGCTTTAGACGGGTCATATTTTGAAGGAGATAAAATAAATTTGCCTGAAATTTAACTCTGTTATACTTTCAGATGATGGGGTATATTTAATTTCATTAAATTTTTTATTTATTTTTTGAAATAATAAAGTTCATACTACAGAAAGTGATTACTCAATATGTTTTATATACAGCGTCCGGCACTCGACGGTATTTTGATAACCACCTCCATGACGTTTCGCGCTACTACCGGTATCATTGTAACGAGTAATGGTGTGTTAGACAAAAACTTTATTTACTTTAAGGTGCTCGAGCTCACGAACAATCGCTGGTTGTGATTTTCCAGCCAGATATAAAGCAGTCGCACTATTACGTTTGAAATCCATCACTGAGTTTCTTTTTTCGCGTTTACTTTCAGCAAAATGCTTCCGGGTGCTTGTAAACAATTCTCTGAACTGTCATTTAGACAACTAACAGACAGCTGATGCCCGTACATAAGCTGCGCGAGCGGCCTGAATTTGGTCAACAAATTCCGTCAACATCGTCAACAAAAAAATGTATCCAAAATCAACGTGAATTTCTAGCTACTTTAAACTTGCACAAAATCTAAACTTAATAAATGGACTATAGAACTTCATATGCAGGCTTTTATTTACAAATTTTGATTAAAAAATTTGAAGTCTTTATGAAAATTTTTCGAGTTTTCTTAAATTTTGTACAAAGCGTGAATCTTTATCTTGTTATCTTGTTTTTGTTCTAATATGAACTATATTCTTATACAAAAAAAAAGGTAAATAAATAGTAAAAAATTTGCAATATGTCGCGCTACTATTATTGTTACCGCCACTGTATGTTCTGACACTTAAATGGTGGGTGTCCCATAGAACTTAATGATTCAGAGTATATGGAATGAGAGCAACTTTCTATCGCGATATGCAAATGCAGAGTAAATGCGAAGCGGCGTCCCGTAATTTTGAAGGAATCAGCTAATTTGCTTACACTTGGGGAGTAAAATTGTGCGAGTAACTTCAGCTGCGACGTCACCGGTTACTCGGCAGTAGGGTTCTACACGCTCATTTCACACGTATTCACACACTCGCCATACACGAACTAACATGAGTGGGAACTGTATTGCTTTTTTCATATATTCCCAACACAATCCCGGTTTTTTCGTACAGCTGCCACTTATGAAGTTACTCTCACAATTTTGATTCGGATGATTTGGTAATCGATCATGCTTGATTTTCTATAACAGAAACAGAGAACATACTGTAGGTATGCTCTGGTAACTAATTCGAACACGAGAGTTAACTCCTCTCGGATCACTGTTGCCTAGTGTTTGTCTTAAATGCTATCTTAATGATGTATGTATATATGTCTGAAAATCTGTCCCCACTCCAAAACCCGAAAACAACACGCAAACCAGTCTCATAAATCTCACAATTGAGGAGATGCCTCTCCGAGAGTACGGCTCTAAAGCCAAGCGGAAGTCATTGGTGTGTCGTCTTGAAACAGGTTAACTTCTAATGAATGTCAACTTTGATGCAATTGAGATTGTAATTGGAGCAAGCGTTAAAAATTGAAGGCAAAATCACCATTTATTTGTGAGTAAAAATTTTTTTTATTATTATTATTACGCAATAACTGTTGTCATAAAATATGATGCATAATGCATGATATGCTGTATTTTTTTATACAACGAAAATTAAGTAACAAATAATTCTTAGAGAGTTTAGTGTTGCGGTAACTCCATAACATCCACCAAACTCTCGCCCTTTGCAGTTTTATTGTGCAAGTTTCGTTTCGTTTATTCATTAAAAGTAACACAAGTCAAAGTTTAAAAGTGTGAAGCAACGTTCGAACTTTCAATGTAAATACCAAAATTTAAGATAATTCGCACACAAACTTAGTAGTGATAAATAATTATTCAGAAAATTTGACAAAAGAGCAAAAATTTGCTTGCGTTTAGTAGGTAGGTAGGGGAAATGGTTGAAGTACCAGTCGAGCACTCGCCAAGTATCACTAAAGCGCCGTTTTGATACCATTTTGAGACCTACAACAAGCAGATAGCTACAACCAACCGGAGTTGTTGATGTAACTGAGAAGGTTAATGAGAGATTTCCCCAGGCTGACGAGGAAACATTTAACTAGCGAGCTTATTTGTCTGGCTGTCGAGCACGGATATTTACAGAGAAAGTTTCCAACAGTCTCCTTCTCTGAAAGTTCCCCACAGCTACTGCAATAGGGATTAAACGGTAAATCTATCTTTTCTGCATGTGTGCCGATCGATCGTCTGATGACCGGTAAACACAGCTACGAGTGTGGAAATTGTCTAAATACATTTTCAAAATAGTGCGTATGTATGCATAGTGCGTGTGTATATATGTGTATATGTTTAGTTATGTTGTTGTGTGAGGAGCTCCCAACTTCTGCAGCAGCTAATGGAAGTTGCGCAAATTTACGCAGCGTTGCAGACTGTTGCAGTTTATCATTAAATGCACTTTTAAATCTTTCTAACGCTACTCGGCCATAACTTTTTTTAAAGGCTTTAAGACACTTTTTCAAAAAATTTCAGCTTAATGTTTAAATGCATAAAAGTACTCTTAGTTAGCCGCGACGTGGTTATTTGTAAGTCTATTGTCTGCAGTGAAAAAGTTATCTCTTACTTCAGATCTCATGTCAACGTTTGATCAATACATACTTACACACATACATACATACTTACACACATACATACATTTATGCAGTAATTACGTGGACGAAGGTGCTTTTATGCATTTATGCTGTCGTCTCAGAGAAAGCCTTTCAAAAACATCGAACATTACGAAATTGCTATTTTTAAATCTTACACACACACACACACATACATCCATTGTAGTTTTTGTTATTGCTTGCATGCATGTCAACTGCTGTACAAAATACAGACTCCGAACGTCATTGGCAGTTACTTGATTAAAAAAAAAACACACACACAAAAAACGCAAAACTAAACGAAACAAGAAAGGAAAATTAAAAGCCGCATAACTAAACTGTTACTACAGTCGTTGCTGCTGCGTTATTAATGTTGTTGCTATTTTTCGCTCGCTTTCTGTCAACTCTTGCCACCACCAGCTATGCCACTATGTCAAAAAAACTGACTTCGTATGTAGATAAAAATGTGTGTTATCTACATCATCTCGATTGCATACATTTATTATGCTTTATTGTTGGTGGTACTTGGAACTATTGCTGTTACTTACTGTGATTGTAGCAGTTTTGTTGTTTGCAATTAACATTATTGTTGCCTGCACTTATTGTTGCCATCCCCGCTTTTTGGAAACACCACACTTGCACTTGCTCACTCTCGTTTAATGGTATTTCTACAGCATATCGCACCTCATGTTCCCCCTACCACGCTCACACAGCTGACTTCATGCACAGCCCAAAAATTTCTCTCTTTACTTAACCAATTTATTAACTTCCTTTACCCTATCCTATCTGCTGAAAATCTTGTGCTCTTTTATGCATCTGACACATGTATTCGCTCTTTCGCACTTCGCACTTTTTCATTGAATGCAACAACTACATAACATATATGTTATCAACCTCGTCTTTTTTGTTTTTGTTTTTGCTTTTCACAATCATTGGCTTTAATAGCTACGCTCAAATTGGGTTAAATACCACAATATAATGTAATAAAAAGTGAATCTTGTTTTCATTGCTCTCGAAATGGCAATAAAAACAGATTTTTTCAACCAACCACAACTCATTTTCTCCTACTGGCTTTTTACCCTCTTTCTCCTTTCCACTCTCACAAGCTCTTTTACACTCTTGCATTTCCACTTTTGCTGCTGGCGGTAATGAAACCCGGCTTTACCACACGGCAGTAGATTGATTGTCTGTGGTTATGGCCATTGGCCGCCAGCGCCATATCCAGTGATATTGTCAATACCTCTCCATTACCGCTGTACACCTTTGTTCACTTACTCGTGTGTGCCTATGTGCCTATGTAGGTAAGTGTGCTCACTTTATTTTGTAATACTTACCTTTGGATTGCGTTGCGATGTCAATCAGTGAGTCAGTGGGCCAGGTTTGTATATATCGTTTGCGAATTCAATGGAAATTATTGGGTGTGTGTTCGTTTTGCATGCCGTGTGTGAATCCATACTGTTTCTGTTTGGAGGCTATATCATAAGAATATGCCGTTTCATGTAACGATTTTTGTTGATACAAATTTTTTTAAAGCGTTTTTAAATAGAAACTGAACACTTTTGTATTAAAATAAAACTCCGGAATATAGTCCAAGTTTATTGTGCATACATATTTACGTACATATGTAATCAGAATCACTGATAAAATCCATTTGCAGTGATCTATTCTTTGGACTCTATTTCCCATCATAGTGCCACATACCTCGGTTGGAACGTTGGCAATTCGCCTTTTATATATTATTTCTCGACTCCTCTGTGAGGTCAGTGACGTTGGCCTATTGATGGAATACGGCGTTAAATCACTTAAGGGGAGATTACTGAACTTTCCCCTCTTAAGTGTTTCACTAGCTGAGTATCATGTGACATTAATTTGTTCGAATCACATCTTACTGATGTTCAGTCAAACCATTTATGGCCTAAAACACTTTTGCTACTTGGTTCGGTAGCAAAATCTATTGACCATAGCATTGGCAAAAGTAATCGTTCCTCCATTAAATTCCCCTTCAAGGAGTCACTATTTGTTGATGTAATGGAGGATATTGAATTACGTATGAAAATAGTTTTGTCCTACACCTTCTCCTGATTGATAAAAGCCGTTAAGCCTAAAATGAATTTGAACGCTAAATATGATTTTTCGTTGAAATACACCTTTTTTTTTTTTTAATCTTTTGCAGAGTCTAATTGGCGAGGTTTAGCCGCTCAAAATGATAAAGTATCTTAATTCCTTGAATTCATTTGGCTTTCTAAGGGTGTAAGCTCTGATTCTTTTACAAAAATTTGTTATAATGTGGACAGAAATTGCCAATGCTAATAGAATCCACTGCTTTGGATCTTTTTGCACTGTTGTGGACTGAGACTTCCAATACCAATAGAATCGACTGCTTTGGATCCTTTTGCACTTTTGTGGACTGAGACTTCCAATACCAATAGAATCGACTACTTTGAATCATTTTGTACTGAATATCTTACGGCTGCGATGATTTTGATACTTCGACCGGTGTGTTCTCTGTGTTGACGTAAAGGCATTTAACAGTGAACTGTGAATAATCCATTCACTATAGGAGCGACTGACTGGTGGGATGATCATATGACCAACTTAAATTAAATGGTAGTAACTTTTAAACTTTGTTTTCTCTTAAATTTCACAATGGTGCTTCTTGAACCTTGAATGATGTTTTCACTTAGCCAGGTCATAAAAAAGATTTTAAAGTATAGTAATTAAACAAAAACATGTTTACGTCCCTATTGAAATACCCATTGTACATAAGATAATTATTACTCATACGCCTGGGCTATCGAAGGGCTCGATGTGAATATGACTTTGTAATTCATTTTTATAATAGTTAAAAACTAAAGTAAAAAATAAAATACAGTGCGTTAAACAACAAATGGGACTAATTGAGAAGTTTTGACAATTTTTTATTTCTCACTTAATTTTTATAATTTTGTTAAGAAAATATTGTTCATTCTATAACCAAAACCTTATATGTAAATCTAAGTTTGAAAATTAAAAAAAAATTTAAAAAAAATTTTAAAAATTTTAAGCCGAATTTTTAGAAATATCTCAACTACATCGTCGTGTTTTAGAAGCTGCTTTAGAGCCCTGAACACGCAAACATTTCGGTCGTAGACCATGGACGTTCTAACAGGACTCGGTACTGTCGTTAAAAAATCATGTTCCACACTTCATTTCGTCCACACAATGGCTCTCAAATTCACTAGACGCAAATCAGACGCAAACACTTCATATCGTTAAATCTGTATATGACAAACGCCGCGTCATTCGATATGGTTCTGTAGCTGCAACATGCTTTTAGAGCACTTAGCCTATATACAGAGTGCAACTTTTGTTTGTTTCCCTTCAGCTTCACCGCATTTGTCCAGACTGCGGCTGCATACAGTAAGACTGAAGTAGCTACGTTCGCCAGCAGTTTTCGCCTGGTTGACTATGGGCCACCTATGTTAGGCAGGATTCTTGAGAGTGCCGCTAGGTCGTTTCTCTATCGCGTAGTCAATATGTGTGTGTGCGTATAATTTCTTGTGTTTGGTTGTTTCCTTTGCTTTCGCCTACTCTTCTTCTCGACAAACAAGTAATTCCCCTTCCTTTTTTTTGCTTATTGATGGACTCTTACGACTCGGCGAATTCGAAAGGTGCAATCTTCTTCTCCATAATTTTTTGATGATATCGGTAATTCAGGTGATTTGTTTTTTTTTGCTTTCGCCGTGTCCATGTAGCTGCCAGCCCCATATGAAACAAGGCGAATTCATTCTTTGTTTTCTACTTTTCCAATACACACTTTGCTTTGACAATCAAACGCACCAAACATTGCTGTTGGTCTAGTGCCAGCATCTTTAAGGGGACAGATACCTGTAAACGGTATCCCAGATTTCCATTAAAATTATTTACGACGAAGAAGTCAATATATTTTTTTCAAAATTGGCATACAGTTTATTTATACATTAAAATAATTTAACAATTTTTTTTATTTTTATTTTAATCATTTAAAATGGCGGATGTGCACTCAATTCTTCCAGGAAGGTCGCGGGGCTTCTCAATCGGCGGGCATTGTAGCATCGACGTCAGTGACCTGAATACAAAAAAACGAAAACTTTTTTGCTTATTAATGTCATTATTTCTATATGGAAAAAAAATTCGCGGAATAAAATGCTCAAAAAAAATCTATTTTGGGGCGAATTTTCCTACAATTTTGCTTCGAGAAAATTATTGAATTATAGAAAATTCTAAATTCACATACAAAGAAAAAAGATGTGTGCAAAATTTCAGGGAGATCGGTCAATAACTTTTTGAGTTATCGTGTACGCTAATTCGATAAATATAGTTTTGAGAAAAACGCGTCTAAAGTTTGAATACATGAAAATTCAACCTCTCCCAGCGCTTGAACGCAAAGCATAGAGTTGTCACGGTTGACGATCTATAATATAGGAAATACTTAAATTTACGTTCTAAAATTTTTTTGACGTATTCTTAAAGGATTATATTAACATTTTATAAAACAAAAAAAAATATATTTTCGAAATTTTATAAGTAAATGCCCCTTTAATGAATGCGCCTTGTTCGAACGATTTAAGGGGGAGCCTGCTTTAGAGGCTTCAAAAAATCGATTTTTTCGCTGATTTTTTTGGGAAAGAAAGAAATATTCAATTGAAACGAAACTTTCAGGTTTTATTGTTATATATTTCAGCAGTCTTCTCAAATTTTTTCATTAAAACATATCGATGGTTTTCGAGAAAAGTGACATAATTCAAAAATACAAAATACTGAGTTGGGTCAGTTTTCTAGATAAGTGACGCGCCAATTCGATCACCTGACAAAACGACATTAACGCCATCTCTCAGAATTGCTTCAATATTCGCTTATGACGCTTTTACAGATAAAAATATATAAACTCTGTAGTTGATTTTTGCTTTTAACGGCAAAACTCCGAGTTTTGAGTTAATTTTGAGTTGTGTCGCTTTTCTCGAAAACCATCGATATGTCATATTATGCCTGGTACAAGGATTTTGCCGAGGCGCCTTGAGTGTGCATGTGTCGTGCGGCGGGAAAGATGCAGATCGCACTTTTCATGTGAAACCAAAAACCCAAAAAAATTTTTATTTTAGTATAGTATAGCTTCTAGTTAAACCAAGAATTTTTCGCTAATTAAAAAAAAAATCATTTAGTTGGAAAACCAAATTCACTTTAGATTGTTTAAAAAGTGGGTCAAACATAACTTTCTTAAGGTTTTTTAGGTTCAACTAGAAGAGAATTTAATTCCGAATACAATCAACGTTATCTCGTTTCGATAGGACGTTTAACTTTTTCCTTATCTTTCTCGCCAATTAGGAAAAATCGTAAAAATAAAAAACCGAGAAATCAGCTAGTCATCGTCCGATGACGAAACATTATGAAACTGATTGCCGTGGAATCTGCGCTTCCGTGGCTTTCCAGTCCGTTCACTTGAAGATTTGTTCCCTTTTGGATAGCTCTGCATGATTTCAAAATGTGCACGGGACGAAAATCAAATTAAAACTGAACTTAAGTGCTAAATATGGTTTTGCTCAAGCCGACGCAGCCAGGGAATATAGACGCTCGTATACCTGCTCGACGCTTGCTCACAATTTCTTCTGTAATTCCGAAAATATTTTGAATTTGCTTCTGAACTTTTGAGGACACATTCTTGGATAGTTTGGGAAGACATTTATGCAAAAAACAAAAATCAATTTTTTGAAGCCCCTAATGCAGGCTCCCCCTCAAACTTACACGATAGCGCCTCTTCACGGCATGCTTTGAGGGTGTAATTACAGTCAGTGAAAATGTAGGAAGTAATCGAATGCTATGAGGCTGCAAATAGTCATTATTTATATTTTCATTTGAAGCCTAGTGCAAATAAAATTTTACCATATCAACCAAATATAATCGGAAAAATTCTCATGCATCCATATTTAACGACTAAGTCTTGATTTTTAATGCAGAAAGTTAGTTGTTGTTTTTGGTTCTAAGTATGCCAAACTTAGGTTCTACAGGGTTAACTCTCCTGTTTCTTCTCCTCGTGACAAATCGACGCACTCAGTAACTAACTAAAAAATTGCTCAAAATTTGTGAAGTTGTTATTGTTTGCCCAATCAATTAGCGGCAAATAGGCTTTCTGCTCTTTCACATGCTTTTTTTTGTTGTTCTCTTTGCAGCGGCATTGACAGCAACCCAACAACGCACAAAAACTACGAATATGTTTGCATGTATGTATGTGTATGCAGTTGACATATGTGGGGAATTTCAAGCGAATACTTTTCGTTGGAAAACAAAAATAATAAATAAAAAAAAAATACTTCAAGTGGCAATGCTAATGTCAAAAAACGTATTAAAAAATATAAAGGAACAAAAGTGCATGACCAGTTTATTGTACTTATGCATGTGTTTGTGTATGTTAGTGCTCAAGTGTTTGTTTTTGTATTTGGTAAATCGTCGCTTGCCTTAGAAGTGATTTGGGCACTACTTAAGGCCGGCTTCGCAATGAAATTAGTCGGGTGATTTGAAAGATTCATTATACCAAAACAGGCAGACAACAGTTGAAGGTAAAGTTGACAGTGAGACGCTTGCACGCTTACACGCTTAGGCGCAATGCTGCTCGAGCCGGTAAAGTGCATTTAAACGCCCCACTTGTGACCTTAGCTAGCGCATAAATGCTTATGTATGCATGTGTGTGTTCATGTATGTGCCTGTGTATGTAACATATGTGTGTAATGGCTATTAGTTTGTTGCTATGTGTGAGTATTTGTGTATTGGTTGTTTGGCTGGTTATCTTGTTGGCTTAATGGTTTTTTCTTTATTTTTGGTTGCGGTGTCGAATTAGACCGCTCCGTATTCACACGCAGCCGAGCATCAGGTATCAAGCATCAAACGTCAAGGTCGAGGTGCCCCAAAGTTGTAACGGCAGACTTAACAAAAGCGAAACGCGTTTATGAAAGACGCATAATAAAATTCATCTGCTTTGCTTTTAGGTGTTTTATTGAAAAACGAAAAAAAAAAATTATATCCAAATATTCAACTATACAAATATCATATCGAGTCGCCTTTCCACCCGCACTTATCGGTAGATGTTGCGCAACTGGCCAATTTCGCACTTAACGCCTTTCATTCATTAGTTTTGATACAACTACAAACACCACAAATACGAAAGGTCATCGCTTTTAATGGCGCATGCGTGTGGATAACCTCTTTTTACACGCATACAGGGTAGACCAAATAAAGGTTTATGTTTTAATCTTGGAATGGTATGACACTGGCAGCACTTTTTTTTGTCGAGACAACTAGCAAGGACAGCACTCAGGCAACTTTAAGTCCACTGTACAGCACTCGGATTCCCTTTTTAATTTTCTTTAAGTCTACCCGTCTTTCGAATAAATCTGATTAGATCTTGTGCTGCCAAGGAGTCCAAGTGGACGCTTCTTAACACATCAGTGGAAAAGACCTCAAGCCTGATTCGAGCAAAAGCAGGGTAGACGCACAGAAAGTGGTCCGCTGTCTCACTCTCCTCTCCACATGCTGAGTAGAGTGTCTGAGATGTCTACCTTTCCCGTCATCAGTCCAACCACACAACTGGATACAGTCTATATTGCTTCAAAACAAGAGAAACTACGACAGTCAAATCAAGAGGATCATGACAGGTAACATCAGTTTCGTCCATCTGCAGCCTCTCTCAGCCTGCCAAGCTTGCTTGTGGATGGAAGTAACCTGTTTGTTAACCATGGCTCTGATGGCTGCAGAAAGGAGTGGTAGAACGGGCTCCGGGGAAAGAAGTTGGCCTCAGAGCCCATCCTAGAAATAGTGGTCTCCTTACCCGCGATACCCACGTGCCCCGGGACCTATGCTAGCAGCAGGATATTGTATCTATCAACATAGCTCAGCCTGGATGTGCAGTACTCAACTACCCTTGAAGTAACTGGCTTCTGGTCTATCGGAGAACAAGCCGCCAAAATGGGCATCCCTCACAACACATACTGTCATATTTGTAAACAACCGCAGAAAAACGAAACAATCTTCCATTAATCCTGGGCAAACGGCTGTTCGAGAGTCTCGAGCAACTGTCTGGCTTAGACGTCAACAACCTAATAAGGTTCCTAAACCGCACAGACTGGATATGGTCTAGCTGTAAATAACTGCTACACAAGTTGGTAACGAGGATGTGGCAACAAAATGGTGCGGAAGCGCTAGCTGGATTCTGGATGAATCACCACTCTAACCAACCAACCCTTGAAGTTGTTGAAGGGCTGTCTAAGGCAATGAACACAGCTTTGCTGTTGCTGCAGACACATACAGATCTGCCTCTGCACCTGTTTTCCTTCTGGAACAGCATACAGCTCCGCTTATAACACAGATGCGTACAGTCCAAGAGCAAAGTGTAATTTTGTCTCGCTGCATTCCACGTAGACACCAGAGCCGGAACTGTGCACGGTTCTGGAGCCATCCATGAAAATGCGAAGACACTGTTTGCCGGGCTCATTTTCAGAGCTTGAACACAATTCAGCATCTGGCAGCTCCACACTGTATCTCTTGTCAAGTGCGACTCTGGATGGCATGACTTCAAGGGGCATGGAGAGAATCGTTGCATCGAAGTCCCTGCCTTCTCTGCTGTCCAATGCCGGAAATGGGTCGCAACAGTTCCCATTGTGTTTCAGCCTGCAGTTGACCTTAAAGGCCTCTCTTGGCAGTACTTATTCGCCCAAATTCTTAACTGCCAGTAAATGTCATATCTCCGTGGAACGAAATTAATCACTTCATGCTTGAAAGTTCTTACGATATATCGTAAAATTATATCTAAAATGAGAACTTTGAGTTTTTGAAAGTGAAATATTCTTCGAAATTACGCGGAGTATTCGCTGCTAAGATCCAATTGATTCATCCAATGAAGGTTAACGACAATCCGCTCCTTTATCGCTTCTGAGTAGGAACTTGAAAGTATAATGGGACGTCGATGAGGAGATTGATTCTTCTTGTGGATTATTTTTATTTGGTCCTTTAATTTTTTTTACATCAAGTCGAGAATATGATGTCATGTAAATGGCCGCCGCCACAGTTGATTGCCATTTGAGCCCTGTTTATGGCATTTTCCATCACTTTGGCCAAAACTTCCGGCGATAGGTCCTCACATTCTTGGCGGATATTGTCTTTAAGAGCTGCAAGAGTCTGAGGCTTGTTGACATAAGCCCGCGACTTCAAAAAGCCCCACAAAAAGAAGTCTGGAGCGGTCAAATCAGGCGATCTTGCTGACCAGTGCAAATCGCCAAAACGGGAGATTAGGCGCCCGGGAAATGCATCCTTCAGCATATCGGTTGTGGCACGTGCAGTGTGTGCCGTTGCACCGTCCTGTTGGAACCACATGTTTTCGAATCCCAATTCATCAAGTTGCGGCAAAAAGAACTCGTTGATCATTGCTCTGTAGCGCTCACCATTCACAGTAACCGTTTGGCCCGCGACGTCTTCGAAGAAAAAAGGTCCGATGACTCCTCCAGCGAAAACAGCAAACCATACAGTGACTTTGAGTGGGTGTAATGGGTCTTCGTGGGTTACACGCGGATTTTCAGTGCCTCAGAAGCGTAAATTTTGCTTATTTACGTACCCGCTAAGATGGAAATGGGCCTCATCACTCATGATTATTTTTGATGAAAAATCATCTTCCTCTTAGTGGTGATTAAGGATGGCTTGAGCCGTATGTTAGACGCGATGGGCGGTCAGCAGCTAACAGCTGATGCACCATCTGGACTTTGTACGGAAACATCTTCAAATCTTGTACCAAAATTCGCTGCAAAGACCGTCGACTGGCACGTCGTCTGGTCGATGTCGACGGCGCTTCCATGACATCCTCGGCTACAGCAGCAATATTCTCTGCAGAACGGCTACTCCGGCTTCTGCCACGCCTGGCAGCATCTCGTGTTGTGCCAGTCTCTTCGAGGTGAGCGGCTTGACGTCGCAGTGTTTCACCAGTAGGCGTTGAACGGCGAGGAAATCTGCGCCGAAATTCACGCTGTGCCAAAGTCACCGACCGATTATTGGTCAAATAAATAGTCAGCAATATTCCGCGTTCTGGAGAAGTGTAGCGTAATATTGTTTATTAACGTGTATTTCGCATGTGTTTACTACACAAATGTCAAAACAGAACTGACATTAGGGGCCAATCGTAAAATTTATAGCATTTTCTGATAGGAGGATTACTTTAGCGCCACCTGTTGTTATAGGTTTGGGGAGAGAGAAATCCATTCTTTTTTTTGTTTTTGCGCAAATGGTTTCAAACTGTTTTATGGTCGATCTTAAGCTCCTGGGCGATGCTACGACTACTAAAATGTTGGTAAACTTCGATTATTTCTTTGATTTTATAGACATTTTCGACATAAACGACATTTTCTTTAACATCGAAAATGCCTGAACGGAATAGATCAAACTTAAATTGCACGAATTAGCTGTTACAGTATCGGCACCAGAAACATCATTTACACTTTCAGCGGCCTGGCTTGCATTTTCGCATTTTCGCCTTCATCCAAGAAAAACTGTAAAATGCGCCGAGTTTTCTCTTTGTTGACTTCTATTATTAACACCCTGTAACTCACAACTGAATGGAACAAACAAAAAACAGCAACGAGCATAAACTTGAAATTGTTTGATCGATACCTTACGAGATATCGAGCACTACAGCCATCTGCCGAGCAAATAATGGATTTCTGTTTGCAATGAGGGGAAATAACGCGTTACATAGGGACATAAAATCGCGTAATAAAAGTACCGTACCGGGCTCCTCTTCCTATTTGTGGCGTGCGTCTTTATGTTGTTTCACAATTGGGGGACCTACAGGTTCAAGCCGACTCCGAAGAGCAGTTATTTTTTATGAGGAGCTTTTTCATGGCAGAAATACATTCAGAGATTTGTCGGAGGTTTGCCATTGCCTGCCGAGGGGCGACCGCTGTTAGAAAAAACTTTTTCTTAATTTTGGTGTTTCACCGAGATTCGAACCTACGTTCTCTCTGAATTTTGAATGGTAGTCACGCACCAACGCGCCCATTCGGCTACGGCGGCCGCCATTAGAGAGGATTACTATAAGAAATATTGACAGAGTGGTGTAATTTCTAGTTACTTCTAAAAGGCCTCCCTTGAATTGGCGCACCCGGTATGGTTGTTATCATCTGGCTTGTTCGTTTTGTTACGGCTGCTGCTAAGTGTACGAAATTCAGCTATTAAATTTTGTACTTCACGCTTTGGGTTATTAAAGTTCATTGAGCTAATTTTGATATTTGCCTCTTTCGCTTTCGATTTACACATGCATTTTATTATATTTGTAGCTTAACTTTTTTTTTTAGATTTTTCATATCTTACATTTACGAATATTAATTCATGTTTGGCAATTCGATTATTTGAAGCAAAGTAAAAACAAAAAAAAAAAACGCACAATGAGCAAAAATAGCATCAGGGCCATTCGACCATTTAGGTTTGGCGCTATTTATGTTTGTTGGCTAATTTTCTTGTCTTAAATTTGAAATCGCACTCATTCCGCCAACACTCCCTTGTTTCTCTCGCCCATTCACCTGTTTCCTAATGCCAACGGCTCGTTTAACTCTTAACTGGGCAGTCATGCAAATGGCCATTTCTACATATTTTACAGACCAATCCATGTTGGGTATTTACTCGACCGACTTTATGTGCTAATTATATATGTATGAATGTATGTATGTATGTATGAATGTATGTATGAATGTATGTATGTGTGTATTTATGTTTGTATGGAAATTGCCATCTCATCGTTTGACATCATTTGCTTTGGTGCACTCAATTTAAATTTTCAAGGGCAATCGATGCTGTAGATTAACTTTGGTGAGGCAAAAGGTGCAAACAGTGGCTTACAAATGTTAGTAAACACGTTGCCAAAGAAAAATTTTCGTATTGGTGCTAACACATACAAACGCAATTGAAATTATGCACTAGCGGTTATTTGCCATCCAAATGTAAATCAAATTAATTCATTATGCGGGGCATATTCATATTTACATACTTAAGCGCTCTTCGGCATACCTTACAAAATATTTGATTTGTATTTTTCCATTAACGTCAACTAACACCAAACTTAATTTAATTACTTGCTCAGTCAGCTATGCAGCAAATGCAAGCGAGTAAACAATAACACTGTGCCACAAAAAAAAAAACGAAATACACCTGACGAATTACACCCTGTAGGTTGTTTATATGGTCGAATAATTCATAAAAATATTTTTGTTATTTTTGTTGTACCCTCCAATTTTTTTTTATTTATAAAAAACCGTTTTTTCAGACTTTGCGCGGTAATCTAAGGATATTTCAGTCATTTTTTCACCGATTTTCAATATTTTATATGTTTTGAAAATGATATTGTCAGACCTTTCAAATGATGTACAACAAGTAATTATTCAAACTAGTTAGTTGTGATTTTTATTTGATTAAACCTGGAGAAAGTGTTTTTTTTATAATTTTTTTAACTTTAACAATTTTTTATTGCATAATTTTACTACAAAATTAAAGATGTTTGTTAATATTCTTTGAGTGCATTTATTAACGAAGAAATTAATGTATTACTTTCAATAATCGGACAAAAATTGCGTAAACTACGCTAGTTTTCCTAGTTTTTTATATAAATTTTTTTGTTGATTTTACATACATAACTTTTTCTAAAAATGTTTACCCGACCTTCGTCGGGTTTTTTATTTTGTTTTTTCCGAGGAAACGTTTTTCAATTGACGCAATTTCTTGATGAAACCTTTCCCCTTGTTCATCGCTGAATTTTCCAAGGTTCTCCGGAAAGAAGTCTAAATGTGAATGCAAAAAGTGAATTTTGATGGACATTCTACATCCCATGTCTCCGTAGGCCCGTAAAAATTCATCCACGACGGCAACGTAGTTGTCACTTCTTTTTTCCCAAAAAGTTTTCACAAAGAGAAATGAAACTCATCCATGCTCTTCTTTCCACCGGATTCAGTTTCTCAATTCAATCCACGACGGCAACGTAGTTGTCACTTCTTTTTTTCCCAAAAAGTTTTCACAAAGAGAAATGAAACTCATCCATGCTCTTCTTTTCACCGGATTCAGTTTCTCAATTCGTGGATGAGTTTTTACGGGCCTACGGAGACATGGGATGTAGAATGTCCATCAAAATTCACTTTTTGCATTCACATTTAGACTTCTTTCCGGAGAACCTTGGAAAATTCAGCGATGAACAAGGGGAAAGGTTTCATCAAGAAATTGCGTCAATTGAAAAACGTTTCCTCGGAAAAAACAAAATAAAAAACCCGACGAAGGTCGGGTAAACATTTTTAGAAAAAGTTATGTATGTAAAATCAACAAAAAAATTTATATAAAAAACTAGGAAAACTAGCGTAGTTTACGCAATTTTTGTCCGATTATTGAAAGTAATACATTAATTTCTTCGTTAATAAATGCACTCAAAGAATATTAACAAACATCTTTAATTTTGGAGTAAAATTATGCAATAAAAAATTGTTAAAGTTAAAAAAATTATAAAAAAGCACTTTCTCCAGGTTTAATCAAATAAAAATCACAACTAACTAGTTTGAATAATTACTTGTTGTACATCATTTGAAAGGTCTGACAATATCATTTTCAAAACATATAAAATATTGAAAATCGGTGAAAAAATGACTGAAATATCCTTAGATTACCGCGCAAAGTCTGAAAAAACGGTTTTTTATAAATAAAAAAAAATTGGAGGGTACAACAAAAATAACAAAAATATTTTTATGAATTATTCGACCATATAAACAACCTACAGTGTGTAATTTGTCAGGTGTATTTTCAGTGTTGCACCGTGTAATTGGTTTCATATTTTTAGTAGTGGGCTTGTCAAAAAAAACACCGTCCAACTGGTTTCGATCGGCGCACTATTTGACATAATTTACAAAACAAACAAAAATAATAATTTAGAATAAAAAAAAGCTTAGTATTTCTAGAAAATACTGTGCATAGATAAGCTCGCTCTTTACACCAGCTACCTTTACAGGCACGATGCCAAGAATCATCTTAAATTTTCTTTTGCTTGCGGGCTGCTGTTCTAGAAATGGGTTCATTCGAAAGAAATATTCAATTATTTCACATACATCCCGCGCCAAAACGATAGCTCTTCAACATTTTGCCCACTTTTGACTACTTTTCATGTTTCTCCTTTAATATTAAATATTTTTGCATAAAAGTATAGCTCACTGCCTAACAAGAACGATATAAATCTGATTTTCAATTTTTTTACAAAAATTCGGAAAATTCCCAAAAAATTTCATCCCATTTTCGCGTTTTTTAATTAAAATGTCTAGAAAGATTTTGGCATGCGACTTCGTAACTTATTAAATCTTAGTATAATAAAGTGCAAATTTGAAGTTGCTAAGAAATCCTGTTAGTTTTTCATAGTCCTTTTCCCCAATAAATAAAAAAATGCCGTAAGTTAGTTGAGAGTCTGTTGTGATACATCTGGAGAAAAAATTAAGGAGAAGCGCTTTGCACTCTCTCATTTTGTTATTGTTGTTATTGTGGTTGAAGTGGTTGAGTATTTCTGTTAAAGGTAGTAGTCTGGTCAAATACTCAGTTTTATAGATATTTTTTAGGAATTTTTTGTTTTTAAGAAAATAAAATCGTTTATATTTTATAGTATGTTATTATTGACATCAAATAGTATACAAAAAAAAAATTTTTTTTTTACATATTTTTTTGTAGTAGGGTGGCACCAGAGTGGGCGTCTTAAAAAAGTAGGTGGCTTGTCACCGAGATTTTGGCTCTTCAGGACATCTGAAACGAAAAAGCTAAACTGATTATTATTCTGTAGGCTTGTCATTCTGGCAGGTGCCATTTTGTTATTTTTCAAAAAAAATTTTCCCATTGTAGCATCTGCCAGAGGGGTGGATCTAGCATGATTAGCAGAGATATATTTGAACTTTAGCCTTGCAAAAGTAGGGCAGTGAGGGAAGAAATTATGGATAATGTCAGTTCATTATCTGGTTATCACACAGTTATCAAACTAGCGGCCAGAATCAATACCAAGTCTAATAAGATAAACTAAAATCAGTTTCATTGATTCACTGGCTGACTGCGCGGTATTGAATATATTTGCATATTAGGCATTGCATAAGCTATTATTAAAAATAATAATAAAAATTATCTGAAGGAAGGTGTTTTTCAAAAATGACTAAAGATTTTATTCTGATTTCCTAAATTTTGCTAATAAAACTTTTGCTCCTAAAAATTTTTCTTGTTCTTAAATAATAATAACTTTTTTATTCTTGTATTTATAAACATTTAGAAATGTACTGAAAATATTTCTCTTCAAAATCTTTATACAATAATTTTCAGCAATGAAACTCAGAGTGACCAAAGAATTTTTTTTCAATTATCAATATTTTTTTCAAAATCAAAATTTTTTCCAAAAGTGTATTATTAAACAATTTTTTTATCCTAAAAACACTAAAACTCAGAGTCACCAAAGAATTTTTTTTTTTCAATTATCAATATTTTTTCAATTATGTATCAATATCTTTTCAAAATCAAAATTTTTTTCCAAATTTTTTTTTAAAATAATTGTGTTATCCTAATAAAACTGAAACTCACTCTGACACACAAAAAAATTTTTTTTCTAAAATCAAAAATTTTTTCCAAAATTTTTTTTCTTAAATAGTTTTTTATCCTAAAAACTTATATAAAAATTCTGAATAAATGAGCCTAAAACATTTCACTTAGAGAAAAACTCTATCTAATAATTTTCAACAATGAATAAATCTCAAAATGACAAATTAATTAATTTTTACAATAACTTTTTCATCCGAAATACGCTTAAAAAACACTCTATGCAATAATTCTCAACAATGAATAAGTCTCAAAATTACTAAAAAAAAAAAATTGTTACCAAATTTGCTTTTAAGTAATTTTCTTTATTTTAAAATGTTAAAAAGGGGCTTATAAAAAATTTAAAATCAACCGAGCACACTTCGTTTAAAAAAATCTCTATGCAATAACTTTCAACAGTGAATAAATCTCAAAAGGCCCAAACTGTTTGTTTTACAAAATTCTTTTTTAAATCATATTTTTTTTCTGAAAAATTAAAAAAAAGAAATATTTTGAAATATTTGCAAATGTAAATATTAAAACGACGAAGAAATGTTTTTCCAAAATTAAAATTTATTTCCTCGTTTTCTTAAAAAGTTTTTTTATTCTAAAAAAGTTTATAAAAATTCTGAAATAAGCCTAAAGAAAAACTCTATGCAATAATTTTCAACAATGAATAAAACTCAAAATGGCAAATTAATTATTTTTTAAAATAAAAAAAAGTATATTATAATTAATATTTTGAAGTATTTGCAAGTGTAAATTCTAAAACGGCAAATAATTTTTTTTTCTAAAATTAAAAATTTGTTTCCAAAATATTTTTTCTTAAATAATTTTAAATTTAAATCATTTTTTTATTCAAAAAATTTAACACACATTTTTTTTCTTAGTTTTGTTTTTCTTAAATAATTCCTTTACCCTAAAAATTAAAAAAAGTATAACAGTTTTTAAATGAAAAAAGTCTATACAATAATTTTAAATAATGCCTACATCTCAAAATTACCAACAATTTTTTTTCCAATTTTTTTCTTAAATAATTTTTTATCCTAAAAAAAACTAAAAAATATGAAATTGTTTAAATGAACGGAAGATATTTCACTTCAAAAACTCTATACAATAATAATCAGTAAAGAATAAATCCCAAATGACTAAGAAATTTTTTTCCAGTTTTTTTTCTTGAATAATTTTTTTATCCTAAAAAATAAAAAAAAAGTTTATAAAATTTTTTAAATGAACTTCTCAAAATACTCTATAAATAGTTTTCATAAATGAATACATCTCAAAATTACCGAAATTTCTTTTTCCAAAATTCTTTTTCTTAAATATTTTTCTTTATACTATATAACTATAAAAAAATTATAAAAATTATTGAAATGAACCAAAGATATTTCGCTTCGAAAATCTCCATAAAATAATTATTAAAAATAATTATCGAAAAAGAATAAATTTTGATACAAAAAAAAAATTTTTAATGAACTGAAAATATTTCGCTTGAAAAAAATTGTATAAAAATATTTTAATTGAAGCGAAAATATTTCGCTCCAAAAAACTCTATAAAATAATTGTAAATAATGTGTAAATCTCAAAATTACCAATACATTTTTCCCCCATTTTTTTTTCTAAAACTTTTTTTGTCCTAAAAATTATATATATTTTTTTAATTTTTTTTCTTGAATAATTTTTTTATCCTAAAAATACAATATTAATAAAAAATGTATACAAATTTTCACATGCACCAAATATATTTCGCTCCAAAAAAATATCAAAACGACTAACCAATTTTTTTCCCAAATACTTTTTTCTTATAATACAATTTTTCCCCCCTAAAAATAAAACGAAATGTACAAAAAAATTTAAATGAACCGAACAAACTTCGCTTATAAAAGTCTCTCTAATTTTAAATAATGCATAAATCTCACAGCGTCCAAAAATTTGTTTTCACAGTTTCTAAAAATTAAAAAAAAAATGTACAAATTTTTTTAAATAACGGAAGATATTTCGTTTCAAGAACTTCTATGTGATAATAAAAAAGAATTAATTTCGATGAAAAAAAAAATTGATTTCAAAATACCCAAAAAAATATTTTTAAAAAATTTTGTTTTTTTTTGAATAATTTTTTTATCCTAAAAATATTTAAAAAAAAGTATACAAAGTTTTAAATGCACCAAAGATATTGCGATCTATAAAATCATTTTGAATAATGCATAAATCTCAAAAATACCAATAAAGTTTTGTTTCCAGTTTTTTTCTTAAATAATTTTTTTATCCAAAAAAATAAAAATAAAAATTATAAAATTTAAGTAACCATAAATGTTTCGCATCAAAAAACTCTATAGAATAATTTCCAAGAACAAGTAAATCTTAACATTCCCAAATTTTTATAACATAAACCAATTTTTAGAAGAATAGCTGGCAATGTCCAATGTCCGCTTGGATTGCTTAATATGGAAGCGCTCACCTGTTGCATGTGCGAGTATATACTTATGTAATTATTTACATACACTGAATGACGACCACTTATACATATGCGTATTTGTTATACAGCTGCATTTCATGGGCTTTGTTCGTCATTTATTCTTCTACTGACATTGGCCGTGAAAACCATACTAATGGCACTACCGCGGATGTTTGTGTGTACGAGTACATGAACCGTTTTATGAATCGTTTCGTAGTCACCAGATCTACCTGTTTCTACCTTTTTTATTGCCGTATTGTGCAATCGCATGCAATAATCGCCCAAGGGGCAACGCGTTATTAAAAGAATAAAAGATCATTAAACTACTATGAAATTGTTGACGAACGAATGCCAAAGCTTTCATTTCGCTTTTGTTGATTACAAAAATACCTACATTACCAATGAAATTCCAAAACTGTGTTCCATATAAGTAAATATGTATGCACGTATTCCAACTACTTGTTTACCTAATCTCGTCTTGCATTGCGCATGTGCGCCTATTTCCCACCGATGCGAGTGTGTGTTCGTTCAACCCATTTATTCTGACTTTGAATAATTGAGTGCCCATCAAGACGATTTCTGTCAGACTTCAAAGTATACGACAATTGATAAATTGTTGAGACAAAAAATAGCACAAGCAGTGCGAGTCTCCAATATTTTTTTTTAGTATGTTATTTTTGCAAAAACAGGTGTTTTGCTTATGACTTATTCGAATAATCTGTGAGTGCATATTTCGGATTAATACAATATTTTGAGCTTAGGTGTTTATAATTATATCTGCAGCCTGACAATCACTGATGTAAAAATGTATCGTCGTACAATTTCACTTACACTTTTGGAACTTTCAATATAGCTGAAATTTCGGCCAGAAAGGAGTTGCAGTGAAACGAATCGAGTTCCCGAAGAGACATCACTCACTATCCTGCCCCCAAGCTTAGAGAAATCCACATACCTGTTTACACTACTCTTGAAAAATGGCTGAACATTTGTAGTTGTTCCGAGTACCTTACGGTTTTATGACTCCAAACTCAGGACAGGAGAATCTGTCGGCTGATATTCTGTGAAGTCTAGGAACACTTGTATCAGATGTAAAACCTTAGAAAGAATGTGTTGAGTGATGAACATCTGAGATCTTTAACGTCTGATGATACACTCGGTTTTTGGTAGACTTGCAGATTACTGCGTTATTGTCCTTGTTTTCCGATCGTTTCAAAAAGAAAGTTACCAACTTTAATAATTCTTTGCTATGCTGAAAATTATTTAGACGCGATTTGCACTCGCGTCTCGTATTTATATTGACTGCTTGCCATTACATGATTTTTTATGTTAATTGCGTTGTGCTTTTTTCTTCTTAGTTTATTATCGGAGCAGTCGCTTATTTTTAACCACACAGTTTCTTTTTTACAAAGAAAATAGAAGAACAATTTCAATCTGTGCTAACTTTCAACCTTCGATGTGCCTCTTTTTTAGTGGACAGCAAATGCGGAAGTTTTTCATAAATTTTCCAAAGTAAGCTTAGTGCGTGACAAAGTATTTAGTAAATCAGTAGTCAGTGAACTTATTTGTTTGAAGGAGTATACAGTGAAACCCTGCGAAGTAGCTCATCGGAAAAAAGTATATTTGCAGTGTATTTGTACCAAGCCTAATTTGGCAAATACTGAGTCTTTCAAAAGACGCGTCCAGATGTTGTTTTAAAATAAAACACATAAAAATTTAAACTCTTTCAGGTTTCACTATTTCTATTCAAAATACGGATATGAACAATTTCGTATGAAAAATTTTAAAATTATTTAAATATCCACCATGAGCACCTATAGAACCTTCGGACATAGCTCAATATGAAAGAGGAGTTCAGGTTGCACGGACTACATGACTCCGTACTTTAATTGAGAAAGAAGATTTCGTACTACAATTAAAGAGGAGGGATGGCAGAAAGGCATGAAGCCTGGCCATAGGACATTTCACATCTACACAGACGGCTCTAAAACTTTAGACGGAGTGGGAGCGGACATTTACTGCTCAAAACTAGGGATTAGGCAGCCTATCAAGCTGCCACACAAAGCGGAAGTTTTTGCTGTGGGGAAAGCCGCGGAGCTAGCATACACTTGAACAAGAAAGAAGTCAATAATCAATATAAACGTGGACAGTCAAGCAGCAATAAAAGCAAAAATCTCATATTGTATTAAGTCCAAAAATGTTCGACGGAGCAGGGAGGCCATAAAAAGGCTAACCGCAAATAGAAGGCTGCATATCTATTGAGTGCCTGGCCACAAAGGCATTATGGGGAACGAAATAGTAGATGAGATAGCAAAAAGTGCTGTTAGACTACCATCTGAACAAGAGAAAGACATACAAAGACCGCTAAATACAATATACAACGAAATGGATGACTACATGAAAAAGCGAGTGGAAGCTAGTTGGACTAATCTGACCACATGCAAAACAGAAAAAGTTATGTGCAGAACTAAGGACAAAAAACTGCCTCAATTCGTGCTTACGCTCTCGCAGAACTATCATAGGTTTGCTGACAGGCCATGGAATTGCTAACGCGGACAAATCCAGGAAATGCAGAGAGGATGTTGAGGAAACTTTAGAACACCTTCTGTGCGTTTGTCTGGCATTAATAAAAACGCCTCTAAAATGGCAGCCCCACTGTTTGAGGGTATGGAAGACATCTCAAAAGCGGATCTTCCAGCTCTGCTTAGATTCGCCAAAAACGTTGACATCCTACTTGATGTCTACTTTCAGTATTCATAAAGGTCAGTCTCCATATAGTATAGCTAGGGACCAAAAGCTCTATGCGTGGCTTGTTGCCAATCAGGCTAACCTAACCTAACCACCATGAGCTCGTCTACATGTAAAATCTGGCAAATAGTCAATTCATCAGCACGGCGGCCGCCGTAGCCGAATGGGTAGGTGCGTGATAACCATTCGGAATTCACAGAGAGGTCGTTGGTTCGAATCTCGGTGAAAGCAAAATTAATAAAAACATTTTTCTAATACCGGTCGCCCTCCACAGTCAATGCCAAACCTCCGAATGTATTTCTGCCATAAAAAAGCTCCTCATAAAAATATCTGCCGTTCGGAGTCGGCTTGAAACTGTAGGTCCCTCCATTTGTGGAACAACATCAACACGCACACCACAAATAGAAGGAGGAGCTCGGCCAAACACCTAACAGAAGTGTACGCGCCAATTATTTATTTTTTTTTTTAGTCAATTCATGAATGCCTAATTGTTATTGGCGGCCGCCGTAGTCGTCGAATGAGTTGGTGCGTGACTACCATTCGGAATTGAGAGAGAACGTAGGTCGCCACTGGGCAGGCAATGGCAAATCTCTGAGTGTATTTCTGCTTTGAAAAAACTCCTCATAAAAATCCATTTGCCGTTCGAAGTCAGCTTAAAACTGTAGGTGCTTTTATTTGTGGAACAACATCAAGGCCAAACACCTAACCTAGAAGTGTATGCGCCAATTATTTAATTATTTTTAATTGTGGAGAACGTGGAGATATCGGTGTTGAAGGTTGTTCAGCAACACTTTGCGCTACAGCAGCAATATTTTCAACAGAACGTCCAGTTTTTGATCTGCCACTCCTTTTTCCATCTCCAATAGAACCAGTTTGTTGAAATTTTTCTAACAGCCTTTGAATTGCCGACTCATTCGGATGATTATTTCCTCCAAAAAACTCACGAATTTTGTTGTTCTTGAAGATCGACAATTTTTATAATAAATTTCAATAATTTTAACGCGTGGTTCTTTTGTGGAAAATTGCATATCTATCTACTTGACAAATGTCAAAGACGACATAAAAGAATGAGGTACCGTTTACAAATCGTACAACTGTATTACGAAAATCGACGCTCTGTGAAAAGAATTCAGCGCGCACTCAGGTTTATGGTCAATTTATGATCAATTTATGATGTTCAGCGATGAGGCCCTTTTTTGGCTTAATGGTTACGTCAATCCGCAAAATTGCCCTATTTGTGCTAAAAAGCAACCCGCAGTCATTCAAGAAGCAACAAACGCCATTACATCCATTGAGAACAACAGCTTGGTGCAGCCTATGGGCTGGAGGAATCATCGGCCCATATTTCTTCAAAGACAAGGCTGGCGCCAATGTAATAGTGAATGGCGAACGCTAACGCGCTATGATAAACGATTTTTTGATGCCGGATGCCGCAAATTGAAGACCGTGATCTCCACAACATTTGGTTCCAACAAAACGGCAGACGGCGCTGCTTGCCATACAGCCCGTGAAACGATGGATTTACTGCTTCGTC
Organism: Anastrepha fraterculus; assembly: GCA_037575425.1. Lineage (NCBI taxonomy): Eukaryota > Metazoa > Arthropoda > Insecta > Diptera > Tephritidae > Anastrepha > Anastrepha fraterculus. The sequence goes on from JAYXIM010026137.1 coordinate 51,583, forward strand.
GTTTCGGTGCGCAATTTATTTCTCGCCTCAGGCCAGTGGATTGGCCATCAAAATCGCTTTGCTTTGCACCAAAAGCTTTTATTTGTGGGGATATGTGAAGTCTAAATGTTTTGCGGATAAACCAGCTTCGAATGAGGCAATGGAAGGCAACATTACTAAAGTTGTTTACAAGATGCCGGCCGACCTACCGAAGTCCTCCAGCGAGTCATTCAAAATTGGTGTTTACGGATGACCGAATTACGGCGCAGTTGGCGCCAACATTTGAAGGGGATTATCCAGAAAAAATAAATGTCATAAATGGTTCTACACACAAATAATAAAAATTACCCAATCAATTAAATGTTCATTGCTTTATTTCAATGTAAAATCCGATACCTCTAAATTGATCACCACTTAGAGTAGGAAATAAAACATTTGATATGGAGCAGGAAATTTCCAGTGTATTTAAGTAGCAAGTTTTTGTTAGGAAAGAGGCGCCCGTGTTGCATATTATTTTTTATTTCTTTATTTTTTTTGCAGCGAACGTTGCTCTTGGCACGTTCTCGCCTCATTCTCTTAAGCTATTCTAACTACAACAATTGTGCCATTTATGAAAATTGTTGAAAGAGACAAAAAAAAAACAATTGCCTAACAATAGGGACAAACAAGCCCCCAGATGATTAGTTGATGATGTGTCATGTGATAGCTTTTTTCATGAAAAATATGTTTGTATGTATGTAGGTATGCTCGTGTACCTATGCCTTCAATACTCTAAAAAACACAAGTAACTACCCAAATATGTCTGTTTGTATGTATGTAGAGTTTCTATTACATTTTTGTGGCTGTGCCATATATCACCGATTTTTGGCTGTCATGTGGAAGAGCTCGTGTCGTAAAGAATACCCTCAATGACGCTTAGCATAAGAGATTTGTAGCATGACTTTGGCTTTTTGTTTGGTAAATCTATGTCAGTGCTGAATTTTATGCAGCTTTTTACAATAAAAGGCAATGAGATGCGCGCGAAAGAACATTTCTAATTTGTATTTACTCTCGGATGCGTACCGCGCACTCTAAGTTTAAGTAAATACTACTTATAAATATCATTTTTATATTTTATTTAATAAGCAGTTAATTTCGTTTTTTCTACATTACATTGATTCTTACATTGGTTATCTTTGCAGGCAGCAGCAAACTAGTACGCTCTGGCGTCATTTGGAATACAACAACATCTCCGTTCAGCAGAATGTACAAAAAGTGGTTAATTTGGTCCTGTTTCATCTGCTTGCGGTTCATTGTTGATGCTCAGCACAATAGCTCGCGTTACTATGTAAACCACAACAGTTCGAGCGATTCATCAGCCCATCCATACAACAACTTGAACTCAAGCGACCATACATATCGAGACGCTATAGACATCTCTCGATCGTTGAACTCCAGCCGTTATGCTTACGATGATGAGTATGAGGACGATTTGGATTTTGTGATAAGCGATAAGGACTTTGGGGTGTATGAGTACTTGAGACATACCTCAATCATTTTTGGCTTGACCAGTGTGGCGAATGACAGCAATGTGAATTTGGCTTGCCATCGGCAAATGAGACAAATTCAACATGGAATTCTGCGGAAGGAGCCCTGGGCGATGAAAGGTGAGTTGCGAATTATTGAATGGTGCATAGACAAAATTATTTACTTAAAAAAGTTTGTCCACACAAGTTTGAGATATTCTGATAATATAACTAGGCGACCCTATTTATGCGAGGGTTTCCAGTATACGTTGCCAGCTAGCTGTGTTAAAAGCGTTTTTAACGTCCAGAGTAACAACAGCGCAGTAATCTTCTTTTCCGTTGCGCTATCTCTTGCCTTCATTGGCTTCTGCTGTTAAATCTACCTCGCATTTGATAGCATCCTCTGTTGAGCGGGATTTCCTGAAGCCAAACTGGTATGTGGATAGAATACCTTTGTCGTCAGCGAAAAATGACAATCTGTCTCAAATAATACTCTCGAGACTTTGTCACATACTCTTCCGATCAGTCACTGTTTAGACGGCAAAGAAATGAAATGAGGCATCGTTACATTGTTTTTTCTTATGCCACTAATACAATCTCAGTTTCTTCGTAAATCGCTGAGCACCAGTTAAGGGTCTAATGTTTGTCACATCTTCTGAATTATCTCCACCTAGGGATATGTTCGCTCGGTGCTCACAGAGCCGAAAGTTTTCCCCGGTTCTATCACTACACCTTGACCTTTGGTGAATTCTCATTTCTACAACTCTCTCCTATATCTAACCTCTATAGCTAATCTCATATCTACGCTGTGAAAACATTCTGGATGTGATCCCCGCTCATTCCATACCACAGTTTAATATAAATATTGGCAGTTGAATTCTTAGGTTTGCAGACGTAGTACAAATCGAAAAAAAACACATTTTGTTATTTGATAGTTGGCAATTCAGCTGTCGCCGAAGCAGAATGGGTTGGTGCGTGACTACCATTCGGAATTCTCAGAGAGAACGTAGGTTCGAATCTCGGTGAAACACCAAAATTAAGAAAAACATTTTTCTAATAGCGGCCGCCCCTCGGCTGGCAATGGTAAACCTCCGAGTGTATTTCTGCCATGGAAAAGCGACTCAACAAATATCTGCCATTCGGAGTCGGCTTGAAACTGTAGGTCCCTCCATTTGTGGAACAAAATCAAGACGCACACCACAAATAGGAGGAGGAGCTCGGCCAAACATCCAAAAAGGGTGTACGCGCCAATTATATATATATATATATATATATATATATAATTCTGCTGTCAATCAGTAAGAAAAGTTTTTTGATCGGTTGCGTAGTTTTCGTTTGGCGTTCGTTGAAAAATGGAAATTCAAAAGGAACATTTTCGTCATATTTTGATTTTTTATTTCCGCAAAGGGAAAACCGCATCGTAAGCTCATAAAAAGTTATGTGCTGTTTATGGTGACGAAGCCTTAAAAGGACGACAGTGTCAAAATTGTTTTGCCAAATTTCGTTCTGGTGATTTTTCACTCAAAGATGAAAAATTCTCTGGCCGTCAAGTTATAGTTGATTACGCCCTAATCAAAGCAATAATCGATGACAAATCGAAAAAGTATTGTATTCCATCATGACAATGCAAGGCCACACACATCTTTAGCCACTCGGCAAAAATTATTGGAGCTCGGTTGGGATGTTTTGCTACATCCACCATTTATACCTGACCTTGCACCATCTGATGACTTTTTGTTTCGATCTTTACAAAACTCCTTGATTGGTAAAAATTTCAATAATGATGATGATGTCAAATCGTACCTGATTCAGTTTTTTGCTAAAAAAAACCAGAAGTTTTATGAACGTATGATGCTGCCTGAAAGATGGCAAAAGGTCATTGTTCAAAATGGGCAATACATTACAGAATAAAGTTATTTAGTTCCATGAAAAAATTGTCTTTGGGTTTCTAAAAAAATCCGCAATTACTTAGTTGCCAACCAAATAAAATGTGAGAAGTGGTTAGTTGAAATAGATATCGTATCCATAGGTAAGGGATTAGCTAGAATTGTCAATTTTTATTGACGTGGCATCAAAGCGTTTTCTAAGAAATTGATGAAGAGAATTCCGAAGCTGGTGACCTCATGACCAGTAGTCCAATGACATTTTGAAATTTCAAATTTATTGATTACACAGCCCAACAAACTTAAATTTTTCTATTGCACAAATATATTCCTGAAAGTACATCATAATTAGGTCACTTTTGTAGAACAGCGGTTTAGCACTTTTTAATTTCTTTACAGTGGGTCAAAGCTTCCAAATTGTAATCATAAAAATCTTTACACTTCCTGGTTTCTGATAGAAATATTACAAATACCATTTTTGTGCGATATATTAATATCATAGCTTTACTTTTGATATGTAAATTTTTTCACTTTTTTCGAAAAAACCACAATGTTCTACGAAATATTTGTCAAAAACTTTGACACACTGTAAGAAAACGGAAACGTGTTAGACTATGACTTTGCTATACAAAAGTGGTCTACTCGAGATGCTCTCTCAGGATTATGTGGTCGCTTCTCTGTTCCAAAAATAATGGAGCAGAGTTAATTTTTTTTTTTAATTTTTTTTTATATTTTTCTATTATTATTATTATAATTTTGTTTTTGCTTTTTTTTAATTTTTTTTTTATATATTTTTTTCATTATTAGATATAATATTATAATTTTTTTTATTTTTCTTTGCTTTTTTAATAATGTTTGCAACATTAAAATTATTTTCTATAACTTTCACCATTTCTGTATATATTTCAGTCTTGGACGCCTCCGCCACCAAACCATCAGGTTTCGTCTTTGGCCAGAACTTTTGGTTGGGCAGCCGCGAGGCTTGCGGTGCTGTCAAAAGTCCAGTCGCCATCACACTCTCGAAGAACTATCAACGCATCATGCACTTTGCCCTCATCACCGAACGGGCCCCATTCGATGTGGACTATCGCGTAGTCTATTTGCGTCATCACTCACCTTGGCAGGTGGAGATCAAAATGATGTCAGAGGAAATCATACACGTTGGACTTTGCCTGCCCACCACCTGCACATCGCATGAAATCGAAGAAATGTCGAGAGCATATTTGGAACGCAGCTTATTTGTGGAGAATGACATCTACGATATACGACCGCAAGTGGTTTACGTGAAAGATTTGAAATTGAATGCCAGTTTCTTCGAAAAGCGCACATTCAAGATGATGTCTGTGTTTCTGGCGTTCACAAGCCTAATGCTTTTGGTCGCAGCTTTCTTGCGCGTGAAACCGTTGATGGATACTAAGCAGGAAAACAGTTTGATGGTGGCCAAGACAAACGCGAATGATATTTCGCAAGAGCTGCTAGCCACTAATGCCAATAACCATGCTGCCCAAACTGCGGGTGTGGCTGCGGCTGGCTACAGTTCACTGCCCGACTTGCGTGGTTTTGTTAAATGCTTTGACTTGGTGGAAAATTATGATAAAATGTTTACGCTGAAAGAATGTACGACGCGTGAAATTCCAGTCATAAATGGTTTGCGTTCGGTTTGTGCGATGTGGATTGTGCTGTTCCATGTGACGTGGTACATGTACTTTACGGTGAACAATAAGGCCTTCCTGATTTCCTATGCAGAGCGAGTTTTCTTTCAATATGTCAGTTCGGCGCCGCTCTTGGTGGATGTCTTCTTCACTATAAGGTAAGGGAAATTGGTTGTTTGAATTGTTTTCTCGAATAATCTTTACGAAAAATGTCTTATTTTAGTGGTTTCCTGCAAACCTATAACTTCATGCGAAATACCAAGCAGATGGAAACGATACGCACGAATAGCCTAATGCAGAACGTCAAACAATTCTTCAAATTGCTGTTCCATCGCTATCTCAGGTAAATAAATGGAATCGTTTTGAAATGATTTTTATTACTGAAAGTGGTCAGCTACATACCTTTGATAAGAGTTCTCTAAAAAATATGCTTCATAAAACTTAGAAACTCCTACCATTTGGGTGAAAGAATTGATATCTGAAATCAAACATTCTTGCCAAACCGTAAACGAGAACAGATTAGCGGTGCAAGATTTTCACAACCGCGTAGATTTCTAATGCGCTATCGCAGAATCGCGTAGAGAACACGGCTTTTATGCATGGATCTAGGGCTCAACATCAGTCAGTTTTCTCGTTTCCAAATCCCATGGGGAACAGATTTTAACAGGTGTGGCCAATAACAGAACGTTAACCAGCTCTCTGCGAATTTGACACATTCAGCTTATAGGCTGACGTAGCAGGAGATGTGTTTACAAAACAAAACAAAAACTGAGATTGTGTTGGTGATATACGAAAAACATCAACGAAGTCTTCGCTCATTTTGCTTCGTTGCCATTCGAACAATGACTGATTGGACGAGTGTATAAATACGTGCGAAATGAGCGGGTAGAATTTGGCTGCCGAATACCCTGTGACGTGACAGCCGAGGGTGCTGGCACGATTTTGTTTTTCACCATAGCTAATGGTGAAGCTTGGTTAATCTAACATTCCTGTTCAAATTCAATTAAGGCCGTTCTGGTAGAAAATGCTTTAAGGGGTCGCCATGGTTCAGTGCTCGAAAATTTAGGGTATTTTCAGGAATTTTTTTACAATCAAAAATGAAAAACGATATTTAAATTTGTTAGGCTTTTTATTTAACTTCTTTTATCTACATACAAAAATGAAAAAAAGAAATTTTATTTTAATAATTTTAAAAAGGGCGCTGAAGTTGCCCCTCCCGAAACATTGTACCTGGACGGTGTTGTCCATTTCGGCTCTTCTATTTGTCTGAAACACAACAACCAAAAAAAAAGATTAATCAGTATAACTTCAGCTATGTCCCGCTACTGGAATGAAAACAAAATGGCGGTGTTTTGAATTTGAATTAAAAACCGGGCTTTTTTTTCAGTTTTTCAATAAAAAAAATACGAAATAATTGAAATAATAATAAGATTCTACTATAGTTGTGAGCAACATATTAAAATTTCCGACGATTCGGTTGAATGGATTTTTTTGGGACAACACCAGACCAAAAAAAGTCAAGGATGATAGATACCAGGTTTGCTCGTTAGGTATGGTGAAAAAAATTTTGTTTAAGGAAACTTTGGATTCTACGTCATTCGTTTTGTGTATCACAAAATTTAGCTTTAGCTTAGTGAAACATAAAGCGAATGACGTCGGCATATCTGTCAAATTCGCTCAGAGTCGAATAACGGTCTGGTAGGTAGTACACCTCTAAAAATCTTTTCACCATGGAAAAAAGTCGTTTCGAGATAAATGAATTTAAAGTTTGAGGTACAGGAGTGCGCGGACCGCCCTCCACCTACTTAATGAGCTGTAGAAGCTATAATACTGGGAATTTTGGTATGAAAATTTCACAGCATATTCTTAAGATGCTATACTTTCGAAATATCGAAAAAACAAAAAATTGATTTTTTGAAATTTTTAGATCACCGGGTCCCCTTAAAGCTAAAAAAAAATCTATTTTTATAAAAAAACTATTTTATTTATTATTCTCTAAATACATGCATAGCTTTTTTTTCATAGTAAAAAATTGAAATTTCACCACTTTCCAGGCTAGGCCCTCTGTACTTGGTCATAATGGGCACAGTGGACTTATTCTATGCCTATATAGCCGACGTGTCTGTCTATCACATCAGCGAACGCTTCGACGAGAAGTGCACACAATATTGGTGGCGTAATTTGCTCTTCATACAGAATCTGTTTAGTCACAACGACATGTGCCTCAACTGGACTTGGTCGCTGGCGTGCGAAATGCAATATTTTGTTTTGGCCACAATACTACTCTTCACCTACGCCAAGTAAGTTACGCGTAACACATCCATTTTTAATTTTCTTTTTGTCAAAGCATCTAATTCCATTCCACATTTTCCAGAAATCCACGTTTGGTTAAAGGTTTTACGTCTGCTATTTTTGTTGGCACAATTTTCTGGAGTTATTCAATTGGCTTGGGTGCAAAATTTCAGTTATCCTTTGACTCTGCTTTTGCCACGGGCACTGAGGTCTACATTAGTCCCTTCGTGCGCATTTTACCTTACGTACAGGGAGCTGCAACGGCGTGGTATCTACTCGAACGACAGTCACCAATCGAAATGAGTGAAATGAAGGAAAAGTGTATTTGGAATTTGGCTATTTTGGTGTTCTTCTCCTGCATTTATTCGACCATCAAACGGGATATGTCAGTGCTGTCAGCGATTTCGCTCTTCATCATCGGACGTCTACTCTTCTCGCTGAGCGTTTGCTGGATGATTGTGGGTAGCGCGACCGGGCATGGGGTTTGGTGGTCGCGCATTTTAGAGGCGAAGGTGTTTCAGCACATCAATCGGGTGTCGTATGCCATTTATTTGCTGAATCCATTTGTGATAGCATTCTTCTTTAGCTTGACGAATGCGAGCACGCATGCCGATCCGTTGATGTTGGTGAGTGAAGGAGCTAAAATAAAATTAGAATGCATTTATTGTAGGAGTAATAAAATACCTTGGGTTATTTTTATTATAATTCTCTTTTTTTTGTTTCTTTTTTTTCTTGCAGTGCGTGCTCACATCCGGTTTTGTGGTGATTATATATCTCGCCTCTGTCGTTTTCTCGCTGGCCTTTGAAATGCCCTACTGTAATTGGTCCAGTTTGATGATTAAGCGGGGCAGTAAGAAAAAACGCCTATAAATATGCAACTAGTTGTAGGAAGATTTAAGTTTTAACTGTGAATGTGTAAATATAATATTGTGGCTATTTGTTGGAAGGTGCTTTTTGACGCTCCGAAATCTTAGCGTTTACTTGATTAGCGTAAACGCTTTGCTTTTCTATTTTGCCGTTAAAGCCTTAACGTTTTTTGTTACTTTTGTATTGAATTGATTGTGATCGTAATCCATCCAGTTTGGTAGCTATGTAAGTTTAATATTAGAGTTATAAGTTTAATCTACATGGAATAGCATTAAAATTGCTCACCGCTTGGTGAAGTCAAATATGTATGTATGTACATATATGTTTTTAAAATTTTTGTTTTAAGTAAAAAAATGGTACTTGTAAAAACGATGCATAATTTTTTCTTTGCCCATTTCGTTTGTATTTTGCTTATGCCTATAAAAATATACTTAGCCCAGGACTTATGAAGGTGATTTGTGGGATCAAAGAATCTATTATAAATAATATAAAATATATATAAACTTATAAATATTGCGAAATGGTGATGTAAATATACTTATGTGACAAATATAAATTTAGGCTTATATTTAAAAATAAAAAAATAAAAATAAAAAAAAAATTGTTTACTTCTTGCATTTTGTATACCATCGGCATACCCCTTCAATATAAAGGTTGATTTTTTAAGAGCTATAGGAAAGTTTTTCAACAAAACACACGTAAAATTCAGAAAAATGCATGCAATTTTTATTTAAACCGATATTAAAGTCCATATAATTTAATGTTTGAAGATTATTTCATGCAAATGTTGACCGCGACTGCGCTTCAAATGCTCCATCCGCTTCGCTTAGTCCAATTTTGGCATACTCTTTCCAATGTTTCGGCCGGCATCTCACATATAAATGCAGGCTTGTCTGAATAGACATGAGCTTTAACATAGCCCCACAAAAAATAATCTAAAGGCGTTATATCGTACGATCTGGGTGGCCAATTGACCAGTCCCGAACGTGAAATAAAATGTTCACCGAACTCACCTCTCAACAAGTCCATTGTTACGCGTGATGTGTGGCATGTGGCACCGTCTTGCTGAAACCACATGTCATGCAAGTCAAGCTCTTGCATTTTGGGCAAAAAAAGTTGGATATCATTTCACGGTAACGCTCACCATTCACAGTTACGTTACGATTCGCAGCATCTTTGAAGAAGTTCGGTCCAATGATTCCTCCAGCCCATAAACCGCACCAAACTGTGACCTTTTTTGCTTTTCTGGATACATTGGTAGCTCTTGCAATTCTTCAGGCCGATCTTCACTCCAAAATCGACAATTCTGCTTATTTACGTACCCATTGATCCAAAAATGATCTTCGTCGCTGACACAATTTTTCGATAAAGAAGTGGATCTTAGACTTTCTTAATTGAACACGCATTTTTATAATAAAATTTATTTGCAAGCGTTGTTCGTTTGTAAGACGATTAATGGTTAAATTATAGACCAACTGTTTAAAACGATAATAGCTAAAAAATCAGCCTTTATAAGCAACTCGAAGTGTTTCGTGGCGCTTTTGGTAAATTTCTTACCTCTAACTTAAAATGATTACGCCCATAAAAACTTTTATATTTTAATATTTAATACATCTTTTCGAAGATACTTTCTTAAACATTAGTCTTTGTGATTTTTCTATGTGTATGATAACAGCCGAGACGCCCATTGAAATTCCGCACCAAACAAAGTGCTGAGCGCGAGTCACCACTCAAGTGCAAAGGGTTAATTGCCACCCTAATGTTGAGTTATTATTCTGCTAACATAACTCAGCCGGACTTTAATTTGGTTTGATCAGCGTATTGACAGAATTCAATGAACTTCAAAGCGCACTGCTGCCTAATTAATGCAATTCAGCGATGGTTGGCTACATCCGACACACACAACTAATATATCGGGCAGTTCGTCAGTAGTGAAGTTCAAGAATATTAAGTAATGAGTCAACATTTTATTCATAACGCTAAGATTCTGGCTACTACGCCAGCAGGTGGTGAGGTGTGAGCGCTGCCGTTGGTGTGGTGATTCACATAGCCGCCTTTGCACTAATCATAGAAAGCATGCAGGCACTTTTCAATAGAGTTCCAAAAGTCATAGGCTCAATAATTTTATACTTTTTCTTAAAAGAGGTAACTCGCGTATTCTGGTTGGGCTGCAGACGGGCACTGTCAGCTGTCATAAATTCTGAATATGCGTTCAAACTGGGCCTTGCAAGGGACAGCAGGTTTCGGAAATGCTAACTATACTCGTATGAGGAACCGTGTGTCACTTACTTTCATACATAGCTACAAGTCGACCTTCGGCAAGACCAAATACTGCTCGATTTCGGCGAGGGCATCAGTGCTTGTTGTTGTTATTGTTGTAGCAGCATAAACATACGGCGAATGCTGCTGAAGTGACAGTACTTGGCTGGATATAAATTCGGGTTGTGCCGGTAACGTAGAATCAACTGCCGTGGGAACGGCCATCAGCGCTTTTTAATATGGCTTCTCGTTAAGGAAATTAAGATTCAAAAGTCGTGAAGGTCTCGGGCAACACTTTAGACGCATTCGGTTTCTGACAAGCTTAACAACCAAACAACCAATAGTTGCTCACAGTCATTGAGAAATTTTCGGCGCTCCGACCGACTAATGACCAAAAAAGTCATTGAATACATGGAAAAAAATTAGGAAGGCCGGACACATAAATAATCATGAAATTACTAAGAAAGTAAGCACCAGTCAGTTTGAGCTGCTTGTCTAGATACATTCTTTATCGAATACTCGTATCGATAGTCCGAAATTATATTTCTTGCCAAGTTTTATTCGATTACGATTACGATTGTTCGACACCAGGATATAATCGGAGATCGGTGTGCACGCCACATGAATTAAAAAGAGGTTTATGCAGTCCTTCACTCGCTTGCTCACAAATATTATCCCACTTTCAACCGCAGGTTGCCCATCTGCAGTTAAATTTTTTAAGAAAGAGTTAATGGGCATAACTGACCCTAACAATTCTCTTAATGTGCAGTTACTTTTATATTAAAACCAAAACTACCAATTGAAAGTTAGGTTAGGTTAGGTTGAAGCAGTTGTCCTGTGTGCTTTTCAAAAATTTTAGAATACCTCCTATTCCTGCAGACTTGAAATCTTCCAATTCATTAAAAGAGTGTCTGCCTAGAATAGCAAAACTCCGTCTGAATAGAGCAGAACAATGGCACAGAAGGTGCAAGATTGTCTCTTTCTCTTCCTCATCTAGACATCTTCTGCAGAAGTCTGCCTACGTATTCGGCAGTGCCCCGTTATGACTGAAATCAGTGTGCCAAGACTGTGTTTACTATATTTTAGCTTAGCAGAGATTCTGTACGTTTAGCATTCAGAGTCTGTCACAATTGTCGAGCAATTCTGCATGCAGTTTCCTTACGCCATCTTTCATTCGCTACTCTTACGACTTTCTCAAGGATAAGTAGCTTACATGTTTGTGAGGGTATGCCTATGTCACTGTCTATGTACTCATCGGTCACTTGTCTGCCGAGTCTCGCTAGTTCATCGGCTCTCCACTTACTCTAAATGTCGCGAACGCCAGGAACCCATATTATCCTTAAGCGAAATGACTCTGCCATCTCGTTAAGAGTTGTGCGGCATTTCATGGCTACCTTGGAGGTTGTCGACTGTTTTGTGAGGGATTTTATCGCCTCCTGGCTATCAGTGAAAATGTCGAAATCATTTCCAGATATCGCATCACACTTTTCCAGCATTCGCGGCTTTCATTATTGCCATCAGTTCAGCCTGAAAGACACTACAGTAGAGCCGAAAACTGAAGGAGGCCCCCAGATGCTCGCAGTATGCACCTCCGCCCACTTTGCCCTCGAGCTTTGAGCCATCTGTGTATACATGGATAGACTCGCCAATTGAAAGTAAAATCAATGGCCAGACTTTTGTAAGCAAAATAGGAAGTTATTTTTTTTTTGTATTTTTAAATAAAAGGCAATATTTTGAAATTTAAAAATCATAGAAATTTCTCAACTACTTGAAAACATTTTTAATTTATTAATATTAATTTTAATATTTTTTTAAATAAAAATTAAAAATACTAAATTTTTTTAATTAAAAATTAAAAGTATTTATATTTCTTAATAACTTCTCGAGCTTCAGTTCTCGAGACATTCTGCGACATTTATTCCATACGAGTATATTTCTACATAAATAGCGAAAAATGGCAAGTAAATGTTAATAGATAAAATAATATTTATGCGCCTTTGACGCCGTCGCGCAACTTAGACATTTTCTAATTTGATTTGCAAATATTTTGCGTGGGTTTTCCAGTAATTAATTACTTTATGTACTTATCTTCTCTTCCAAGTGTTTGCAAAAATATAAAAGTGATACTTAAATCTATTTACTACAGGGATGACGATGTAAAGCCGGAATAGGCAACTCAAAAATAAAACTGATGGAGATGCACTCTCAAATAATTCAGTTTTTACGCATCTGGTGCCCGTGTAGTTGCTAAAATGTATTCAATGCGATCTCCGTCAGTTGCAAAAACCTGCTGCAGGCGGTGCGAAGAGAGGCCACATGCACAGGCCAACTCTTCTTTCTCCATTGTGGTCATCACTTCGGAATGGAAACCTTCAGTGCGTTCTTAGTGAAATGAGACTTCGTGTTAACCCCTATTTCAACTGCGCCTATAAGTAATAATAGAAAGGGACTACAGTCCGGATCAGTGACGAAATTTGATGGCCAGTGGTAAGGGAGACTGCCTGAGTCTTCTTTATTTACCCGATTAGAAGACACAATTGAAGAACTTTGGTAGTATCCTAAACTTGTATTACTCTTTTTTAGCCAAACTACTTAGTTTTCTGCTTATTGCTTTTTCCAGTATCGTAGCTCTTCCGCCTTTGCTCGCTGCTCATTGTTACATCAGCACTTACTAGGTTGATCAATAAGTTTTGCGGTTGTTATGACCTCATCATTTGATGAAAAATGCTTTCCACGCAGGCATTTTTTAGGCCTGCAAACAGATGGGGGTCGCTAGGGGCCAAATCTGGTGAATTCGGCGGATGCTCCATTAGTTTGAACTTTAATTCATCGATTTGAGTCATTGTCAACATGCTGTTGTCCTTATGAAAAATATTTTTTTCTTTTGCAAACTGCGTATTTTTTCACGATTTTTTTCCTTCAGCTAGTCTAAAAGGTTATATTTATATTCAGAATTTATTGTTTTACCAGTTTGGAAGTAATCCACAAAAACAAATTACTTTCGCATCTCAAAAAACTGATGCTATAACCTTCTTGGCTAATACCAAATAAGGGTGGGGTTAAGGTAGTAGCATACGGCGATGGCTTGGTTTTAATGGTATCGGGACCGTTTCCCTCAGTCGTGGCGGAGATTTTAGAAAGGCTGTATTCAGTCGCTAGGCTACCACTTGCGGGCTCAGAGTCAACTCTGACAAAACGGAACTGGTGCTATTTACCAGAAAATATAAACCTCCACTATTTCGACTTCCCAAATTAAACAGCCACGTTCTTCCGCTTTCATCGGAAGTAAGGTGATACTTGACTCCAAACTCCATTGACAGCTACACATTGAAAATCGGGTAAAGAAGGCCAGTATAGCCTTCTACTCCTGCAAATCTATGTTCGGTAGACAATGGGGACTCAAGCCTCAGGTCGTGCTGTGGATGCCCTTGCGTTGTACATCCACAGCAATTTGCCAATTTTATCGTATGGATACCTGGTTTTGTGGGAAGCTCTTCGGAAGGGCTATAATATCACTAAACTGGGGAGGGTGCAAAGGACTGCATGCATTCGCATCACCGGGGCATGTAAAACTTGCCCCAGTGCTGCCCTGAATGTCGTTTTGCACTTACTTTCCATTGACTTTTACATTATTTCCATCGCAGCTCAAAGTGCAAACAGGTTAAAGGAGGTTGGCCTCTGGAGATAATCTCTCAAGGGACATGGTAGCATTTTCGGGCAGTTAACATC